>JAKGSA010000136.1:645850-860906 GCA_033558755.1 Philaethria dido
ATGTCGATTAAAATTTTATAGCCTGTCGTATATTTAGTATTTAGAATAAATTATCAGTAATTTACCTTTGAATTATCTTTAATTAATAGTTAAATTATAAATTATTAATTAACTTCAACTTCGTAAGTATATTGTGGATATAATTCTGTGTATGATAATTTATTAATGAAGAAGTTATTATCAATCCGATGGATTATAATAATTTTATAGTTTGTTACACATCACTTTAAACATAAGATGTGTATGACTTCGTCCAAATTTTTGTGTTTGGTGAACTCATTCTTTTTTTTTTCTTTTAACTTCACGCTGTATCCCGCATATAGCGGGGTAGTCAGAGGGAACCAGAGATTCTAGTGTTAAGACACTCCATTCTCTTTTAACATTTCCGTTCCCCACTTTCCGCCAAATTGAGGCATTGCGTGTTGAGTGGCGGAACTCAACGCCGCGTTCTTGGTGAACTCGATAATTGATATTTATAATTTTTAACGAGTACCTAAATATTACTTCGCTCGCAATGGATGAAAAACAATGTTAAATTTATCCAGTTAACGTGTGATTTTTTCAATTATCGCTTGCAACGCTAAAATTAAAATACTATGTTAATACCTGCCGTGGCGCAGAGGCACAAGCGTGCGACTGTAAACGTGATAGGTTGTGGGTTCAATTCCCACTCTAGGAAATGGAATTTTTCATTTTCTGGGTTTGGTAACAAGGCAAAGCGCGGCGTTGAGTTCCGCCAATCAGCACGCAATGCCTCAATTGGATGGAAAGTGGGGAACGGAGTGTCTTAACACTGGTTTCCCTCTGCCTACCCTGCTATATGCAGCATACAGAAGCTATGTATGTATGTATTAAAATACTAGAAATAAATAAATTGTCGTTATTCCAAAATATAAAATTGTATACAGAAGTGTTGTATTACAGAAGTAACACAGACAGCCTTACAATAGATTCACATTAATATTAGACTTAGTCGTTATAAATAATATAAGTGCTTGATGTGTGAAGCCACTGTAGTGCAGTGGGAGTGAGTGACTGTAAACACGATATATGTAGGTTCTACGATATTGGGGGTATAACTATATTTAAATTGTTTTCATTTCTCTGATCTGATAAAACAAAAAACGCCATATTAAATTTCGCGCTTAGGCAAGCGGAGTGTGGGACGTCCTGCGACACGATAGACAGATGATATAAAGAAGGCGGCTGGTAAAGGATCGACGAGAGTTGTCCAGGACCGGGTTGGCGTACTATGAGGGAAGCTTACTTTCAGCAGTTGACGGCTACAGGCTGAAAAAAAAATCACAACCTTGACACGCAAATTATTTAAATAGAGAGGACGTAGTATTATTAAAAATTAATTAAATGAGAGGAATTATTAAAAAATTGCAGAAGTGGTGATGCTTATGTCATTGGATGAATATGGATAGATATTTTAAAAACGGGATTAATTGGTTCCAAACTTAATTTATTTCCCATAGTAAATGCTGCAGCCTCTTTAAAAGAGTTACTGCATTGGCGTCAGGTGGCAACTGGCCGTAAAATTAAGTGCCAAAACATGTTCTCCTTATATGAAAGCACAAGACTGTGAAACCGAGTAAAAATGCTAGGGCGTACCCCTCAATGCTTGATACTAGGTCCTCTCTATTTACTTTTTTATTATGATGTGTATTTTTAATTGACATCAAAAAAGAAAGAGGTTAAACTGGTCTACCGTTTAGGTTAATTTAAGATCTGACGAGCAGTTTTTGAGTTATTTATAATAATTTTCCTTCCTTAGTGTACTATATTTGAAGTCAGTTTTCTTTTTTAATTTTGAATCATTGTGTACAGTGCGGGCGAGGTGTCTGACTGCGGGCGCTACCTCATAGTAACGCCGGTAAAGGACTGCCGCGACAACTTACTGTTCTTCGCCGATCTCAGCAAAACCCCCGAGATATCTGGCAAGCTGCATCTCACACAGATCGTACATGAATTTGAAGCTGATTATGAAGTATGTTTATTTTATTTTTAATAATTAGGCAGGAAAGTGTTAAAACTTAATTCTAAGATTGTCTTTGACTATATTATTATATGAAAATTTTATATATGGTTTAGTTCATTTGTATTATAGGAAGTAGAAATACAGAAAGCCAATATTGCCAGTATAATATGGATGCAACTTCACGTTTTTATGCCTTATAACAGGGTAGTCAGAGTGAACGAAGTGTTAAAACAGTCCATTCGCCGCTTACCGCCCGAATTCGAAACGGAACTCAACGCCGTGCTTTGTCTTATCGCAGCAGAAAAGTGAAAATAATTTAAATGTAATCATTACCTCGAGTGAGAATCAAACCAAGCAACGCGTTTTCAGTCGAACACTGTCGCACTATATGTCGCTGCAATAGTCTCTATAATACTTTACACTTTAATACAGAAATAATAAAACCATAGGGAATGTTACAATCAATATGACATATTAGATACAATTTGTTAGTAATTTATTCATAGAAGCCATGCATCTTGCATGGGAACGTAATACATAATAATAGTTACAGTATTAAGCTTGTTTCATAATGAAATATATTAAATCAATTGAATTAATATAATAAATAATCTATTCTATACGACGTGTTTTAGAAGACTTCTAGTAATATTTAAATAATTGTTTCAGTATGTAACAAATAATGGCTCAGTGTGCATATTCAGAACCAACAAAAATGCTCCCAACTACAAACTTATCAAGATAGACCTCAACAACCCTGCGGAAGAGAACTGGGAAACACTTATTCCGGTGAGTTATTTGAAACTTTTAAAATCAATTGAATTTAGTTTCAAATTCAGTAAATATAAAAATATATTTTTTTTAAATAATATACTCGTATAATATCATATTTTTGCTTATTTTTATATAAAGAGATTTATTACCAGTTTATAAAACTATATTTGTTGTTTAATTGTTCTTTTCTCTATTTTTTTACACTAAAAGTATTTAATGATAAATAATTATTAATTATTGTTTTTTTATATTTCTTAAATTTTTAGGAACACTCCCGTGATGTTCTGGACTGGGCAACACCTGTAGACAATAATAAACTGATTGTGCACTATGTTAGAGATGTCAAGGTAAAAAAATTATAATATTAATTTAACTTAAAACACATTTTTATTTCATAATGAGTTATTGATATTTTTGCTTAATTGCCTAAAAAATAAAAATTAAAAAAAAAAGAGTAAAAATAGTTCTTATATCAAAAATAATAAAATATTTATTAATTTACGTATCAACCGAAACATATCTTTTAATAAAATATAATCAATTTCATACAAAAAAGAAGTCAGAGTGAAAAAATAAAATTCCATTTTATTATGTATACTAGACTGACTGATAATAAGGTAAAGTGTGGCGTTTATTTCCGCCACTAAGCATGCTTCAATGGTGGCGGAAAGAGGGAAACGGAATGTTAAAAGAGAACGGAGTGTTTTATCACTAGATTCTCTGGTTCCCTCTGCCTACCATGCTATTTGCGGGATACAGCGTGAAACTAAAAAAATACAACAAAAAAATGCTTACTAATATAACATAAATTAACTTTCAGAGTGTTCTTCAAGTGCACTCAGATGCTGGTGAGCTCATACAAGAGTTCGACCTGGCTGTGGGCTCCATAGTAGGGTTTTCTGGAAAGAAGGAGCAGACTGAAATATTCTACCACTTCATGTCCTTCCTTACCCCTGGCATTATATACCGAGTAGATTTTACTACTGGCAAACCTTATACGCCTACTGTGAGTTGATTTTTATTATATTAATTTATTTTGTATACTTATAACTGTATGTAATTTTATATAATTTACATTATTCATGTAATGATAAATAATTGTGGAACCATAATAAAAAAATGGTAATAATATAGCAAACGCAACGCAAAGGATATGGATGGTGTGACTGTAGTATATTAACAATAAAAAATATATAAATAATATACGAAAGTTTACTGTATACATACACTTATAATATTTATTTTATTGTTTTTCTAATACATTGTTATTAGAAATATTGGCTTCTACACTTTTTCTCTATGCAAGAAACATAGTATATGAAAATAGGCTTAGATAATTGTAATTTATTTTAAATACACTGAAACTTTAATTTAAAATTACAAATATTGGAGTGTTTGAACGAGTACAAACATTTTTAAAAGTTTATATATATATTTTTTAAAAAGTTTATATATATATATATATGTCGCGGAAGCCGGTCTCTAAAGGGTAGCGATATAATCACCACCACCTTCGAACGCGCCATGGTCAGGTGTGCTCCGTATATGGCACAGGCGAAAGCCCAACAAGATGTGTATTCCGCTCTACTGACGCATGCTATTTATATTGTCATTCTATAGTTTTTTAGCAATGTATCGCCAGCCGGCTAACTATCAAATCATAAGTCAAATGTCGAATCAGTCATTATAAATAATAAATACTCTTTAGTCATTATCCCCTAACATATATATTTTTATACAGGTATATAGAGAAGTGGAAGTGAAGGGTTTCGACGCATCACAATACGAGGCGAAACAAATATTCTACTCTAGCAAGGATGGCACCAAAGTTCCTATGTTCATAGTATCTAAGAAGGTAACCATATTAATATTTTTAGAGTACTTAAGTATGTTTAATTACTTTGTCTTAAAGAATAAAGAGTCATAGAGAAGAAATGATAATAATTCAAATATAGACATTCCTCTGATTGAGGATTGTACCCCTAACCAATGGTGTTCATAGTCATATTTGCATCATGATTATTTCAAAATTTTAGTAATAAGATTAAGGTATGTTAAAATATATTTTTTAATAAGTAGTAAAGATTTAAAAAAATATATAAACGTAATAGATTCTATATTTATATTGAATATACTATGATGACAAAATAACATTAAAAAATAAATTTATTTAATATCTAATAATGATTTATTTAAGTATCAAAATTATATTGTCCATAGAATTTACCCCGCGACGGATCCAACCCGGCACTCATCTATGGTTACGGCGGCTTCAATATCAACGTCCAGCCCAGCTTTAGTGTGACCAGATTAGTTTTCATGCAGCACTTTAATGGTGTCGTAGCGATACCCAATATACGTGGTGGGGGAGAGTATGGGGAAAGATGGCATAATGCTGGCAGACTGTTGAATAAGCAGAATGTGTTTGATGACTTCCACGCCGCTGCTGAGTACCTGGTAGCTGAGGTAAGGGTTTTTATCCTATCTATCTTCTTTTTTTTAGCTTCACGCTGCATCCCGCATATAGCAGGGTAGGCTGAGGGAACCCGAGAACCTAGTATTAAGACACTCCGTTCTTTTACAACTATTCCGTTTCGCACTTTCCACCGAGATATTGAGGCATTGCGTGCTGAGTGGCGGAACCCAACGCCGTGCTTTGCTTTATTACCAGATCGAGAAAAAAATATGAAATTATATTAAGTATTTTCTTTTCCTGTAGTGGGAATCGAACCCACAACCTGTCGCGTTTACAGTCGCACGCGTGTGCTTTTGCGTCATGACAGATTTCAATTGTTTTTTTTTAAAGCGTATCGTCGGTATAGAGTGAAAACTTGCTAAGTTATGCCTTTTTTATAAAATTTAAGTTTTAACCACCTCTGTTTATTCGTTTTTATTTAAAATTGATAAAAACGCGTGATGACTACAACTGTCTAAAATCTTCAAAACAAGTTCACAGTTATGCTAGTAGTTCCATACAAACCTAATGTAAAAGACTTCTCATAAAGTATATTGATATATTTAAGAACGTTTTTGACAACTGATAATTATGTCTAGTAGACATGTTAACGCGTACAGTCTGACTTACGAGTTTGTCAGTGACTGTCTAGTATTATTTATTGTATTGTAATTTTTATTTTAATGTATTAATGTACGTTTATGAGAAAATATTGGCATTCTGCGAAAAATTTACTTCTTTTAATTTTATTTTTAAAAAGTAGTAATTTCGTAAGTCTGGAACCTATCTTTGTTCGTTAAATGGTTTGCTATAGAAAACCTATTTTCAATTTGCCTCCGGTTTTTTTTTTGAAACGTAGCTCCGACGCAAAGCGAGGTATGGGTGTAATATATTTGTATGTGCAGGGTTACACTCGCGCGGGTCTGCTGACGGCGCAAGGCGGCTCCAACGGCGGCCTGCTGGTGGCTGCCTGCATCAACCAGCGCCCCGCACTCTACGGCGCCGCCATCGTCCAGGTCGGGTCAGTACACCAGCTTTAGTTTTGTTTTGACATTTGAAACAATTTAAACTATTAGTTTTGTGTAGTAGTAAAATCTTTTATTCTTTATATAACTTAAATGCTGATTCATTTGTGATCTTGTTATATTCCTGATGCATATTTATATGTTATAGGTGTTATTATAGAAGTATAAAAAATTGTACCATTCCATACTCTTTTGTATTATTGCAATCACAATTTAAAGCTTAGCTAACGTTTTTTGAGTGCCATTTGTATATGTATTATTCATTTTATATATGTTAAAAAGTACTAAATAATTGTTAGTTATTTATCACTTATTGTTTTTATATTCAGAGTGCTGGACATGCTGCGGTTCCAGAAATTCACAATTGGTCACGCGTGGGTGTCCGACTACGGCAGCTCCGACAACAAGACGCAGTTCCAGTACTTGCTCAAGTACTCCCCTTTGCACAATATTCAGCCACCTGATAATGGTATAGTTTTCTCGTGTACATTTTATTACATTGTGTTTGGCAAATTTGTGAAGTTTAGTTATTTGTAAAATATTTAAAAAATCTGAAAGTTTTAAAAATATTGATATTCAAAAAGAAAGGAAATATAAGTAAAGAGCCAAACATATTTATTTTCTATATATAACTAACGTCGAATCCATATTTCTGTCTTTATGTTTTATTAATTAATTAAATTACATCCACGGGCTCACACTTGCCCGTGCCTTTTGTTTCTTTTTTTTATTTATTTATTATATGTGCAGCATACTTAAATAGAACTACCTAATTGTATCTTAAAACTATGGTGAGACCCTCACCGACTGACATTTTTTTTCTTAGTCAATTGTTATGTAATGTTATGACCAGGTTAGCGACAGTTAACAAGGCGTATTACAAAATATATTTAACAACGCTCAAATAAGCTAAATATTACATTTTTTTCTTTTACTACGTGTGTGTGTGTGTGTAGTGAGCCGCGCGGAGTACCCGGCGACGCTGGTGCTGACGGCGGACCACGACGACCGCGTGGTGCCGCTGCACTCGCTCAAGTTCATAGCGGCGCTGCAGCACGCCGTGCGCGACGCACCGCAGCGCCGCCCGCTGCTGGCGCGCGTCGACGCCAAGGCGGGGCACGGCGGCGGAAAGCCCACCGCTAAAATTGTACGATACACTACCCACCTATTTAAAGCTAACTATTCATGTACCAACTGCTATTTTCAGTTGAATCTCCACTCAAGAATTGTTTTTAGTTTCCCGCTGTAGTAAAACAAGATGCGGCCACGAGATTTGCCACTCACAAACGTAACGTCTCTAATTCGGGAGGAAAGTAGACAATTGAGTGTGTTGATACTAGATTTTTACTGACAACACTGCTTTACGGGAAAAGTGGTGAAACTTGAAAAAGATTTAAGAATTATAATTTCTTAGTGTCCTGAGATCTCTTTTTTAAAATATCATAAATAATATTTTTATGGATTAGATATTTTTTCGTATGAATAGACTATTATATTTTTTTAAAACCAATGATGCGCTTTATATATAATTATTTAAATTGAAGCACGCAAAATTTACATAAACATATATATAAACGAAAGGATTATATATTTAAGTTGCAATCTTTAAACAATAAAATATAATTCATGTAATTTAAAGAGTCCTTTCTAAATATATAATTAAATTATTTCATTTCTTTTCAGATCGATGAGCACACAGACATACTGTGCTTCATGACGCAAGCGCTCGGCCTCAAATTCGAGAAATGATGGAGTGCCATACTACACGTAAATAGTATTAATTGCATCAAATGAAGATTATTCTAGTATTATGTAAATATACAAAAACGTGAAACAAAATACCCCACAGAGTCAGTTGATTACCTCAGGTCTTTACGTGAGACTGGTGATATTGTTATGCATTGCTACTATTTTTTATTGAATAAACTTTGTTTTTATTTTTAAATATTTGTTGCTTTTCTTTAAGCCCTTTAACCTATAAAATAAATGTTGCTGCAGTAAACTGCAAATTATACTAGTTATACTAAATACTAATAGATATACTAAAATATATCAGAGCTTTTTTTTTTTTATCGTGAGGAAATCCGTTACGGATACCCGCCCGATTGGGGACTCGGACAGGTTGTGAAACTCCGGAACTGCAAACGTCGTCCTTATACCCACTAAAACGTCACGGTGCTCCTCCTCGCCGCCTATAGCCGAGGCCACAAGAACGCCACAATCTTCCATTTACCTCGACGGCGGCAGCCTGCAAGGCGCGTCGTGGAGAAAATATGTCAGAGCTAAAATAACAAGCGGCAACCACATCCGCCACCTAGCGTCCACCTAGTTGGTTGCCCTAGGGCAACTGACAAAAAACACATAATCATTTTTTTTTTAACTTCACGCTGTATCCCGCATATAGCAGGGTAGGCAGAGGGAACCAGAGAACCTAGTATTAAGATACTCCATTCTCTTTCAACATTTCCCTTCCCCACTTTCCGCCAAATGGATAATAATGCAAGAATTATTATATTTTTTTTGAATGGTATTTTTAATTTCGTTAAGTATAACTTCGATATAATTTATTTTAATCGTTTCTTGTTCCCTATGTCGGTTAACTTGGAATCTTAGAAAATGATGGACTTCGAAAATGGACTTTGCTGTCATGTTCTATACCCCTGATGTATATTATTTTGTATATACATGTGACCTCGCCGGGCAAAAGTTACTAAAATAATGTATTATTAATGCCATTAACTATTTAGTTAAAATATGCTGTACGTATTTTAAATAGGTTTTATCGCCGAAAAAATTCAATTTCATAACTTTTTTCATACACCAATCATTAGTTGCTTGTGTCTTGTGAAATATTATTCTAGCTTATTATTTGTAACGCGTTTCACGTAACTACAAGGAGGGACAACTAACTACGCACGTTCATATCAAGCTAATAAGGTTAATACCTGGGCTCTCAGACGGTCAAGCCATGTATTTTTACGTCTCCTCTTTTGCTTTACGTTCATCCTGCATACTTTTAAAATTATATTTTAGATTATTATGGTGGCAAAAAATGTTTATCCAATCAAACCAGATGGAATGACATCTTGCTGTTGAAATAAATTTTACTTCCCTTCTGTTTCAATATCACTTATCATCACGTCATTCGCGCTTTAAATTATGAAATTGTTCATTTCATATCTATAAAAAGTGAATGTTGCAGGATTTGAACCTGCATCTCATGTACATCATCTTCAACAGTCATGTTTATCATTGACCTATGTATATATTTATACATATATTTTGACAATGGTTACATTTTATATCAGTAGTATAAATAGCTCAATAAGGTTAACCTTATATTAATACTTATAATAAATAATATTAATATTGGATGGATACTTTAAGACTAAAATAAAAACAACAATTTAATTTAATACTTTTAAGTTTTTATTTCTGTATTCTTACACTATGCTAACAGCAAGAACTTCCGTAGGGATTTGCTCCACCCATATAGTAATATAAAATATTAGTTACTTAGAACAAAATAAATAAAACACATCTTAATGCCACTGTGGCGTATCTATGGAGTAATAAGATTAATTTCTTTATGCGTTGTTACTTGTGCAACATTCAACATGAAGAAATTCTACCGTTGGCCTCGATTTAAAATCGTTTCCTCTAAAACATATAGGTCGAACTATTTTATCTAATTCTGTTAAACCGAAGTGCGACTTCGGTTCGGTTTCCACAAAAATAGCAGTCGGCGATACCGTTATAATTAAATATGAAAGTTCGATACATTCGCACGTGAGACCCATTACGATGAAATGTACATACACTGGGCGCGCATACAACCAATCGGGCGTCAGCTTCTACGAAGCGTTATCTTATGACAACATAAATACTCGTATATAAAACCTCCGATCAATTGCATCCCACACACTTACTTCACGTTCTAGTTAAGATCTAGTTTAAATAATGGCTATATAATGATATAAGTGACTAAAATTAAGAAGCAACCTTACATAGTCGGTTAGGGGCACTACACGTAGTTTCGAGACGGCCTTAGTCTAGGGTGCACATTTCATGGGTTAGGGTCGGGGTCGACGTGAGTTTAAAAATCGAGGCCACGAGTGTTGCTAATCGCGGCATTCCCGGTACTTAACTAGGTGCGAGTGAATGCGGCGATTACTAGATAACTACAGTAACTGTATAGCTAAACCTAGAGTCACCATGGCCGCATGATGCAACTCGCAGTGGCTTGTTGAGGCGCGGGGCGTGTTCCCAACAAACTCGTTTGGTTTGGCTTCACAGCCTTTCGTCGAGTAGCGACTACTGTCAGTATCACTAGTGACACCGGCGTCACATCGATCGCTATACAAAACGAGATAGCTGCATTCTATAATGATATAATCCTAATTTAAAACTACGTTGACTTTCTAGTGTTGATTCAGATTCCACTCGTGAAGTTTCTAATTCATTCATAATTTGCAATTACATAATATAATATGCCAATAAATACGTTGCCTATACAATAGATTTTATGGTTTCTTACGCTTAGTTCGATAAAGTCACAGAAAGTAAAATATAACAAAAAAAATATACATATTTGTATTTCTAGTATAATAGGATAAAGTTTAGAAGGATAAAGAGACTAAGATTTGTTGCAAGACCCGAGATCAGAGGAGCGCGGCTGTGAATACGTCATGGCTGGTGGCAGACGAAATAAACGATGCTGTCTGACATGAGGACGTCCCGAACTATTTATTTCGCGCCGTGAGATATTCACACGTGTGTAGTATTGCGGGGCGGCGCTCCTCACTCGATGCCGTTGGTGATCACGTTGGACTTGGCGCCGGCCGGCAGGCTGCCCTGCATCCTACAGACGATACACATTTTTATATTATTATAAGCAATGATAGTTTTAGTTTTTGTATCATTTTTTAAGTATATTTCACTTTAATCATTTAATTATTTCATGTATCAGGATTCCCACATAACAAAAGAGAACCTAGTGTCCAAATACTCTGTTTTTCACTTTACGTATTTGAGAAATTGCGTGTTGAGAAGCAAATCTTAAAGCCGCGTTTTGTCGTATCAAAGCAAAGTAAGAAAAACAATTTAAATACAATCATTCTTCTGAGAGATTATCAAATCCACAACGCATTAAAAGTCGGACACTATTCCACTACGCCATGGTGGCCCCCGTTTTCTTTGATAATGTAATTGACCATAGCATTCTATATTAGAAGTGTATGTACCCGGTGGTTGGCGCGTCGAGACCCATGAGCGCGAGCGCCCTGAGCGCAGCGCGCGCGCACTGCTCGTGCGAGTGCGCGGTGGAGGCGCCGCCGCCGTGACACATGACGGGCGGCTCCGTCGACAGCGACACCAGCGACAGGTACTCGCCGTGGTTGCGCTACACAAACACCACGAATACATTACTAACTCACTTGCATATACATTACATTGCTTAAAACAAAAATTGTTACATGTGGTAAATACCTACCTACCTAACTTCACGCTTTATCCCTAGCAGGGTAGTCAGAGAGAATGGAGCGCCAAACGCTACTTTCATGTCACTTTCTTTCACACCTTGGAAACAGCTATCCAAATACAAATTGAACAGCCAAGCTGACATACCGCATCCCAGCTGACACCCGATTGAATATCAAATCGAGGCGATATGTCAGCTCCTACTTGTACACAGGCTGAATAATCTTGGTAAAGAGATTTTACAGCCTGCAACAAGGGCCCGTTCACATTGTGCCGGGGCAGTATCTCCCACAACGTCTTTCTCTCAACCCTGTCAAACGCTTTGTCCAAATCCACAAAAGCACAGAAAACTTTCTGGTTTACGGCCAAAAAATTTTTCGGTGATCATGCGGAGGGAAAAGCTCTGATCCATGCATCCTTTACCAGGCCTAAAGCCTCCTTGGGCCTACCACAAAAGCCTTTCAGATCTCTCCTGCATTCTTCTCGCAAATATCTTTGCATAAACTTACTGCCTTGGCTTACTGCCCAAACTAATCAAACTGATAGATAGCCCTATAGCTTGCACAGTCTATCTGTTTTATCTGTGTATTTCTAGTCTATCTGTAAATTTGCCTTTATACAAAGGCACGATGACTGCGCATCGCCAATCATCTGGGACCTCTCCCGTTTTCCAGCACATATTGCATAGAAGATAGAACAGATCCAAGATGCAGGGTCTACCATATTTGATCATCTCTGCAGTAACTTCATCCGCTCCCGCTGACTTACCACATTTCAGACTTCGTATGACATTCTCCATTTCTTTTATTCTGATTTAGCCGTCAGTTACATCAAGACTCATCATATTGCTGTTACTTGAGACATCACATTCATACACTTCCTTGTAGTATTCCGCCCATCGTTGCAAAAAGTGTATTCTTTATAATATAATTTCACCGTCCTTCGAAAGCACTCCTTTCATTCTACAGGTTAGCGAGCAACTCCGGGATTCACTAACTTCTCGCCAAAAAAGCTTCTTGTTCTTGCGGAAGTTGTTCGTTAATCTTTCATCTCTTTTTTTCTCTGCTCTTTCATGCTTCATCTTTATCAATGCTTTCGTTTGGTACTTTTGCAACTTATATTCTTTCTTCTTAATCTCTCTCATACATTTGTTCTTACTCGAGGCTTTATAATCCTGCCATTCTTTCTTCTTCCTTTTTACGGCATCTTTCACTTCATCATCTCACCATTCATCACGCTTCTTTCTAAAGCCTCTTTTCCCTAAGCCACACACCTCAGCTGCTGCTTCAACCATACAATAGTATGGTATGGTAGGAATACCTAAGATTCTGCCAGCATACTTCAACACTATCACTTTCTATTTTGCAGCTGTCTAGCTTCTTGGAAACCCTTTCAACCTATTCCTTTCTCATGGGTGGATCCTGAAGCTTCCAGCTTCTTATGCGGTTATTCGCTTCCAAGCTTGAAATATGATAAACAAATATGATAAACCGCCGCACTTGTTAGTAAAACATGGACTTTACTGCCTTTGGTTATTAGACCCTTGAAATATTATGTTATATTACACTTATTAATATAAATTATATTTTATAACTAAAGTACATATTCATATTTAACAATCTCAATCACAAGAGATTGTTATTATATGAATATGATGTAACGTAACAATACAGTTTGTATATACTGCTATTTCCACAGTACCAAAAAATAAAACATTTTTACGTTTACATAAATAAATTAGAATAATAAATCAAACTCGTCCACAAATCTTTAATATTTGTTAAAGTACACTATAAATACTTAAATTAAATACATACATATTATTTATAGTTTACCTTGGGGAAGTCTGAGAACTGCACAGTGAAGCCTAGCAGTTGTGACAGGTACATGAGTTGATCCTTAGCGCCGGGGGAGCTGGCGCCTCCCGCGCCGCCTCCGCCTACGCCGCCCGCGACTGCGCCGCCCGTCGCGCTCGTCTCGCCCACTACACCAACAAACATTTCTAGAATTACTTTTTTCCACATTCTATTCAAAATATTTAGTATTAAATTGCCTGTCGTGGCACAAGCGTGCGACTGTAAACGCGACAGGTTGTGGGTTCGATTTCCACTCCAGGAAATGTAAAATTTAGTATTTTCATTTCTTGGGTTTGGTAACAAGGCAAAGCGCGGCGTTGAGTTCCGCCGCTCAACACGCAATGCCTCAATTCGGCGGAAAGTGGGGAACGGAATTGTTGAAAGAGAATGGAGTGTATTAACGCTAGGTTCTCTGGTTCCCTCTGCCTACCCTGCTATATTACAGCGTGAAGTTAAAATATATATATATATATATATATATATATATATATATATATATATATATATATATATATATATATATATATATATTTATAGGTAAATTATATAAAACTTAGTAAAAAAAAATAGTTAAATTTAAATTTTATAACTTTATGTAATAATGTCACTTTATCGTCTACTTTGTGATATTTTAAAAATATATAAGGGTACCATTAGGTTGCGTGGGCTGTGCAGATCGCTGATGGTAGTCCATCATGAGCACGCCAGGCACCGGCTGACGTACGTCACTGTTGGCGCCGCCCCCGTTTGCTTCATTATCCTATAGAGAAAATGCCAATTTTTATTATTTTCAATAATTTTTATACGCCTTAATTCGATTTATCTATATAAACTTTAAATTCATATATAAAATTATGTCAATCACCATCAAGCAACTTTTATTTATCGTAGATTTTTGTGTAACTTCCGCTTGTACCCGATACATGAATATCCTAGTAAACACGTAAGAATCTAATAATTTTACCATTCCACTATTCTTCCATAGAAATATTATGAACTGGGTAGCCAACTCAGCACAGCATTTGGTCTCACTAGACTTGGAAAATTAAGTTTTGTATTGTTGGTATATACCTATATGATATCGAATCGAAATATGATATCGAAATCAGTTTTCAAAATGCGTCGCAAAGACTTCAAATCGTAAGTATTTAAACAAAAGGAGATATATTTCGTTACCTTTCGTTTAACGTCGCCATTGTTAGCATCAGAAGCGGGTGTGACGTCGGTGACCCCCGTGGCCGGCTGCTCGCCCGTGTTCGCGCTCAACTCCATAGCTAATAACACGTCTGGAATTAAATGTTGTCGTGATTTTATATACTGCGGTATATTTATTAAGTTTTTTATTAATAGAATAGACAATTCTGGTTTATGTGAAGAAAAGAGGAAGTTGTAAATGCATTTGTTTATATGTATCTGTAAAGATTTTGTCCATTTTTTCAAAAGGAAAAAATGTTCGTATTCAGAGCTGGCAAAGTTAATTTAAATAGAATCATTCCTTGAGTGGGTATCAAATCCACAACCATATATTTACAATCAAACTATATCCATTTGGATAAGATTGCATTGCATTTGCACAAGATGACATATTGTTAAAAAACGACTAAAATATTTATTCTACCATGTCTCATACAACAATATTTTTATCTTCACGCTGTATTCCGCACATAGCAGCATAGGCAGAGAACCTAGTACGAAGATACTTTGTTCTCATTTAATATTCTCATTCTGATTCATTGTGGAGACGGTATCAGTCAGCCTAGGTCCTGCGTTATCGGGCCTAGCTGCTTCCAGGGTGTGCCACGTGGAGGCTTCTATCATGCACCCTAATGCAATCAACGTGGCTACGCACTGGCAAAACATCATTTAGACACCAATTCATTGACACGAAGAAGAAGAAGAAGAATATTCCCATTCCATTTCATTTAAAAGTCGCAAATAAACAAAGACTAACTGTTGGCAGCGCGTCGCTTAGCAGTCTTCTTGTTGGGTCCAAGACCGGTGGCGCAGTGGGGCGGTGCGTCACACTGCACCAGGAACTCCCTGCGCCGCGCCGCGCCGCGCTCCTCCAGCACGCGGTACTGCGGCGAGCGCGCGCGCGCCGCGTGGCGAGCCACCGCCAGCCGCGATATGGGGTTGTCCGCGCCGTTACTCGTGCTCGCGTTGGCCGCGCTCGAGCTGCCTTCTGATGCGCCGCCTTCCTGTTGGTTCATTGTGATAACGCTCGATCAACATTTTAGAATTACAAAATCAACGGATTTATGTCTTAGGAAATATTTTTATGAGAATTGTTTTCAACATAAGCTTCTGTTGAACCATTTCTTTAATTTTAGTTAAAAATGTTACTTTATCAATAATCAAAGTCAAATAATTTTATTCAAAATAAGAAGTTACAAGTTACATTTTTTGAATGTTAAATAATTTAATTTACCACTTTTCAATTTATCAATCAATTAACCATACTTACAATTAATATTAAAATAAATAAATTAAAATATTATAATAATTTGAAAGTTTCATACAACTACAGATACCTAAAGGTAAATAAAATAAATAATTAACATAATACCTACATTTGACACGATTACTACAAAATAGATAAACACTCTACTGTCAGGACAAAAAAATATGGATATAATTTCCACTCTGAAGAATGTTTTATATGAAAATTATTTTCATTTATCTAGTCTTCACCACCTAACAATCAAAGTTTCCAAAATAGTAAGAAGAAAACACTCCAATCTTAACACTAACCTTCCATTACTTGATGTACGAAAACAAACAAAATATTCTCCACTTAAATTCTCACACTTATATCCCCAATTTATAATAATTATCTCGCGTTTATATCTCTGTTATAACAAAATGTACCTTGATAAGGTTCCTGGGCTTCTTCTTGGCGGGCGCGTGTCGGCGGCGGTCGGCGGGCGGGCGCGCGCGCAGCAGTGCAGGCGGCCAGCGCCGGCGCATCTCATCCAGCATGCGCTCGGCCGCGCGACGCTTTGACACCTTCTTGCCGTTGCCCTCACCTTCCGTTTCCATTTCACCCACAGTGCACGCTGTTATGAATACCTGGGAATTTAAATATATAAAAAATATAATTAAAAACATTTATAATAAAATAACATGTACTAAAATGCTTATATAATTAATAATTTTCGGAATTTTGTGTTTTTTTAGCCCCAGTGAGTTTTTCCGCATCTGGTATGCGGAAAAACTAAGTAGGTAGGTAGTCAAAATAAACCTAGTGCCAAGGCACTCCATTCATTTTCCTGCCGAAAATATGTATTGATAGAGGAACTAAACGCCACATTTTGTCTTGCCAAAGCGATAGAATAATTTAAATATTATTATTTCGTGGAGCGGAATTAAATCCTCAACCAATCGTGTTTAGAGTCATTGTTACTTCACTTCTAAATTTATTTATTTTGCATTATATTAACATATTCTACAAAGATGAATTTATTTAATTAAAAAAATAAAAAAATCATGATAAAAATATAATATTCACCCTCATGTGTGGAGGACCACGTTCAGATTTTACAGTGAATGTAACTGACAAATTCCTCTTCAATGCTAACTCATGCACCAATGAAACTGGGGACTTCACTTCGGAATTTAGCAAATCTGAACCATCACCTGTAATAATACACAAATATAAATGTTTCATTCATATTTTTGAAGATATCCATGATTATCCATGTTACTGTACAAAATTAAATTTTATATATTTGATAATACATTACTTAATATATAAACCAGCTAATTCCATATTAAGGAAATTATTAGGAGAGGATCATATGAGTATTACTCATCACGTTTTAATTTTATGTCAAAACTGATTTGTTGTTTTTCTTGATAGTTTTTACACTTTCAAATGGTATAAAAAAGTTATAACAACAAAAAATGTCTTACTAGGAAACTACTACTTGAAATTTGCTAAAAATATGCTGATGACATGATACTTCAGTACATTTAATATAGAAAATCAAAATTAATAAACATAATATTAATAAGGGCGTTCTAAAAAGATATAGAATAGAATGACATCACTAATTCATCCTTTCTTAACTCCCAAAAACAATTCAATTAAATATAAATAAAAACGCATAAACATATATATACAGACCACTATCGTTATCCCCGTGCGACAGAGGGCGCAGGTCGTGCAGCGCGCGCGCCGCCGCGTCGTGCCGTGCACCCTGTGGCGTGGCGCCCTCGCCCACCCACGACCGACCGCCCACACACACTCGCACTCTGATTACAAAGAAAAAATGTTTTTTCTTTGTTTTTTTTTTTTAACTTCACGCTGTATCCCGCATATAGCGGGGTAGGCAGAGGGAACCAGAGAACCTAGTGTTAAGACACTCCATTCTCTTTCAACAATTCCGTTCCCTACTTTCCGCCAAATTGAGGCATTGCGTATTGAGTGGCGGAACTCAACGCCGCGCTTTGCCTTATTTCCAAACCCAAGAAATGAAAATACTAAATTTTACATTTCCTGGAGTGGGAATTGAACTCACAACCTGTCGCGTTTACAGTCGCACGCTTGTGCTTCTGCGCCACGACAGGCACGACAAAAATGTTATTATAAATATATGTATAATTTTAATACTTTCACACTGTATCCTACACATAGCACAGTAGGCAAAGGGAACCTAAAAACCTAGTGTTCACCTACACCCCATTCTATTAAGATGTCTATCTCTCTATTATATTAAAAATAATTTATTTCACATTTGTAGGTATAGAATATTATGTCAATTATGAGATTCATTTTTAATTATAGTTAGGTCAAATTAATATTAGGACTTTTGATATTCTGCTATATGGTTTTGTATGCAAACTTGTTTTTGTCAGTAGGTTTAGTTATCAGGTGTATTTTTTCACATTCATAAGCATAGGAACTAATATTATAAAAACTAGCAAAATAAAAAAATGTAGTGCCATTATTTCGCAAACTTAATATTTTTATAAGAATGTTAAGATAATTTCTTAGTTTTTGAACTGTTGGCAACACTGGTAAGCTGTCTATCTTCACTCTAATTGTAGTTCCACCATGTTGCCACGCAAGAAGGTAAGATATTTTATCAAAATATTTTTGTTTTTACATATTTTATAAATGGATGCGTAAAATTATAAATTAAAAATTTATTTTGCACTAAAGTAATTATTTTGGACGTTCTTTAATTGAATCGGTGAGAGCAGAAACAACGTAAGTCTCAAAAAATGCAAAAATTCGATTTAAACTAGCTTGAAGAAAGGCAAAATGCGTGTTGTCTTTCTCCCTCCTGTAAAAGTTGAAAATACGGACTTAGTTTGTTTCTGCACCTGCACTCACCGATTCAACGGTTCGGTTAATGCTTCATTTTCCTATTTTAATGCATCTATCTCACCGTGCACACTGCCAGCTTCACCAACAACTTATACAGAATTGTCCTGTATCTGTATGTGCACATTTGCCAAGCTGATTAACTGTTCATATGTTAATGCATATTAAGCTTATTTTCTATTGGTTGCTGACCGCTGTGGTTCAGAGCACAAGATGCTGAAAGCTACTGGCCAAGACGACGCCTGAACGATGGCAATGGGCTAAAGACTCAAGAATTTGCTTTCTATGCCTGAACAGCAATCATCAACGTTTCAACGTTTCAACGTTGCAGGGCAAAGCATTACGGACGGATGAGTGCCCAGTACCGCATCATGCATTACTTCACCGTACGAAAGAAAATGACGGCGAAAAAAAATAAAAGTTACGCTGATAGCTAGCTAAACAAGTCCTTCTTAAGGTGTGCTTGGTAACCATAAAAACAAGCGAGAACAACTGGGAAATAGACGCATGCCTTGTTTGATAAAGGGTCAACTGTCTCGCTTATAGATGAAGAATTGGTAACGACAATTAGAGTAAAGGAGCCCTTGAGGCTGTTAAACATACAAAAGGTCACTAGCAGCCAGAAAGAACCAAATAGTCGCGTAGTGAAGATTTTAAATTTATAATATTTTATTATATCTTTTTCATAATACTGATATTAAAATTCATATTTATCGTAAAAACATAATTTATTCTTCTCCTTCCGAAGTAAAAAAGACATTATGACAATCATGATATACCAATAGCAGGATATTTAGGATCTATACGGATGTATAATAGAATAAAGATATATATTATTGGAAATGTATGCAAAAAGACATTGATAATTATGTGAAAAACTGTAGGAAATGTCAGGAAAATAAAGCCTTAAGAAAAGTAAACCGAGCTCCTATGCAGATTACGAGTACATCTACAGCTCCTTGGCAACGCCTTAGCTTAGATATAGTTGGGCCACTCCCAGAATCCGGAACTGCCAAATTAAAATATATACTTACACTCCAGGACGACTTAATAAAATTCTCAGTAGCGTACCCAATAAGGAGTACGACAGCAGAAGAAGCTTGCGAATGTTTCCTTAATTTCATATCTATGTTTGGAATCCCCACATTGATACAAATCAAGGTACAAATTTTACATCACAATTATTTAAGAAAACATGCCAATTCTTAAAAACTAAACAGTTATGGTCTACACCTTATCATCCACAGACACAAGGCGCATTAGAAAGAAGTCACTCCACTAAAGAATATTTAAAATCATATGTTGACGAAGGTCAAACTGACTGGCCTCGCTATGTTTACACGGCCATGTTGGCTTATAACACTTCAGTACACTGTACTACACATTATACTCCATATGAACTAATGTATAGTCACAAACCAATGATCCCAAATTCAATTTTTGAAGACTCTCCAGGAGCTACATATCTTGAGTACATAAAAATGCTTCAGAATCGACTAAAGCACTCCAAAGAGAGAGCAATCGCAAATATAAAACAATCAAAAAGTAATTCGAAATTACTACGATTCACACAGTAGCCCAAAAAAGTATAAAACAGGAGATTATGTTTATGTAAAAAACCACCTCAGGTCACGTAAGGCTCTATCACCATTGTGGAAAGGACCTTACAAGGTTGTTAAGATACTTGGCAACAACACCCTGTCATTACTAATAAACAGACGGAATGTCACCCATAATTATGATCAAGTAAAATTAGCCAAAACTTCTGACGACATATGAGTTTAAATTAATTAATCATTATTAATTAAAACTTATTTTTTAAAAAATATTTAAAAATATAATAATAACAATCTATAAAACAAAATTGAAAGTGATAAATATATGAAGAATTGAGTTTATAAATTTTGTGAATAAAGATTTAGACATAGATAATAAAGACATTGAGTGAATAAAGGTTTTAAAATGGAATATAAATTTCTAAAAGAGTAGAAAGTATAAAATAAAATAGTATATAAGGATATGATAAATAAGCTATAGTAATGTTTAGTATTTGGAAAATGAATAGTACACCCTAGAATATAATTAGTATGTAATCAAATATGTATGTTCCTATTAAATATATATGAATAAAATACTTACAGCGTGGTCGCTCAGACGCGTCCAGGATACATCGAACAAATTTCCAGAAGTCCTGGCTCTCTGACCTCTATTTTGACCATATAGGAAATGTCAAAATCATTAAAGGACAATTGAACAATTGAAGGAAAATTGTCCTTATTCCATTGGACTTATCATTTGTAAAACCACATATTGCCAACATTAACTTAATAATTAATTCAATTGATAAAGCTTGTAAGGAAACATTGGTGAAAACGGAATGTTATAATATTTTCGAACCCCCTAATATTCGTTTTAAAGAAATTGAAAAACAATTTTCTTCAATTTCTCATTTATAAAAAAAAGAAGTGCATGGTTTGCTGAAATTGGTTCAGCTATGAAACAAATATTCGGCACTTTAGATGAGAATGACGCATTAATCTTTGACAGTGCTATACAATCTGTTTTAAGGAATGAAAACAAAATCTTCTTTGGTTCAGAAAAATATTTTGGTCACAAATTCTGTAATTTCCAAAATTTAACGAAACAATTTTAAAAATCCAGCAAAATGAACATCAGTTGAATGTACCTTTGATTGATAATTTTACTTTAATATTAAAAAATGTAACAATGGTTACAGAAAGAAATGAAATTCAGTTAAGTATTAACAATATTTTCAACAAGATATTGTAAATGCCATAATGTTTAGCCATTTTAATTAATTTACTTCCTGCAATAATTACTCCAATGCAGCTTTACAAAGAACTAATTAATAGTTTTAGATATTTACCGCAGGGATTGTAATTGCCTACTCTTTTAGAATTAGATATGATTCATATTATAAGTAATATATCGAAAGTATCATCATATTTCAAACAAAATAATTTAATATTTGTACTACAAATACCGTTAGTCTCTAGTATGGGATATAGTCTATACCATAATATTCCTTTACCTATTCCACATGTTTCCGAAAAACCAGATACTTTTAGTCTAATAATACCAACTGCGAAGTATGTTGGCATAACGATTGACAAAAATCATTATTTTGATCTGGACAGTCATTTGTAGGACATTTGATTTGTAATATTGCGAATGTTTACGCAACAGACTCCAAACTCACATGTGAAAGTGAGTTATTATCAAAAGTCATTCATAAAATGCTAAAAGAATGTGAAACTAAATTCATTTATGGTAAAGTTAATATTTGGAACAAAATAAATAATAGTCGATGGATTTTTGTTCAATCCGAACCCTCTAAAAATAACAATAACCATAGAGTGTTCTAATTTCGAAAACACACCAAGAAAAGACATTACTTGGTACCGGCATTTTAAATTTACCCGAAATTTGTATTGGTTATAGCAAAAATGTAATTTTAGTAAGTAAGATTAATAGAAACATATCTGTACCGATAATCAATTTTGAATTTAATTTAATAAATGATCAATGTTGTATAGAGTTAAATTGAACAATGTTAAGGAAGGTGTTTTCCCTATCCATTTAGAAAATACAAATTTGGATAGTTTCAAACATCAAGAAGGAATGTTAAATAAAAACTTTTAGATACACATTTAGTGGAGGAAATCCCTCATATAGTAAGATATGGGACACTATTCTATGATAACTATTGTCATTTCTATTATAGTTATTATTATACTATAATATTTTATATATTAGCTAATAAGTTCATTAAATTAAAATAAGGAAAATATAAATTACCGGAAAACGAAAATAAAAATATAGAATTAAAAATAAATATTAATAGTATTTCAAACGACGATGAACAGATAGAAGAAAATAATTTATATCCTACATTGAAAAGTGATGTTTAATTTTTGTAAAAACTTTGGAAAATTGTCCAAAGTTTCTTTTATGGGGGGAAATGTTATATATTAATATAGTACAGAAAAGTGCATACCCTATCAAGCCTCCCTTTGCCCCTCATACCTCTAATTAATATTTAAATACAATGCGTCCTATCCCGGATTAGTCTTATTAGAGCTACAGTTCAAACCGGTAATTTATAATTAGTGTTAAATAAATATTTTATTTTTGAATAAGCGATTTTAATAGCATCCTATAACAGTACGGTGAAGTAATGCATGATGCAGTACTCGGCACTCATCCGTTCCGCAATGCTTTGCCCTGCAATTGAAACGTTGATGCTTGCTGTTCAGACATAGAAAGCAAATAGAATTCTTGAGTCTTTAGCCCATTGCCATCGGTCAGGCGTCGTCTTGGCCAGTGGCTTTCAGCATCTCGTCGATTTCGTGATCTGAACCACAGAAGTCAGCAACTCATAGAAAATAAGCTAAACATACATTAGCATATGAACAGTTAATCAGCTTGGCAGTGTTTTTTTTTTTTTTATGGATAACGGATGGCAAGCGAGCAGAAGGACCACCTGATGGTAAGTGGTTACCTTCGCCCATGAACATCTACAACACCAGAGATGTGGTAGATGCGCTGCCGACATAGAGGATACAGATGGAAGGGGAGGACAATGTAGTAGTCCGCTATCGGGGAAAACCTGGCTTACATGCCATCGAACTGGAACACATCATTAGATATTTGGCGGTTCGTCTTTGACATGATAGTGGTCGCGAGCCAGACGGAGGACGAAACTCCTACCACCAAACTACTGGGATACCCGCCTCTTACGGGACGCTACCCAGCGGCGGAAGGGAATTGTATTCTAACCCCGTCCCCTCACAGAACTAGTGTGCACATACGGATACAGGACCATTCTATATAAGTTGTTTGTGAAGCTGGCAGTGTGCATGGTGAGATACATGCATTAAAAGTGTCAAATGTAGCATCAATCGGACAATTAAACAACGTCCTATACTGCAATATAATGCAAAATATATTTTTAGTTTATGATTTACTTAGTGCAAAATATATTTTTAATTTATAATTTTACGCACCCATTTATAAAATCAAAATAAACAAAAATATTTTGATATAATATCTTACCTTCTTGCTGGGCAACATGGCGGAACTACAATTAAAATGAAGTTTGACAGCTTACCATTGTCGCCAACAGAGAAAACTAAACATGAGTTCGAAAACTAAGAAATTATCTAAACATACATATAAAGATATTAAGGTTGCGCTAAAAAATAATGGCACTAGATTTTTTTTATTATTATGTATCTCCATAGATACAGTACCAAATTAAGGGTTAACTGCCCTTATGAGATTTTTTGGCTTATTTTTCTAAGCACCCTTGGGTCATAAGGGTTAAGTGGTATGAATATTATTATGATATTCAAAAAAAAATCTGGTAAGTTAAGGATTAATTCAAATTTATAAGCGGATCAAATTAATATTATGACTTTTAACATGCTATATGGTGTCCCACTTTTGTTAACTAAAAATTGTATTTACTTTTTCACATGTATTTTAAGTGCAATCAAGAATATAATGGTTTTACAAGATTAAATTCACTTAGTAAATTAGTTCGATTATTTTTCATATCAACTTTTTGACACACAGATTGTCAAATAAAAAAAAACTACATATAAAATATGAATCTCACCTATACAGCAAAGAAGCAGGGTCAACAAGACGCGGTGTGTGCGCGCTGTGCTGCGTGTGGGGTGTATGAGGAGTGTGCGGCGGCACGTGCGGGTAGGGCGGCACGAAGGGCGCGGGCAGGCGGTAGGGCAGGCGCGGGCGCGGGCGCGGCACCGCCGGCACCGACGTGTACACGGCTGGCTGGCACAGCTTCATGGCCAGCGCATTCAGCTCCACTGTTGGCATCACTGCGCCTGTTTCAATGCAATGTTGTTTTGTTATGCCTGTTGTTTATAACGCCTGTTGTGGCGCAGAGGTACAAGCGTGCGACTGTAAGTATGACAGGTTGTGGGTTCGATTCCCACTCCAGGAAATGTTAGTATTTTCATTTCCTGGGTTTGTTAACAAGGCAAAGCGCGGCGTTGAGTTCCGCCACTCAACACGCAATCCCTCAATTTGGCGGAAAGTGAGGAACGAAATTGTTGTAAGAGAACGGAGTGTCTTAACACTAGGTTCTCAGGTTCCCTCTGCCTACCCTGCTATATGCGGGATACAGAGTGAAGTTAAAAATAAATTATATAGATTTATGAATATTTTGACCTTATCATTGGTTTTGGTAACAATTTATATTCCACATATAAATAGCAGTTTTATTATAACAATTGAACTTGTCCTTTAACTAAGCCACTGTAATGACAAAGATAACTCCACTATTTATTCATATATCTTTTTTCATACCATTCGAAAGCATAAAAATATATACAATCGAGAAAAGAAGCAACTATCGATTTTAAATATAAAAAAATAACTTTTCTCTACATCCCGCATAGCAGAGTAGTCATCAAAGAGAGAAGGCTAAAGATAGATAAGCGTTGGTAATAGAAAAATCGATAAATAGGCTAGCGGTAGATCTTGTTAACATACCAGCATGTCGATGATGGTGAGAGTGGTGAGAGTGCGCGGGCGGTGCGCGCGGCGGCGGCTGCGGGAAGCGAGTGCCCGCCAGTGCGGCGCGCGCCGCCGCGTGCTGCGCCCGCTTTATGGATGACCCCTGCAAATAAAAACGTTTATTGGAATTTCCTACAATGTGTATTTTTTTCCACCTAGCTATTTGTAGCTCCGTCCTCCACTTCACTCCACTTTCCACAGTCACGGACATGGCGTGTTGGGTGGCGGTTTCCAACGCTTCAACGTCGAGAGGTAGGGAGACCGCGGTTGACATTCGAGAACACAGTATCAATGATACTGGAGGAAAGACCACGTAAAGAATACGAGGACCCCCCCAAAGGGCATGTATGAAAAGGTTAATGACTTTGGACGAGGCGAAGCGTTTGGCGCTCCATTTTCTCTGACAACCCCGCTAGGGATAAAGCATGAAGCTAAGTTAATGTATTTTATCAACTAGTTGTAGCTCGCAACTTTGTTTATACAGACTATAAAACCTTAATTTTTCCGTTTACATAGCTATTAAGATTTAAGTATTTTTACGCCCAGAAGTTAAGTTTTATATAAAAGTATAATAATTATGTAACAAAATGTTAGCTGGTACTACCACCTATGCATATTTTTAGCCTGCATTCGTTAAGTTTATTTAAATATAAAAACTTTAATAATCAGCACCTACACAAGCTGCTGCACACTTTTAACTTCAAAACCACCTACATATATAAATTGTTTGTGTATAGCAATATACTTGTTAGTGACATCATTTATGTTTCTCCTGCTAAACATTATCTGCTAAATTTTTAAAACTTTTGGTTTTGTACTTTGATAAAACATACAGTTAAAATTTAAATTTCAAATTTATCATTTTACTAAATGATTTTTATGACAGTGAAAATAATAAAAAAGGATGTTACCTCAGCTGTATATTCCTCAGTATCACCCAATCGGAGTGTTACTGTGAATACTTTTTTGTGAGCAGGTCCTGTTTCTGAAGTGAGGCGATATTGATGCTTAATCTGAAATATAAGAAGTAGTATAGTCGATTGTTTTTGCAAATATTGGAAAGAAAAATAGGAATAGATTAAGTTTAGTTTTCCCTTTTTAATTTATGCTGCAATAGGTTTAATCAAATCCTTAAATACAAGGGTATTAAATACAAGGGTATTAAAAAGGGTATACAAGGATATAAAAAGACATACAAGGTTTTTTGCGAACAAAAATAAATCCCATAGATGTTAAATACAGATGAAACCAAATATATTCCATTGACAAACAGCAACTTAAGTTTTAGGATTAGAAGTGAAAATAAATAGATACATAAAAAGAAATACACACCTTATTGTACCTGGCCAACTCGTTGACCAGGCACATAGGGGTCTTCTCTTTACTGTTGGCCGGCGCGGCGGCGCGGGCCGCCTCGCCCTCGCCCGCCGCGTGACTGTCGCCCTCCTCCCCCGCTGCTGCCGCCCCGCCCGCGCCCGCCCCCACGCCCGCCGGGACGCCACTGCTGGTTGTCGTCACGGTAACGCTCGTGTTCACCTCCTCTTTAGATTCTACTGGAGGGTTTGCTGTCGGAATCACAGGTACTACTGAAATTCAAAAATTGTTTTGTATTTAATTTATTTATACTTTGACTTAAACTTCTGTGTCCCCTAGCTGGGGCAGAGGGCGTCCACAGTGCTACGCCAGCCCGTCGGTCCTGAGCTTCGCGCTTCAATGTACTTCAAGTTTTTCCTAATGCCTTCGCTTCTGCAATTATACTTTGCTTGTGCAATGATACTTCGCTTCTGCAATGATACTTCGCCGCCAGGTAATTATACTTAGTGTATTAAAAAAAAATGGTAAAATCTAAAGGTTTAGTTTAAATTTATTTAGTTTTTCTTTTTCTTTTTTTTTTTAACTTCACGCTGTAACCCGCATATAGCAGGGTAGGCAGAGGGAACCAGAAGAACCTAGTGTTAAGATACTCCATTCTCTTTTAACAATTCCGTTCCCCACTTTTTTAGTAATAGGCCAATAAGTAATAGTAATAGTAATTGTATTATGGCAACTAGAAAGTTATTTAAATATGATAATATGAATATGAAAGTTACTTGAAAATAACGAAATAATTATATTTAGAGGTACGGAAATTTCGCAAAAAAAAGCCACCAATTTCGCATTTATATATTTCAAAATTTACAAATTTCGCATAAATTTCGCATTTATATTTTTAAAATTATAAAATTTGGGTAAGTTAGGTATTTATTAAATAAAAATATTTGTTTAGTAATTTTATTACTAAATATGAAACTAAAGTTTAACAAAATACATACATACATAGCTTCACGCTGTATCCTGCATATAGCAGGGTAGGCAGAGGGAACCTAGTGTTAAGACACTCCGTTCCCCACTTTCCGCCAAATTGAGGCATTGCGTGCTGAGTGGCGGAACTCATTTCTTGGAGTGGGAATCGAACCCACAACCTCTCGCGTTAACAATCGCGCGCTTGTGCCAACGCGCGACGACAGGCGTTAACAAAATACAAAATTTCAAAGTACAAGTCTTAGCATTAAACAATTTTAATTAGTTAAAAGATAACAAATGCCGCTGTAACTAAAGTAGAAGAATGAACTAAAGCAGAAACAGGAGTTGGTGCTGCTATTGCAGCAGGTAATCATGAGCTAAAAGAAATTTGAGCTCTTTTACTTATAGCTGCAATAATAACTAACAATCTAATAATATTGATTAAAAAATCATTTCTTATAAAATTTATATAAAAAATATAATTTCATCTACCATAATTTATCATTCAAGAAATTAATAATAAAATTTCAACATTCGACTCCTTAAGCGTCGTTCTTCAGTCCGTTACGACGACATTGTATATGCTGAAGAAGCGTTCAGCGTCCACGCTGTTGGTTGGACTCCAAATACTCTTTAAGGCTGCTTCAGCAAAGGACGGAAAGTTGTATTTGACAGCCAACAATATGTCCCTTACATTGGGGTTTTCATTTATATTAATAGACTGAAGAATTAACCTATGAAAGTGCGCATACCCATCAATTAGCTCATTTTGAGGAAATCCTTGGAAAAAAGATATATTTGAAAAGCTTTCCAGCAATACGTTTATATTTAATGTGGTTGAACTTGAAGCCACAGATGGGGAAAACAATTGGCCAATGTGAAAGAAAGCCTCGTTCGTCTTATTTAATTTCATGTGAAGAGAAAGCTTACTGAAACTTTTGTCGCTTGCTGATTTCAACATAGCTTTCATTGTCTCATCAATTCCTTCATAGTCCTTAAGACATACTGACGTCTTTTCATCAAAATAATCTTGACTTTGCCGTTCAAGCGATGATTAAATCCTTTAATTTGTTCCATAACAGGTGTGCAATTGGATAACTTGTCCCTTCTAACTCATCAATCAATTTCATTATTTTGGGGCAGAACTCAGAGATAAAAGTTATTTGAATTTTCAGTTTTCGCATAAAAGTTATATCAGCGTAACATTCTTTCAAAAATAGAACACTAGAATTTGGATTCTCCTGTTCATCAAAAAAGTCAAGTATGTAATCCAAATAATCATTAAGATATAAAACTGCTCTGAACCAAAAGTTCCATTTGGTGACAATAGGTGTTGGATAAAGTTTTGTTGGGAGATGAAGCACGTGTTCATTCAAGTATTTTAAGAAAGAACTTTTCATTTTCCTTGACAGAAGTAAAGCTGACTTAACTTTTGCTACAACCATATTTATTTCCTTAAATTCGCTGACAAAACAAACTCACCAACAAGATTAACTTTATGAGCCCAGCACTGGTAATGAAGAATATGTTCTCCAATTGAAATTTTCAAAAGGTCGAAACAAGCAGACATATATCGTGCGGAATCTGATACCTGGTCTGGGAGACCTGGAAATAATTAATCTCATAGTCTTTTAAAATATCGATACTTGATTGAGAGCATGTTGATGCTTTAGCACTATTAAGAAAGTTAACACTTGCTAAAAAACATTCCTGAGTTAGTCGATAGTTCTAAAAAGGATAGCAAAAACACACCTTCCTTGCCTATCCGAAGTTTCATCTGCTATGACTCTTTCTCAGATTTTCCACACAAGGGCAAAAACTTTCTCCTTAAAGTGTCAGCAACTGTAAGTACACCTGAACCCGGTACATATTTATCAAAATATTCACGCACGGCTGGGTGATCCATTTTGTGAATATTGGCTTTAAGACACATCTTTACCTTATCTTTCACAAAAGTTTTGTTTTCATATTTAACTCGTTTTTGTTTTTCGAACATACCAAAAATTGTGAATTGCCATTTAGTTGCTGAGGCACATGGCATAGAAGATTTTTTTAAGTGTGTTTCAGATTTTATGTGTTTTTCAATGTATCTTTTTTGTCACCATCCAAACGAATGTCATAATATTGGCACATCACAATATTTGTATCGGACACATACAGACCATCTTTCTTAAATTCTAGTATTCTATCTGTCAAATCTTTTTTAGAGCGTCCCATTTTAAGGGCACAAAAAATATATTTTTATTAACACTTGCGTACCTAAAGTGTGTAAATGAACGCTGCTCGAGTGCTCGCATGCAATGTCCCATACTCTAGCGATAGGCAACGAACCAGTGAGTCTCGAAAGCTTTCGTTCTGTCAAGTCAGTTCATGTCCAAAACGTACGTCGACCGTTTCGTCCGAAACAAACTTCACTCAAGTTCGATTCTCGCGAGTCGCGACTCAGGCGATACGGTAATAATTTAATAATCATCATATCACAGCATACAAACACTACCATACATTTCGCATTTATTCGCATTTATGTGTAATTTTCGCATAAATTCGCATCTAAAAGATAAAAAAGATAAAAAGATTTTTATTCAAAAAAAATTTTACAAATTGAGCAGCCAAGACTTCCCAGTAAAAGTAGTCAAAGACACTTAAGTTGGGAGAGTATCTCGCTACTCCGATGGCTTAACAACAACATAATACATATCAATAACAATAATCAATCAATAATAATAACAATAACATGTTGGCTTAACACATGCATATAACATAATAGTAACAAAGCCGTGTGTGTGTGTGTGTGTGTGTGTTTGTGTGTGTTTGCATGTGTATGTGCATGTGTGAGTGCGCATGTGTGAGGGATGGTCTGTGCATTATTTAAAAACGAGCAAATTTAATTTTTAATTAACGAAATTGAAAGAGCATTTTCAATTTCGGCATAAGATAGATTACCTAGCCAGTTAGTCAAAGATTTTTTGCATGATTTCTTATGCATAGAATAAATTTGGAGTGCTTGATTAATTTTGTTGTACAGGGTAGATGATTGGAAACTGTATTTTCGCTTTGCAAAACCAGAACGTATATTATTTCTTGGGATAATATTGCCTTTTCGTCTTTTTCCCAGTTTGTCCCTATCAAAATATATACTTTGATGAAAATTTAATGATATATTTAAAATAAAAAGTTTTCTCACAGACAAGATACCACTCATTTCATAAAGAGTTCTTGTTGGAAATCTGTACTGTCTGTATCTGTCTGTATCTGTTGGCTTAAAGTACATAACCTTAATAGAGAGCACAAAGAGCCCTTCTCTTTATGCTCTTTCCAAACTAAGAAAATGGGACTTTGTAGCTCCATCCCAGATCGCAATGCAGAACGTAATTACGGATTGCACAAGTGCAATATAAGTTCTATTTAACATTTCTTTATGCATCACATGTATTTCCGTACCCCTAATTATTTTTTGCTATATAACAACTTACTATAGAAAATATTTTAATATTTATTGAGTGTATGATCGCAAATTTCGATGCGCTAAGCTGTAGTATAAACAGTACCATTATGACTTTGCTGGGTAGTGGGAGGCGGTAGCGGCGGCGGCTGAGCGTACGGCGGCGGCATGACGCCGGGCGCGCCGCCGGGCCCGTAGCCGCCGCCCACCGCGTAGGGCCTGCGCAGCCTCGTCTGTTGCTGGAGGAAACATTATTCACTTGTATGTCAACTGCTATTATTTTATTAATCGCGTTAGTACTTAACTAATTAAAAGTTTAACTATAGAAATGAATTTTATAGTTTATATATTATATCTATACACTATAACATTTTTTATAAATTAAAGTGTAGCAAGAAATTTTGACTTTTTCTTACATTGCCTTGCATTATAATTTGTGACCATTAAGATTTTCGTCTGATTTCGAATTCAGAAGATTTTCATTCTTATTCAAAATTATCACTTAGATATTTTTTTAATCTTACTGCCATATGTCTCGATATTACCTGAACAAATCTGAATCTCCAATTATATAGAGTATATCAAACCACACAACTCACCGATGGTACAGAGTGGTGCTGTGTGGGGTGGTGCATAGCTCGTATGGGATGGGGCGGTCTCTGCGCGGGTGGATGGTGTACGGGCATGCTGCCCATAGTGCCCATCTGCCCGTGTCCTGCCATACCGCCGCCCGCCGGTGTCGGACCCAGCGGCACTCTAAGACCAATTAGTTCTTACTGCACTGTTTAGCTTTGAAAATACCACTAATCTATTTTCTACGACTTGCTGTGTTCACATAAAATCTATTACAAAAAATGTTCAGATGTTTCATTTTATAATTCACTCTTACAGTCATTTAGCTCAACCCAAGAAAACTATTTATGGCGCTTTTGGTAGGCAATTATTATAGCGTTTTAGTTCACAATAACTAGATACCTAGAAACATGCAAAATCACTAAGCAGTCACACATATAATACTCAAATATTACAGCAATTTATTATTATTATATTTAACACCGCACTACACTTTCTACAAGGCCACGTGAGAAATGAGAAAGACTTTCTAGGGGTCGTTTCAGTCAACCGCCTGTTGCGATACTGTTATTCCAACTGCCCGACTGTTCAAAGAACATGATATATCGGCCTGGGTTAAGAAAGTTCTTATATTCATTACAAGGTAGCCTCGAATCAAAAGTGCCGTCATATGTTCCATTCATGACCAGTTTAAGTAACAAAGAGAGCCGCAAAGAACCCTCGACGTATCAACAAATTACACAAGATTTGCATTTCAATGTAGACATTTCTTTATAGCCGAACGGGTAAAACACAAACTTTTCTTAAATAGTGTCAATGTTTGAGTGACGATCGGCTGAAATCAGGTATTATTATTTGAGTTTGAGAAAGATGAGGCGATTATCAATAAAATCTACCCTAAATGTAAGAAAAAGAATGACCTGAGTACTATTAACGATTTTATAGACCCCAGACGGACCACCTATTCAACACGTTTTGACTCTCATAATTAATATAAGTAAGTTAAAAATAAGTATGTTTATAATTTATGATGTTGGAAATTTCACATTAATTTCTATAATATATTAATGAATAAATGTCCTCATTGGAATTTGGATTGCGTACATACATAAAAGAATGTGCTTACGCTATGTAACTTGTGTAAATCTATACAAGTATTCTGTTACGTATTGTCCGTAATAAAATATTATGATTATAGGTATATTTATTTTTACTGTTGTATCGTATTCCCGTATGTAATACCCGACTAAGAAATTTATTTTGTTCAAAGATTCTTAATGAACACAATGTGGTACGCATTATAAACTACAGATTTAATAATAAATAACTAATAATCAGCAGTTTCAAGCTTAACTTCATGTAGAGAACCTAATGTCAACCCACTTTTCGTCAAAATACGCGACGTTATCTGTTGACTGAAATCAATGCCACGCGTTGTTACCAGTGCAAAGAAAATGAACATTATTTAAATAGAACGAACCGAGTTCAGAACCACCGCATTTCAGTCCGACGGTGTGATAGACTCAATTTTGTATATATAGTATTGTTGGAGCACCACATTTAAGTTGAGGAATATGATTCATTTCAGTATTCAGACATGGCTTAAAATAGAAGCTTTATACATAATTTTATATTTATTTTTAGTGTTAATAATAAAACACTTTTCTTGCAATTTTAATGTACTATATACTGTAGAAATTTAATATTTACAAATGTAACATTGTGTTGAATTTCAATATAATTCACTATTATTCATCTTTATCAATATGATATAACTAGACATTACCTGCAGCTTTACACGACTGGTTGATGAGATTTAAAAATAAATTCATCATACACATAGTATAGTACCTTCACATATGCATCACTGTGGAACTTTCCATAGTAATGAGATATTATACAGTTGTAAAAACTATCTCATGTACACTCTTTGCCTATCTCTGTGCAAAAATAATAATATTGCATCTGTTGCAACTTGAAAGAAAGACAAAAAACAAACACATTTTCATATTTATAATATTAGTATGGATTTTGTATAGCAGATTCCCCTAGTTAGAATTAAACCAACAATTATCAATTGGATATGTGCGATCAACAGTTGGATAGTGGCATTTTTGTTGTTTATTTTAATATCTGCCGACACATATAATGAAAATTTACACAAATCATATTGAAATTAGACATTGCTATGTGTTATTCCACTTACAGGTAGATACAAAATTTGTATTTTCATAGGCATTTTTTCCTGGAATAACAATAGCTTACTCTTCAGAATACATTACATGTCAATATTAAAAAATGCAGATAATATTTCTGCTAAAATAAATGTCAGAAAAAGTCACTGAAAATGACTTAGGATATTGAATTTTAATTTAGAAACTATCTTTTAATACTTATTACAAGATTTATAATAGTACATTTTAGTTGTCAATTTAACCCTTTTTGATTAATAACCTATTCTTAGATGACTTGATGTAGTATAAATAATGATAAAAAAATCATCTATCCTAATAAAGTATCAGAAATATAACAAAAGCAAGATATTGTTGCTGATTAATACAATAATTTCTAGTTATTTAACTTCATTTATAATACAAAATATATATATAGGACTGCAGAAATTATAAAATTCACCTAAATTACTAAAAAACATTTTGATATTAATCCTGAATGTTTGAACCTGAATGGTTGTTTGGTGAATGTTTTTGGATTTCTTAATAATATATAATTCTAAAATAAGATAATAATGAATTATGTATTACATAGCAAAGAAGAAACAATAGGTTAACTACAGTAAGTTGTTATTAAAATATTTTATTTATAAGGCTATATTTTTTAATTTTTGATTCTTATATCTGCTGATTTTGCCGGATTATATGACATTTTTTATTACTTTTCTTATGTTAAAAAGGCTTTCTTATGCCAAAACACCTGTTTTGTGGCTGATATGTTAATTTAACTTACAATAAATTAAACAATGCTTAAAAGATGGCAATGTTTTGGCATTTCTTACATGTCATGGAAGGGAGTTCCATAACCGACATGCGGTTACGGTAAATGAGTTGGAGTAGAAGGAAGTAGAATGGGAAGGAATCTTCAAAGTAAGGTTACAGTCTGAGCGAAGAGATCGAGCGTGAGACTCGCCTAGAACCTCAAAGCGTTCTTTGAGGTAGGGAGGGGTTCTGGGATTGAACAGAATACAGTAAAGAAGTTGAAGTATGTGAAGTCGGATCGGGAGCCACTTGAGTTTTTTACGAAAAACGGAAATGTGATCAAATTTGCGTAAGCCAAATACGAATCGTATACATAAATTGGGAATTCTCTCATGTTTGTAAAATTGCTCCTCTCTTAAATCAAGATAGCAAACGTCAGCATAATCAAGAATCGGTAGTAGGAGAGTATTTGCTAACGAAATTTTAGTGGGAATAGGAAGAAAATTGCACAGACATTTAAGAGATTCAAGTGACGCAAAGATCTTTCTACTTACCTCACTTACCTGCGAAAAAAATTATAATAGAAATTGTAATACAAAAAGGATTCTATAGGTGTAAGAACAGTTTGAAACATGAACAAAATAAACAATCTTTTTTGTCAGTGACAATATGTGTGTCAACTTTCAGATACTATATATATTTACATTAAGTGAAGTTTAGGTAACTAATAAACATCTTTATTATAATTCAATATTAAGGTATACTATGTAAAGCATCATGTATGTATAATAAGCTTGCTCTAGTTTCTACATCAGGTTTGATAAACCTCATATACTCGCTAGGGAAAACAGGTATATCCCTACGATGATCCGCGAGGCTATTGAAATACAAAAACATCCTAATTTCAATAGAGAAGATGGTTGGAGATTTTCTACCACCTGGCACCCACTTATTAAATCTTTGAAGTCTCACACCCACCACACTAGAGGGTCAGATAGTCAGCTTATTCTGCAACAATCCAGGGCAGTACGCGAGGCAACTAAGAAATCACTGGCAGTAGTTTGATATAATATTTGTATCAAATGACAGACAAATGCCACCTCAGTCTATTTTTTCAGTGATTCAGTCACCTGTTGTGTAAATGTATTTTCGAATACTAAAATATATGCGATTAAACTGATTAAAATAGTTTCATTTAATAAGTATCTACAATGTTTTATAGAATAGAATAGAATAGACTTTATTACACACAAGAGAAAATAAAAACAAAAATAAAGAGTATATAACAATATAAATGCAAAGGCAGTCTTATTGCTACAAGCAATCTCTTACTGACAACCTTTGGTAAGCATATGATAAAATGCAATAAGGAAAAGGGGAATAATGTTACTGTATAACTGTATAAGTAATTAAAAAAAAAAAAGAATAAATAAACTAATATAATTATAATATGCTAATGATATATATAAATATATATATGTATATATACAATTACATATATATCCATATATACAAATACACATACATACGCATACATACATACAAATGTACATACAAAACATATATATAAACATATACATACATATGCAACACAATATATACACAAGCGTAAGGACACATATTAAACTTCTAAATTAAACAAATATTCTTTAAGACTACTTTATAAAAATATAAAACGATTTTGCATGGCGAACTTCAGTAGGAAGTTCATTCTAAAGAATCGCAGATCTCACAGTAAAGGAGTTGGAGTAGAATTGGGTATGACAGGAAGGAAATTTAACACTTCGAGACCTGAGTTCGAGGCGTAGAAAGGAATCGGAACCAAGGAAACAGAATCGTACTTTTAGATATATGGGAGCGAAGGGATTATAAAGGATAGAATAGAGAAGAGTAAGCATGCGGAAGTTACCGCGATGTCGGATAGGAAGCCATCCGAGCTGACGACGATGATCATTTATGTACCAAAATGTTTTAACGAACAACTACAAATTAAATGACTAAGAATTTGACAGTGTAGCAAATAAATAATGAAAAGCCAAACGTTACCTAGTTAATGTTACGTGCCTGTTCTCCCTCTGCATCTGATGCGGCGGCATTTGGTGGTGGGCGGGCATGCCCTGGTGGCCCGGCATGTGTTGAGGTGGGTGTCCGGAGATCGGCTGATGATGCATGTTCGGGTGATGCATCATCGTCGCGATCGCAGCCTACATCACAAGCAAAATATTCACCAAACGCCGTCAAACAAACATTTATTTCTATCGTTCCAATTTCTCGTATCACCTTACTATTCTTACCGTAAATTTGTCTTACAAATTATTCAATGCTCCGGCTTCACGATCCACATAAATCCGCTCAGAATCAACGTAAACGTTGTTTTATTTGGCAAACAGTAAAGAAAATCGTTTCGTTCAACATGCGGCCATGTTAAAATGTTGCCATACCTACCGTTTACATTGCAGGTAATAATTATCTTTTTATTTTTACCATTATAAAAATATTACAAAAGGATAAATGTAATTTTTTTAAAGCATTTAATAAAATTTGGATTTCCACTTTGGAACATTTTTAGTAACCATCACTATAATATATTTTTATATGTCAAATCCCCAAATTTTAAGAATAATTAAATTTAATTTAATAGGGAGATAGAGCTTAATTTAGGGGGATAGAGTTGCTCGCGTCCGTAGGACAAGCCATCTTGTCCATTTAAGACCCACCCTATACGTGTCCCCTGGGTGGTGCGAAATGAGCAACAGCGCCGAGTTTTGGGCGGCGGAAAACCTGAACCAACAAGCCTAACAAGCTTGTCCTTGTTGATGATAGGAAATGATCTCAACAATTCGGTCCTTGCGGTCACGTCTCGTGAGGCTGCCCCTAGCCTGGCTTCATTGTCCGGACCAAGAGGAAGAAAACCTCAATAAAATAATTACCCTAATCCTAAGGTGAGGACTGCGCTGAAAGAACAAATGGCTGAAGGGATTCCAGTTTCTAGCACCAACCTCGATGTACAGGCAACATCGTTGCAATGCGCCTTCTTATAGGAATGGACGTTACCCTATAAGCGACTGATTAATTCGACCCTACTCGTGGGAACAAACATGAATTAACCATTTCAAAATAACTCAACCAAAACAAATCAAAAAAGCTTAACTCAACGAGACTTCTATCTATTCAGGACTTATCCAGGACTTTTCGAAAGACCGCGTTCCGCCTCCCTAAGCGATATGTCTAAACCAGAAACAAAACAAATTGAAGAAAAATCAAGAGTAATTGAAGAAGTAACGGATCCGACCAACCACCACTACCCTGGCAGCGAGTGCCATACACCGATAAGCGTAAAAGAATTAGTGACTCTCTACCTAGCGCCGCTTCTGTAGCAGTATCAAACAGCTTTACATCCAGTAGATCAAGCTGTGTTTTTAGCTTGATGCTCCTGCAAAGTGTGCACTGTACTTGCGTGACCATCCAGGAAATTATAAAGGCTGTCAGGTATATTTAGAAATCTCATTCAGAAAAGGTAATCGGGCTAATAATTATCCTACTGGTCCTTACAAAAACGAAAACAACGAAGCAGTTCCAAGACAGTCATCATCCAGCAAGACCACAACATCATTCAGCAAGACACAACCTTACTCCATTCAACCACGTGACAAAGGCAGCTACGCTGATATTACAGCAAACAGATACCACAGTAATGATTGTCAAAACCACCAAGTGATCAAAGTCGCATCGATGTTCTCCTAACTAAACAGTCTGAAAAGATAGACCAACGCATTCGACAGATAGTTTATAGGACAGATAGATAGGACCCTTCTAAGCCTATTGACGTCTAGTAATAGTAGTCAAATGTAAGCCAGTTGAAAAAAGACGATTACGAAGAGTTTGACAAGTTTGGCACTGTTTTGGAAGAGTTTTGATTTTTTGAATCCTACCATTGAACAGACAAAACGGGTTTTAACAAGGCAGCAAAAGAACTTAAGTTGCTACTTCCAGAAACAGCAAACTCTTCAATCCGTAATGCCCCAGAAAAAATGTCACCTCAGGGGAAGAGACAAACCTCACTTTGGAAAGCAACTAAACTTTTCAAAAAGCCTCAAGATCACATCCATCCTCTCAAACACTCAAATACGTGGGCGGGAACGGACGCTGAAAAGGCAAAAGTGTTTGCGGATTTTCTTGAAAATGTTTTAAAGCCGAATGATGGTAGCGATAACTTTGTCGATGATATACTCAGTCAGGATCTCCAGCTGTGCTTGCCACTCAGACCCACAACACCAAAAGAAATCGCAAGCGAAAACAGACGTCTGATTACCAACAAGGCCCCTGGTTTTTATTTAATAACACCCGAAATCATTAAAAACTTACCTAGAAATGTACTGTATGTAATGCTACCCTAAGATTGTCATATTTCCCAAAAATATGGATAATATCGGAAATCATTATGATTTACAAAGCAGGAAAATTTGGACTTGGACAGAAGGCTCACCTGGACTTTCACTTTAGGAAAAAACGTGATCAAATTAATTACGAGTGCCGAAGCCTGTACTGGCTTATGGGCACAAATTCCGACCTATCTGTCGACAACAAATTGCTGATTTACAACTCCATCCTAAAACCCATCTAGACATACGGAATTCCTCTGTGGGGCTCTAGGGTGCTAGCAAGAGCAACATCATGCGCATACAACGAACCCAAAACAACGTCCTGTGGACCATAACGAACGCGCCGTGGTTCCCCAGAAACGATAAGATCCACGACTATTTACATGTTTCATCAGTTCAGGCCGAAATTGACAAATCCAAAAAGAAATACGCACTCCGACTCTTGACTCATCCAAACATCCTTGCTAAAAATCTTCTAAAGTCTTCACTTGCGGCTAAATGGCTGAAAGGGAAGGATGTCGTATGAAAAGGCATACGAGACAATGATCTCTTCGCTTAAACGCCATATAACACTGCAATTAATCTGCTTAGTCTTGCGACTGATTGCAGATTTAAGACACACGAAAATTAAAGGGTTTAATTTAATGTAAAACATTATTTAAATTCTTATTTTTATTCCATAATTTATGATTATTATTCAGAACCAGTACTAAATGAGCATTACAAGGTGGCTTAAAATATATGGCTTTTCAGACACAAATTATGTTTTCTTAATATAAAACCTGTTTATATTGTAAAAAATAAAGATCTATCAAATTTTTGAATGTCAAATATTTAGAGTTATTGTATGTGTAATAAAATACATGTATTGATTTTTTTATTACACAGGAGAGGTTGAACGTGCGCTTGCGCTCGAACTGGTGAGCCAGTGTGTGGTTGTTTTAGGCTCGCTTTTGGTTTCATTGTAATACATCATATTTTGGTAAATAAGCATACGTTACAATGACAATATTCATTAACTTTTCAATAAATGTGCTTCATACCCTTTATGTCCTATAGAAAAAATAAAACTCTAAAAGGAAAATTAACTTTTTGATATTTATTTAAAAAAACACAAAATTAAATGCAAAAAAGTTCTGTAAAGTAATTCATTCTTATAACATGCAAGTTACAACTCAGATTGACAAATATAAAGAAATACAATAGACATAAAGTGGAAATAATCTTCATCATTATTTATTTGAACATCTGTTAAATTGGAGTATACAGGTTCAATTTCCTGTAAGGAACTGTCCATTTCATCACTATCCCTTGTTGTTTCAGCCCACGAGACCCGTTTTGAGCTTCTAGAACTATCTTTTTTCTTATCTGAAGTGGGTGTTGAATGGGAAATGGGGGACGGAAGTTCTTTTATAGGCGTTTGTGCGCATTTGTCTAAATAATGTTTACGTAAAATGTATTCGCGCATGGAGTCATGAGTCGAGCGTTTCGGAGGAGGCGGGGGTGGCAAGTCTCTCCCTAGATCATCATCTACAATATAAGGGTTTCTTTCCTGTCTTGCTTCTTCGATTCTTCGGTTTTCTTCTTCGTTGGCAGCGAGTGGCCATGCTCCCAGTTTGTTGCGCGTGAGGTGTGGTCGCGCGTGGGCAGCGCAAAGAATGCGTTTGCGTACGAAGTCGTGGAATACTGTTAGTTCAGAGGCGAGTTCACGTCGTACTAGCTGTTTGTGGCGGCCGGGCACATTGGGATCACGGACTGCGAGGAGTGCCTGCGACAAATTTTACTATTATAAGTATAATAAATCATATACTAAGGATTATGAAATATCTAAAATTTGTTTTTCCTAATAAGGAAAAGTAACAAAAATGAGTTAAATCACTTTTAATGGTAGATTTAGTGTTTTAAAAAGATTTCATAACTTTATGCCAATATATTAATAATGAATATTTTAAACATTGGATGAATAATCCATGTTTCTTTTTTCAAAATCCATATTAATACCTGTGACGCAAGCAACGTAACAGTGGCTTCCAGTGCACCAGCTACCAGCCTTTCATTGGGGGCCGGAAACGTGCTGATGGCCGACGTGTTACTGCCGGCGGACTCGCTGCGCGCTGCCCGCGTGTTGCGCGCCTCCGCTCCCGCGCCCGCACCCGCACCCCCGCTACCGCCCACGCTGCTCGCACTGCACGAGAAGGCGCGACGACGCCCGCGGGGGGAGCGTGCCCCGCTGCATTCTTCTGTATGGTATGCCTGAAATTGTTTATATGAATTTTAGTATAACAAAAATATTTTAAAAGGCACTTAGATGGTAAATGTATATATACATCTAATTTCTCCTTTAAACAATTAGAAGTAATTTCCCTTGCTGTGAAAAAAATATGTAAAGCTATTATTATTATGAATAATACTATACTGTGCACAAAAAATAGGTACATCAATTTACATGGTACACTTAAAAACAATGCAATGATTAGTGCTATTATTCATTTAAATAAATATTGAAATTTTTTTAAACCTATTTAATTCTTAGACAAAACATAATGTATATTAAGAAAAACACAGATTTACTTAATAGAAAATTCAATAAGCGAAATATATTTAAAACATATTTTTAGCTTCATACTTACCAGATTCAACGATTTAGTCAGCAAACAAATCGCAGAGAGTATAGTGCCAAAAGTGAGTTGAGGAAACTGTTCATAGGTTATTTTTGGGGCACCAAAGTGTAATTCCACTATGGGCTCCCATCGCTCTATATCTAACGCTGGGTCAGCAAGTAGAGATAGTAGGTCTGGACTAAATGATAATAAGCACAGTGTTGCCATGTGAAGTATCTCAAGGATTCTAAAACAATTTGTAAATAAAATATTCATGATGTAATATTTTGTGTTTATCATATAAATGCTACATGACTACATTTATTTCAGTTTCAGGATAAAGAAAAATAAAGGATTTTACAAATTAAATAGATATCAATATATGAGCAATAATGATGATGATTATTATTATTGTAATAAATAGAAAAAAAATATATTAAATCGCATATAAAAAGTAAATAGATTTAACAAATATCTAGTGTGACTAACACTTTAAAAAATATATTATTTATCGCGATACGATTTTACGCTAATGTGAATATTATCAAGTGTTTCTGCTATTATAATACATAAATAAATATATTTTTTTTAAAAGATACCTTTGCAAGAGTACGGGTGCGGTGGCGACGGCGGGCTGGTCGTCGGGCTGCAGCGTGATGTCGGGTGAGCGTCGCGCGCGCTGCGTCTGCATCACGCACTGGTACAGGCACGCGCTTGTGCTACGCTGTTATATTAATTAATTGGTGATTAAATTTTATTATAATTATTAAAAATAATACTATTTAATAATAGATAGAATTTTGGTACTGAAGATTTTAAATAATGAAAGTTTTAAAGTCACAATGGTGGAACATATTGCCTGGACGAGATTTACATTTGATTTAGAAGTTTTTGTTAACATGAAATTTCACATTCATAAATTCGAATTTCAATGATTATAACATATTTTATAAAAACATTCAAATATGGTATAGGAAAATTGGTTTAAAACAGAGCAACCTTTTCTTACACCACTTATAATAATTACACTAAAAAATAAATGTTAAGTGTTTATAGACAATACTCACCATAACACCAATTAATGAGTTGATATTCTGCACGCGCCATTTGTCTTCAAATTTAATCAACTGTACTATAAGATATATGCTAGAGGCGCACAAATTCAATGAGTCTATATTATATACTTTTCGAGGCAACAAAACAGCTTCAACTAAATGTTCTAAGTGTACTCCCACAAAAGTGATAGCGTCTTCGGCAAAGAACTGTCCATGCTTCATTAACATCATAGATATAAAATCTAAACTGTAAGCATACACTCGCCACCATTCCTGAGGTTTCCAAAGTAATACATTGTTATTATTTCCATTGGAATTTTCAAATTTAGGCGGTAGTAATTGCATCCATAGAAACTGATCGACGTCGCTTATTAACAAGTCCTTTGAAAAGGGGCCTCTTGCATACGCAGTTAAACATCTCAAAGCAGCTAGCGAGGTATGGTAGTGTCGTCGATTTTGCAAGCAAGTCTGAAGGCAACAAAGTAATTTATTTATGAACTTCGTCGATTGGAACCATTGCGAAAGACCAGAAAACATATCATCGTATAGGTCCAGGCATTGTTCTAACATTGCTAAAGAAAGTACTATTGGTGGTATTTCCTCGCTACGATCATTCTGTTTTACGCCATTTTTCTTGTCGTCTCGAACATCATCGAATAGTTTTTCTAATTCTATACTGTTTATATTAGTTACAGATCGAATAATACATTGTGTGGTAACGCTGTTAGCCTTTATTTCGTAGTCCAATCTGCTGATGGCGACTGTGCCTATAGAAAGAATGGCGCGTATTGCTCGCGGATGCAAACATTCATAAACAATAGCCGTATTTGTTAGTAAGGTGTCGACTTGCTTTGCACTTGTTATGCGATTTTCAAAGCAATCGTCCTTCCAATTGGCTAACATAATAACGTAAAGTTCCGCCAGAATAACAATTAACCTCTCGTCTGTCAAGTCATCTAATTCGTTGAGCAAAGCACTCATGCACGGCGCAACCATTTTAGCTTTGTGGGCGATATTCAGACTTATTGGTAGATATTTGCAGAAGATTGTTGTGAAATCCTTCCACGTCGTAAGCAAGCCCAGCCATACGGGGACTTTATCTATCAATTCTTCATCGTCTTCCCTGCCTTTGAATGAGAATATGTAATCTATCCACGTATCTAAATGCTTTTTGTTTGTGTCGAAAAACTGGTCTAGCATCTCCTTTAAGTTAGGTTCAAGGTTTCCTCTTGATACAAACAACTCAATTCCAAGAACGTTGAATATCTGTCCATAAGTTTTTAGTCCTGGCTGAATTTCGCTAAATAGTGGACTAGTCATGTGTTCCCAGAATGTTGGATGTTCTCGAAGTTTCTTGACTAAGATCTGCATGTTATTTTTCCATAAAGCATGAAACAGTGCCATTATGCAACCTAGCAATGGACTGTGCAAGAGTTCTACATCCTGAAAAAAATATTATCAAATATAAATAAAATAAATATATATATAGTTAAATACTCCTTTACTTCTTCCTCCTTTCCTCATGATATTTTTCCAAAATAATTATCAAAGTAGTTCACCAGTATATATATAAATAAATATAAAAACTACAATAAAACTCACCGCTTTAACAGTTCCAAGGTAATCGGCCATATAATCCAAAATGCCATCAAAACTATCATCATCGGCCTTATCTTTTTCTTTCTCATTATCCTTTTCCTTTGGCTTGTCATAGTTTATCATGAAGAAGGCCTCAGTGAGCCCCGGCTGTTTCCCAATGCAGGTGGTGACGAATTCCAGTATGGCTAGTTTTAGTTCCATAGTTTCATACACGTCGCGTAACCGATCGAGAAACATTACGCGCACTTGATACCCAGTCATGTCTAACGACGCGAATAGGGACATTTGAAAACCCTGGAATTTATTATTTTTATTAAACTTAATGAATATTTACTAAAACGATATGTTCATGTAAATTGTATCAAAATTGTATCTATTTCCTGTACGGTTACGGTTGGTTTGTTGTAATTGGGTAAAAATGTTTTTACTATTTGTCGATTGAGACGGAGTCGCAGAAAAGAAGAGAAAAAAATCCTATTTTAAAGGGCCGGGTTTCCAGAAAATGATGTTCTAATATTTATTAAGTAACAATTAATCCGGTTACAATAGTTGCATATAATATGACTAAAGTACTTACATCAGCAAATATCTTCAACAATTTACAGCTTAACACTGACAAACTTTTATTAAAGGCGTGGTTTATATAACTTGTAACTTTAGGCACTACTTTTAATTCGTCTTTCTGTTTATTTTGTGCAAATATTAAATGTTCTAGAGGCGTGACTTCATTAGCGTCACAAATTAACTCCTTTTGCCGTAGAACAATCATGACAATGGCAAGGTAACGCGTTAATGTGTGTGTATATTTGTATGTAGGTCCTGATATCCAGTTGGAGTCCTCATGTATCAAACGTTCTAAGCGATTGTTACCTGAAATAGAAAGCAGATTTCTTTAAATTGTACGGGACTAACATACGAGTCAGGTCATGACTTCGACTAGACTAGATACTTTTGTTATGAGCAGTTGCAAAATATAGTTAATCGAATTGGGATGAAAAATGTAGAACAGAGTGTCTTAACACTAGACAAGTTGAAAAACATAAGCCAGCTATTATGTACCCTGTGCTGTACTTACCTCTATTATTATACTTAACACCATACTACAAGTGTGTGATAAATTATTTAATGACATATATAGGGATATATATATCATTAAGTAATTTATCACAAACTTGTACTATGGTGATAGATAATAGATCCCTGAAAATCACTAAATTATTATGTTGCTATTGACATTAACTTCTTACCAATAGAAATAATTTTCAACAACTCCAAAGCATTTTCTGTGTATGTCAAACTATAAAGACACGTTTTCTTTAATATCTGAGCAGATGATTTATTACTACTTTGTTGTAATATGAGTGTTAGGAACTTTGCACATCTTTTCAATATTTGTCTTCTTTCAGTTGCATTTTTGTACCTCCAGCCGTATATGTTAGGGAATACTTCGCGTACTATGAGCACGAGGCCGGGGTGTACCACTTCTGTTACTATACGGTCATCATCAGATGCCTTTAAAATATACAATAAAAAGAAAATTATTATGAATTTAAAAAAAATGTTTTTTTTTTCGTGTATTCTATTCTACAAGTTAAGCACTTTCAATTAATATCGGGTGGGTCGTACTACAATACGTCATCCATAGTTTTATGGATGCAAACCATATTGCAAACCATACCTACTGATTCTATATAATTGCATTGTTATCAGAATAAGACATACATTTCCCTCAATTGGACACTAAAAATGGGGTAAATTTAGTTTGCAAGATTCATAATAACACATACTAATTGTTTATTTTACGGTTAGTACATTTTTTTAACATTTTGTTATATTTTTTTTTAAAAATCTGTCTTTAATTTGTCCCTTATTAGTAATACAATTTTGATTAACTAGAGAAAGACATCTAAACTATTTTCGCTTACGCATAACATGTTAAGATGAAAATTTTATATTATATAATATCTATATATAAATACGTAAAGCAAAAACATTGATCTGAATGATTGACATCCATTTTTACATTTTTTTTATTTTTTTTTGACTGTGTAGTATGCTGTTGGCCTCGACAGCGTCACTGGGTTTTGTGGGGGGGCCGAGCTTGAAGAGCAGGGTCAGAACTCTGGCTTGGCCTCCTTCTGAGGAGGACCATCAAGTTAAACTGCAGTGTCACAAGGGCGCCTCCTGTGAGGCCGAACCCGGCTTCTGCGAACACTGCTTGCAGTAGGGATTTTGCTCTGCCTCGGCCTGAGCTAAGTCTAAGGGTAGGGCGTTGGATGCCCTGTTGCATTTTAGTGGCTTTCCATTTTTACGAAAATTACGGGGACGGGGGAGGAGGATGAAACTTGGCACACTTATAGTTTATATAGAGAAGGAGTGCAGAATGGTAATATATTTTTTTTAAAAATGCGTAGAATTTCGTTCGTATTAAATTAATAAAATAAATGTTACTCACACTACCATGGTTTCACATCCATATTTATACAATGTGACATATATGTCACTAGACAACGCGTTATTAACGCATTTACAGGGACACTAGTAAACATTAAAGTACATATTAAATGTTAACACATATAAATTCGTCTATTTTCAAACACTAACCTCACAAAAAGCGCAAAGCAAATCAATATAAGCTCCCAAATGGCTAAATGCTGTGCGACTGTTCTGATAGGTGACGAGGTAGGAGCCCACCGCCGCCGAGTTCAGCGCGGCGCCGTTCGCGTACCACGCAGCCCAGCTATTGCGTTCACGATAATGAGTGTAGTAAACTTGTGTTTATTAACCTGCAATATATATATATATATATATATTCAGACAATATAATTATATTTATTCTCCCACTCTGATATAGACAGTGCGGCGTCGTGTTGCCGTTCAATATACACCTCGAATTTGTACAAATAGCAGAAGGCTGCAATGGGGCGTCTTAAAATTAAGTTTCCTTTATGCTGCAGTAAGCATAAAACTTAAAAAAAAAAAACTTTATTTCAAAAATTTATATTATTAGCCTTGACTCTTTAATAGCTTTGTTGTGTTAATTTATTTTATTATTTTGTTAATAAGGATTTAAATAAAAAACATTTGTACATTTTCATTATCTTAAGAATTATAAAAATAGTATAGAATATAGCATAAAACGCACGAGTCTATATTAATACTAGCTTACTAAAGTATACTGACCTCAAATGAATCCCCTTTGGAAATACCGGTATTAAAACCGTACACACATTCAGACATTCCACAAGTAAATGTAATGGAGGTGAATCAGATCTCATGAAACGGATCAAAACATCAAAAACTCCTTCAATTGGTGTTACCAAAGTCTTAAGTATCTCTTTATGTAAGACTAGTGCTTTCAAAACGCCTTTCAATACTTTGGTACCTTCATACACTCGTTCTAATATTATATTTATATTCGAATGACTTTGTTTTCGATCTAGAACTTTTTCTACTTCATTATTAAATATAGTCCAATATGAGTATGGTGTACGGAAATGTATCATGGGACCCTCTTTCCTCTCAAGTACAATTGCTTTTGACCCCATTTCTATGCAGTAGGAGGTGTCCCCTAGAGGGTAGTACTCCCTCCCAATAATAGCATCATCAGCTTGCAGTGACATTATTGGTACTGAATTTGGATTATATATTTCTGTGTAAACGGGTAGATTTTTAAGTTCTGCCAAAAGCTAAAAGTATTGTTATAGATTAATTAATATGAGTTTTCAAAAGGTATATATGTAATGAAAAATCTAAATATTCCTTATTCAAAAATGCAAATAATAAAAATAAAGCATTTGAATTTCTAATTTAAATAATGCATGAACGGATTTTGTTATTACAGTATTTTTACGCCACTTTAGTTTATCAATTTTATAATTATTTTGAATTTAATATTTAAAACAATTATAAAATTATTAATATAATAAATGGAAAAGTTTGGCTTGCAATATTGCTAAGCCAACAGTAACATTTTAGAATACTAATCTTTACTTACATTCCTTACACTATCCGCTCCAGCTTCTGCCAATGAAGATGACAATATGGACAAAGCATTAAAATTATATGGAAAGAATTCTAAAGCAGTAGACCATAAAGACACAATGCCAGAGTCTGTCTCACGTTGATTTAAAATCCAAAATTGCTCAGCAATTTCTGGTGTTTTCAGTAAATCTGCACAAAGTTGTATCATGCCTGGTTGATGGCTTAAAGTGTCATCACCATTTAGTTTGTCACACAAATCATTTAATAAACGGAATATTCTTTTACGAATTATAAGAGAACATTCGGAATCATCCTGAAAATATTATTTATCATTAGTTATATCTTACAATAAATTACCAATTTTGATAATAATGTATTTTTTTTTACAGCTTCATTTTCCCTCATAACATAGTACGCAAGAACTGTCAAGCCACCCTGTTCCCCATTTGAGACATTGCATGTTTAGTAGTGGAACATAACGGCAATATCTTACATGAGAGAGGAAATGAATCTCCAGAGAGGGAATCAGACTACACCACAACCACCGCTTTATATTTTAAATATGATATTTTACTTAAAACTTACAGAATAAATTGGACTATTCAGCATTTGTTGTATGAACACAAATACTCTCATCCTCAAGGCAGTTGCTCCATAGTGTTGATATTGGCTTTCAAATAACTTTATATGAGATGGGCTCTAAAAAATATTAAATAGTTAAGTCTCATATATAAAAATTCTTCATAATTTAATAGTAAAGCTTTAAAGTAAAAATATAATGTCATTTTCATTATTATTTTTTATCCAGTGATATAGTAGCAGTACCAAACTTTTTTTATTCTCAATAAAAACCAAAGTATTAGTAAAAACTTATTTGGAAGATATATAAAAATTTGAACGCACACTCAGCCAAGCGGTCAGAGCACTTGGATGGTTTCCAAGAGGCACGGGTTCGAGTCTTGCTGCATTCAAGTATGTTTACTAAATATGAATTTCGTTTCCTAAGTATGTGATTAACAATTTAAAACTTCCAAAATATTTAGGATATTAGTATTTTTTTTAAATACAAGACCTATTTAAAAAGAACTACTAAAATAATTTTAAAAAATCAAAAATAAATATATGTTTTATAAATATATTACCTGCAATGTCAACATCATCCATGTGATAAGCATTAAACTCTGTTCAACATCTAGTTCCAGTTTAGTTAATTCTCCTTCTACAATCTCTTTAGTTTTGTCTATCCAACTGGATATATCTTTGCTATAAGCATATATAAAATTATAACATTATTAGAAATATATTTTTACTGTATTTGAGAAACAATTAATTAACATTTTCTTTAAAAATCATTAAGTATTTTATTCATCAATTTGCAGAACAGTATTTGTTCCTTTAATCTATGTTTTCAACATGATATGTGATATAATATGATTCAACATTATAATTAGAATATAGATGCAAATATTAAAGTGAAATAAAATTATTGTAAAAACACACAAGTCCAAGTGCAGCTTGTAATTAAATTATTTAAAATTCTAAATAATTAACACAAACTTACATCTTTTGTCCATCCACAATAATTGTAAAAAGACCTAGCTCCATGTACATAATCTTAACACATGCTTCTCTATGCCTCTCTTCCAAAAAATCATTGTACCCTTGATTTTTGCTAAAGTTATGTATTTTAAATAATTTAAATAAATTCATAAATTCTGTGTCAGTCAGGGTATCCTCAGATGCTATTAATGTTATAATCTGAAGTATTACTAGCTGTTCTCTTAGATTTCCTTCTGCCCATTCTTGTCTGACAGAATCACTCCCAAATTCAGTTTGAATTCTCCTTGGGGGAGGCGAAGCCAATATCAACTTTTCTAATTGTGTTATAAGAGAACTTTTTAGTTTATCCATTCCAATAGTAACAATGATTTTAACAAATTTTTCATGATACTTATGATTTTTATCATTCTTATGTTGAACTATGTATTGCAAAATTTTAAGAAGAAATAATCTTTCGGCAAAATAAAAGTTCCAAGTGTTGGGTAGGAGGAATGCTGGTCTTGTATCAATAAAAGCAATATTTTTGAGAGCATTTGCTGGTGTGCCATATGATATATCACACAAATAATGTTCGAGAATGTCCCATATTTGAAAACAATTAATATCCTAAAAGAAAATAGTATATAACAGATTAAATTTATATTTTATAAGAATATAATTTTATAATATAACTTTATAAGAAAAAAAAACTTGAAAGTATTTTAATATACAATACAAATAAAACTTACGATATAGTTTTGTAAAGTTTGAACTATATACAATAGCTTAGTTTGATCTGTATGCTTAGATTGTAATTGTGTAAGCAATTCGGCTTTAGACGGTTTATAACTAGAAAGGCCTTCGCTTAAAGCGTTTACGACATTGTTATCCAGAACATTGTCCAATTCTTCTTTTGTAAGGCTTTGTGAAGATATCCAACGCCATAATCGCTTCCAATAACTAGAAATAAATATGCTGTATTTAGCCGCCTTCAATGTATCAAAAAATATTTTATAACATATAAAATAAGATATAAAATACGTACGGAGTGATAGTGCTCATAATAAATGTGCCGACAATCAGTTAATAAATCGTGGGGTAAAAAAATAGTTCATATATACAACTATTTGTATAAAATAAGCATATTTATAATATAGGTTATAAACTCAAACGATAACGAAGCAAAGCAAGCTAACTTTTTAAAAGTAAATGTCAAAAAATATGCAACTTCAATTTGACAACTGAAAAAAATGTAGTCCAGAGACTAAGAAATGTATTTAACATTACATATTTTTGAATGTAGATAGTATATAGTTTCAAAGAAAATAATTTACGAATATGCAGTAAAATTATTAGTTGTTAATGTTAAAACTACATTTTATAAGGCTATGATTTTTTTAATTTCTGGTAGTTATTTCTAGTATTTTTACCCGGTTTCATAGTCTTGTGCTTTCATGTAAGGAGAAAATTTTTTGGCTCTTAATTTTACGGCCGCTTGCCACCTGACGCCAACGCCGTAACACTTTTGAAGAGGCTGCAGCATTTACTATCGGAAATAAATTAAGTTTGGAACCAATTAATTCTGTTTTTAAAATATATATCTATATTCTTCCAATAATATAAAGATCACCACTTCTGCAATTTTTGAATGATTCTTTATTATCAATTTTATTATCTAAACTTGATGTATTTTATTTGTATGGATTTCTTTATCGTTTTCTAAATTTTTGGTTTTGTATTTCAAAGAGAAATCAAATATTATACTGTATGTTGTTATTATATGTTATTATGTTGTTAATATATGGTAAATAATAATTAATGCTAAAAATAAATGTTCTGGCTATTGTTGTTAGCTATGCCAACATATTATGACATTATAGATCGACGTCATCGGTTTTTGACATTTGTGATTTCAGTAATCAGTTATTTCATTATCAATCAAGTTCCCACTCCACATGTTCAAATAAGCCTTCTCGCCGCTTCAATCAATTTTTATTTGGTAAGTGGTACACTTTATTAAAGATAATGTATAGTCAGGGCCTCGTAGAACTGTTTTCAATTGCGATCAATATTAAGTGACCTAAGTATATATTTTGCATTAACTTGTTTTTAAAACCTTAGAAAAATGGCCCCAGCAGCTCCTGAAGTTAAACCTGTAGCCTCCGATGTCCTGATCGGTATAAGAGCTATTTTACTAGGACCGCCAGGGTCTGGAAAGGGCACTCAAGTAAGTTTATCTTATTTAATTTTATAAATGTTTATTAAGATTGAACCTGTTATTTATTTACCTGTGAATTTTTATATATTTACTTTACTACTTATTACGTAACTACTATCAATTGTAAAAATTGTTTTTTATTTAGGCACCACGCCTCAAAGAGAAGTATTGTGTATGCCACTTGTCCACTGGAGATATGCTAAGGGCCGAAGTGGCGTCGGGTTCGGAGTTAGGCCGACGTCTTAAGAAGGTGATGGATGAAGGCAAACTTGTTTCAGACGAAATGGTAGTGGATATGATTGATAAGAATTTAGATCAGCCAGAATGTAAGAATGGCTTTTTGTTAGATGGGTTCCCCAGGACTGTGCCTCAGGCGGAGAAGGTATGTATTTCTTTATAAATATATATACTTTCTTTTTCTGCTAATAAATAATAAATTCATCAGACACAACAATAAAGTGATATTTGTAGTCGGTGAGTTATATAAATAATTGCTTCATTTCTTTATAAGGATATGTTGTAGTAGATCAACCATTACTTCTTAGGTATTTTTATTAAAAACTACCATTTTCAGCCATAATCGTCATATTTTGCTGCTGAAGTTAAAAAAAATATCTCAACTTTTTATTTTCCTTTTAGTTGGATGAACTGTTAGAGAAGAGGAAAACAGCCCTTGATGCTGTAATTGAGTTTAACATTGCCGATAGCTTATTAGTGCGTAGGATTACTGGACGTCTTATCCACCCTTCCAGTGGCCGCAGTTACCATGAAGAATTTAACCCACCCAAAAAAGACATGACAGATGATATTACTGGAGAACCCCTAATAAGGAGATCAGATGACAATGTTGCAGCACTTAAGAAGAGACTAGTTACATATCATGATCAAACTGTGCCACTAATTGATTATTATATGAGGAAAGGCCTACATTACAGAGTTGATGCTGCCAAAAGTGCTGATTCAGTGTTCAGTAAAATTGATGATATATTTAAGAATAGGTTGTTTGTTAGAGGAAGATCTGCCTTGTAATTTTACTTTAAAATGTTTATTGTACAAAGATTAATGTTCAGTGTGATGTGGTTACTGTCATACTTTATATTTTTGGGAAACTTGTAGCTGTAAGGTCATTGAAGACTATTTTCGAGGTCATTTTCTTGTAAAAATATATGAAACACAATCATGGACTATGGCTTTTATTAATTGATCATATAAACTAATTTTCATTTATCAATTTTGACTTATTTCAAGTTCAAGGGTTATATATAGCCTTTAAGTAAATATGAGCTCTGTTCATTAAGTAATAAAAAAATATCACTGATAATTTTGTAATTTTTGAGTATTTTATTAGACCAAAACAATGTCAACAGTATATTTCATGAATGACTTGTTATTGGAAGATAGATAAAAAAATAGAGCTAATTAAATGAGACACTAAGATATCAATACATTATTTTATTTTGACTATAAGAAGTACATAGAACGATTATATATTTCAGCTACATGTTATAGGTACGTTTTGTTAGAAATAAGCTCAGAAAAGGCAAAATACATCCAATTTCATTCTTCAGTAATTTTAACATCATTATAAGTGTGGAAATAAAAGAAATCAAGAATAATAGATTTTAATACCTAATACACAAATCTCCATTTTATAAAACTTATTGTCAGAATTTTACTTCTACAAAACAATTACATAAAAGCCCAGAACAACTTCCTTCTCACTATAATCAAAAAACGAAATTAGTATAAGAAAATCTTTTAAAATTTTGATAGTAAAATTTATATCAGTGTTTTATGTTGCCTAACATGGTCAAAATTATAAAATCGACATTCCATTAAGTAACACATCTCAAAGGACCAACATTACCATTTTATTATTTTTTACTTATACTTGCAGCTCCATAATAAATCTAAACGTAGACATGTCTATCATTATTTAAGAAAAGTCTACGTTTTAGGTTCTAAAATGTCATAAATTCAATAGTAGATATAGGTCTAGGTTACAAAGATAAGAATACATTGTAGAGGTACATTGTGGTTACACTATATTATGAAGGAATAATTTAAAATTTGTACAATTGGGAACACTAAAAACTTGTATTATGTGAAAAGTGATTAAAACGTTTTGTAAGATTGTTGAAAATTGTTACATTATTAGTATATTTTTATATCATCACTACTTAACTCACAGCCGCTTATAATATATTTGCACTTTAATTATAACAACCTACGTTATTTATTTAACTATGAATTATTTTTTTAAAAGTATAGTATTGACTCAGATGTTGAAAATGTAACTAAATACCATGAATATTAAAAAAAAATATGTAGGAATATTTCGAAGTGACAGAACAAAATTTAAAAAGTTTTAATTTTCGTGTGCACAATATAAAAACAAATAACAAATTTAAAATGAATAAAAATGGCTGATGAACTGCATTCGGCCTTTAAAAAGCGTAATCAGTGTTTTTAAAGTATATGACATAATCATGATAACATATTTTTAAATTTTATTCAAATCTCATGTCAGTGACGTCAAATGAACTAGCACTTTTTTACGATGGCGTGATATTGTGTATCTTTTATCTATGTTATTGTGCTTTGGTTCTTTTAGTATGAAAGTACAATATTATAAACTAAACTGACTGTGATAAAATCAGAAAAGCTATATGTATAGTAAGACCTTCATTATCAGGGGTATCCATCTCAGCTTTTCGACCAAAAGTTGCGGTGTGCTACACGGGTACGCGACCCCGGCTTCCCGAGCTTCTACTGTCTTTACTTCCCAAACTTCCAGGCAGTAGTATCCTATTCTCTTTATATCCTTTCCCACTCTTACCACACTCCTTTCAATCCCATCCCTATTTTCCTTCTATTGGTCCAACAAAAGCAGTTCTCTCCTGCTGAACAGAAAAGTCTGGCTCGGCGGCGAAGATGGTAGCCCAACGCAGATAGTGCAAAAGGGACTGGCGGAGTTGGCGATCCAGCAAGGCAAGGTGAATGGCCCAGGGCGACGGTAGAGGGCGCGTGCAGTTACCGTCGGCCAGACACTGCATCAAGTCGTTCCATTGGAATAAGGAGCGAGCGGACGAGAGAGTGCGTCTGTGTTTGCGCACACACTTTCGTACTATAATATATTCCCGCGCAGATGACACCTGGTAATAACACGGACAGTGAGCAAAGTCCTACGGCGATGGAGACTGGTGGTGGGGTACTAATTTGGTGAGTTTGGTCCCTAGCTGGATCTCTGCACGTAGGCGGTGGGGCGGTGATGGTCGTTTCATGATTTGACTGAGGCGGAAGTCTAGCTCAGCAGCTCGCCCATCAACAAAGCAGCCCTATTTAGTGATCGCACTGCTTTCCCAAATCCGGGGAGGGGCCTAGAAAAGGTGGCCTAAACAAAGTTCGTCTCACTTTTTTTACCCGGTAGGCTAACCGATGTCGCCCGGTCACCATCTTAATGCGGTCGAAAGAAACAAGAATTTACAAAACCTTTTACTATAGCTGCTTGGAATGTAAGAACTTTGCTAAACAACAAGAACAACTTGTGTCCTGAGCGAAAAACAGCGTTTTTTGCGTGCGAACTGTCCCGCGATAATATCGATATCGCTGCAGTTAGTGAAACGCATCTGGCAGATTGAAAAATGAAGTGTCTTCGTGCCATCCTTCGTTTGAAATGGCAGGATCGTGTCTCTAACTCTGAAATTCTTTGTCGGACTAAAATTACCGGTATGGAAAGTTTGCTAATGAAGTGTCATCTACGCTGGTCTGGACACTTAGTGCGTATGGATTCCTCAAGGTTACCAAAGCCAGTTTTTTTCAGAGCTTAGCGTACGTTACAAAGATATTCTGAAACGCCACCTATCATCCTGTGGAATAGATATTGATTGGATGGCAAGATTGCCATTCTTGGGAGAAACTTGCTACTCAGAGACCGGAGTGGCGAAATGCTGTCAAAACGGGCACTAACAATTTTGAGCGCGCTCGCATCGAACATCTTGACGCCAAACGCCAGCTTCTGTAAATTCGATCCAAGCCCTCCTATAACATATTATGATAGCGGACAGCTTCATTGTGCTATCTGTGACCGAATCTTTAAAACTAAATTCGGTTTTGCGAGTCACAATTGCGCTCACGAACGTCGAACTAATTATTAACAAGTGTGTCGCCGTCGACGGATACGTCTGGGAGAACATCATCATCATCCGGGGTTTGATTAACCGTGGTTCCGATTAACCGGGGTTTCAAGGGGCCAATTGTTTTATAAGATTTTTTTAACAATATAATTATTACACGAGATTATTTTTTTTAACAATTAAAATGGAATTGTATGTGATTACTCTTAAAAATAATGAAATAAAATACTAGATAGAAAAACACGGCATGCGGTATAAGTTTCCGGTTACTGTTAGTCCAATTCATTGTCGTTGTTTCTTACAAGTCAATAAAATGTTGTAATTCGATTATCCGGAGTTCTCGATTACATTGGCACCCCCACATCCATTGTTAACCCGGATAATGGAGGTTTTATTGATTTAAAACTAAAGTAATTTACTATACGATTATTAATTAACGTATTTAATATACTTTCGGCGGAAGGTGGGGTACGGAGTGTCTTAACACTAGGTTCTCGGATGGTCTCTGCCTACCCTGCTATATACGGGATACATCATGAAGCTAAAAAATAAAAATAATATATGAGCAATTATTCGAATTTTTGATTACATAAAGAACAAAACAAAGTAAGCATATTTCATAAGATCTAAGTTGAAATAAAATTAAATGAAAATTATGTTACATGTATGTATGGGTTACGCTTGAGGTGAATAATAAATAAAACAACATAAAAAATGGACAAATGTGTGTAATTCGTGGTCAGCTCCAATGACTTATGGACAAATCAAACATATTGAATGTAAAAATAATTTTAATGGGAGGATTCGAAGAGGTACATGAAATCGAAATTATTCATACATTTATGTGATTTGTAATAAATCCGATGAAGATATGCAATGAGATGATATTTAGTTATTTTATAACGTTAAAGTATGATGACAATAACATGCGAAGGTTATAAAATACCGCGACTAGTATGTATATAATACTAAATATACGAAAGCGCACGCATACACCAGCATTCACTATACAAGTTACGATAATACGATTAACATTTGTTAATATAAATAATCGATTACGCCCTTAATATCGATTAAAAGACACCGCGATATCAGAAATCAACAATGAATTGAATAGTGGCGAGCACCATGTTAAATTCCGTTAGCACAACTCAAATATTTTATATCGATATTGTTATACTGTTCTATATCAAAGTAGGGGCATTATAATGGTTTGTTAATGAGCGAACATATGAAAGCGAAGAGATCGATTCACACGAAAGTTAAATGGAAAACAACATGATTTTTATTATTTTTCTCTTCGTATGTCATCTAAGTAAGTGAAAACAAAAATTGTCATGGATTCAAAAAACCAATATTGATACGAAAAGCACACCTACCGTATGAATAAATAACTACAATTAAAAAATACAAAAGAGTATATTTACATCGGGGATACAGACACGGCTGCGCAACAACGTCCTACGCTATATAGCTTTGGATTATCGTAATAACGATCTATAACTAACACTAATTTACAATAAAGCTTTTTAGAACAACATTTACATAAATTAACAATATTATTGTTTGACATTAACGCGGGGTGACGACGCTCATTTCTACCAGTATATTACTAATTCAACACATGTCACGATAATAATTAGAAATAGTTAAGGAAAATGGATCAAAGCCACGTTGAAGTCTCGATGCTTTTAGTAACATTGGCGTGATTCATTCCATACCAGTTGTTAAACTGCCTTTGTTTTAATCTAAAAGGTTTACAGAAATTCATATTCTGTAACAGTTTACAACAAAAAAATGATGGGTCAGATCCATTTTACATAACCAAGTTTATTAAAAATTAAACAAATACAAAATTTACAAAATTTCGATAAATCATAATTAAACAACAAAAATATTAACACAACCGATTAATCAATACCTAACAGCACATTTAAACACAAGAAACATCGAGAAACAATCGAACGTTAAGCATTCCTACGAATAGCACATCAGAAATCAACACTAACACGCGGCAACCAACTAAAACGAACTAGATCATTAAACAACGGCGAAAACCTTAATTAGTTTACGTAGGGGTCTTCTAGACGCAAAATTATTGCAGTGCAGTTGCAGTTATAGTTACAACAAATGTATGGATTATAACGCACCTTTGAAATATAAGTGATCTAATCCAAAAAACAATTTATGGGTATACCACCATAAACATTAGAATAGACTTTTTTTATTAAAGTTACAAAGTTTTTGATTTAGGTTACTTTTATTTTAAGAGTGTATTATATAGATGGTTATAATTTTGGAGTGTGAGCTTAGTGGTCGTGAAGTCGGTCGTGCGAGCGACTTGACGAACGCGAAGTCTTCCGTTGGTCCAAATATGCCGCCGGCGCCCAGCCCTCTCCCTGCCCACCTGAAATATATAACTTGACCTGATAATTACATTATTTAATATAAATATTTTCGAACCTAAACTGAAAATAAAATATAAACAAAATTTTTGATTTTTGCATAGATTTGAAGTGGCCGGTTTACTTGATTTAGCTTTAATTTTTTCCACTAAATTCTAAGTTTAAAAATACATGATCGATTTTTAAAGTTTTGTGAATTTAATGATTTCCGTTGGACATGATCTGTTAATTAGATAGATGTAATAGATATTACAATATAAGGCATTTTATTTATCACATATTAAGCTACATAACATAACTTTTCTCTATGATACATAACGATATTCATAGTGTATGTGACAGACCTGCAAGGCGCACGTACCACCAGCCAGCACAGCCGACCTTAAGCAGGTCGGCGTGCTGCCCCTCGCGCAACGACACCTCGCTCGCGCCCACCGCCGTGTAGTCCGACAGCGCCACCAGCGCGCACCCCACCGCCTGACAATTTTTAGATTACATTTCAAAACCAGGTCGCTCTTTTTTATATTTTTACATCAATATATATAAAAATGTTCACATTTCATGATCAATATATTAAATAGATATCTATACATTTACATAGATAGATAAACAGTAATACTACATGATTACCAAACTCTATATGATAATTTTAAGTGATGCATCACAAATTGAACTAGAAGTCACACTGATACAAATTTGGAAATAATATTTTTTAAATTTATTGTATATCATAGAGTCAAATCTCTATTAAGGTGACAGTTCACTGTCGACATTCTATAGAACTTACATTAAACAAACACGTCGACTAAAGTAGAAGACCTATTAGAGTCCTGTAACATCAAAACATGCATACATTCAGTCCCTAACAGAAAGCTATAAATATGTTCACACAGATTAATTTAAACATCAATAACCGAGCACATGCGTGTTATTGCACATTAAACCTTTGCCTCGATTCATATTGTAATGACCTGTTAGCATGCAACATCTCAGTTAGTAGAGCAACCATTCAGATTAGATGCTTTCACATCTTACCATTTTGACCGTAACAATTTTTTTAATTGAACAATTATTATTTCTTGATGAAAACAGAAATAATAAAACCATAGGGAATGTTACAATCCAAATGACATATTATACAATTTGTTAGTAATTTATTCATAGAAGCCATGCATCTTGCATGGGAACGTAATACATAATAATAGTTACAGTTTTAAGCTTTGTTCATAATGAATATACATATAAATTATATATCGATAACTTTCAATGTTCGAGCTTTTGAGAAATAATATTGTTGTATTGTGTTGTTCATAATTTAAAATAAGCGTTAAAATTGTGAACAGTAGATTTTTGAAGTATAAAAGTATTACAAGTTGACTTTGTAGGTACATATAATAGTATACATAACATGTGAATTTATAATTTTATTATTTTTACATATGTGAGAAATAAATACAAATTTTACATAGTTAATAAATATGAATCATATTTTACTTATAAATTATCATATATATGACCTAATAAAGTACGATATATGTATTCCAATTGGGAATGACTTTGTAATGCTGTAAAATAGAGAATACACGAGCTCTCAACCAACAATCTGATAAGTTTCTGATAACTTGCCAAAAGCTTGATACCTGGGATGTCGATTTTGCACGTAAAAACCATTTAAAAACATACAACATTCACAGATATCTGCCTTATAAGTTATTATTAACATATTAATTAGTGGCTAAGAGGTCAGTGTCTAATACGTAGACGAAAGTAGAAGGGTTGTAAGGTATAGTATAGCAGACAACACGTTGAAAGCCAAGTGAGATATTGAGGTAAGCCGGGAGCCGTGCTGAGTAGTGCTGGATAAAACAAATCTTTTCTCATTATTTTCTTAGCTAGTTTGAAGTTCATTTTTCAAGACATATTTATGATAGGAACCTATACGTGTGTCCAGGAAGAAAGTGTGCCGTATATAATAATATATCAGTTATAATATAATCTATGAATAAAACTAAACAGAAAAAGACAAATATTCTCAATAGACTTACATATAATATAACACGTAAACAAAGCGAAGCGCATAATAGAAACGAAATCGAAAAGCACACGACAATGAGTGACATAACAAACAAAACATGACTTACACGATAGTTAATGTTCAGCGAAAAACTGATATATCCACGTTACGTCGTTGTCTTTGGTTAATAAACTTTGGATATTGAATCAGTCTCTTTTATTTATTTACAAAGCTTCTAGCGGCTTAGCCGTAGAGGCGTCTATCAGGACTGTGATACGTAAAACGTGGAGGTGGCTTGCGTGGAGCCCGATACTGAAAAGAACTGTACCATTCTGTGTATGGTACCGTTGAGACCCACGGCCTCCGTCACCTGTTGAACAACACAACTTTAGCGGCCATTTTGACAACACGCATCACAAAATGGCGTCGGTAGCTTCCCAAGCGGTTATTAAGGATACCTTGTGACTCTCCTAAAACGCAGTGAAGTGCTTAAAGCCTACATCATGACGATAATAGTGCTAAGGCAACATGAAATATTATTAATTTACAGTTTCCTCTTAAGCGATGATGGGTGACTTGCAAAATCAATACGCGGTGACGGCGTGAACTATGTTGGGTACTATTTCTTTCTTTCACATATTTCATAAGTAGGGAATTCATAGTATGACTATACATCTAGAACTAATTCACAATATATACTACGAATTCTCTAGTATTAATATTATTTTTTATTAAAATTATTTTGTTTCCTTTAAAAAATATTAAGGCGGGTATTATTCCGGGGAAGCGTTAGGTGCGTTCGGGTTGCTAGCCTTATCATGCGCTACCCGGTGACTATTTGACCGCATTCCTTTAGAAATTTATTTAAACTTACATCGAGAGTGGATTTCACTTCACTCACAACTGTAAACCCAAAATTAGTTTGTATTAACATATTATAATACCCATATTAAGAGAAGCCCACTAAGCGCCACTAAAGGCTGTACTGTTAGAGTTAACTTTAAATGCGACAAAACATAATACATACATATACACAAAGCCGCATTTATATTTAACCTATCGTTTTCACGCCTTTTTAATTTTACATGAAATTTAAGACGACTTTAATGACAGATGTAGAAATGTTAAGGAAAGATTCGAATATGTTCAAATGTAGTGAAACTTTACATAATGTCATTAAAATTGCTTAACTTAATAAAAAAACAAAAACAATGTACATACAACCCAAGAACCCACATCCCCCTTCCAAATAGTGTTATATATGTCTTTACAATCTACACGTTTAAAAATTTACAAAATTATTATTACATTGTACAAAAGTTTCTTGAATATACAAATATGAAAACTGTTTGTAATATATATAAAAAAATAAAAAAAAAAACAATGATCATTGGCAATCAATGAGTATTTATATTAAATTTGCAATATTTGTATGTGTTTATTAGTTTGAACATACTATATATGATCTACACCAAAAAAAAATAATTAAATTTTTATTTAATATTGATATATGAAAAATTATAAAATTAGATAATATGGCATAGAACATACATTGTACATATTAATATCAAAACGAAAAAACTCCTTATACATTTTTTTTTTAAACTCAAACTGCAACGGTAAAATATCCCGTATATTTTAAAAGTGCAAGCATACAACTTTACAGGAGAGCCATATGAAAGTTCCTAAAATAAACAATTTCGTGATTATTCGAAGGTCCGAAGGAAGGAATGAATCCTTTAAATAACGAATTCCTTGAATAATGACAAAATAATAATAACAAATAATTTAAGAAGTGACAAAATTACTAACTTAAGAACCTTTAAGTGACTCCTATATAGATATGCTTTTGCAGTTATTCGAGTGTACGTAGGACCAGTCGATTTGAGTTTTTCGAGTGTTTTCGTTTCAACCTTTACAATAGAATATTACACAATTAACTTATTACTATATATTAAATAAGAAACTCATTAGTGTAAACTAACCGGTGCATGTTCAGTGTCGTCTTCCTCCTCGTCGGACGGGTCGGTGGACCAGCAGGGCTCGTCGTGGGGGTCGCGCGGTGTGCGTCCCACCGCGCCCGGACCCAACTCCCACGAGCTCGTTTGTATTAGCGTCCTGATATATTTGTATTATTATATGTATAAGGTGTTTTAAAATATATGGTAACATTACTTTCTGTACATGTATATAAGCTTCTGTTAAGTGTTCATTGAACAAGTTATCATAGATCCTTAGGTTATGAGTTAGGGTCATTTATTTTCATTTCGTCACTCCGGTAAGAAATAGCGCAAGATGAGTGAGTTCCGCCAATCAACGTCTCGATTCGGGGCTAAAATGCTGTGAGGGAAAAAGTGTGAAGCTCCCATTATTACTATTTTCTATTATTTAAACCATACAGTTTAAAAACCCTTTGTTGACCAAATGGTTCTTTTTATCATTAATGTTAACACAGGTGTGCCAAGAGAAGTAAGGAAGACCCCAGATGATCTTCGAGAACACAGCGTTGAGGATATTGAAGGAAGATCACTTAAAGCATCAGTACGCCCGGAGGACATGTATGAAGAACTTAATGATTGTGGTCGAGGCGAAAGAAGTATCACGGGACAGTAGCGTTTGGCGCTCCCTTCTCTCTGATTATCCCGCTGTGGATAAAGTGTGAAGCTATGGATGTATATATGTATTCACATACCTATGATGTTGAGCGCCATATTGCCTAACGCGTTCTCCCTTGAGTTCATTAAGCTGGTCTAGCAGTACTCGTTTAATGCGCTCGACCCAGGCGCGCTTCACGTCAACGCTGGGCGCAGAGATGGTGTGCACCTCGGAGCGCCCTTGACGCCACACCTCGAACTTACGCGCGTCGCCCTTTACCGATTCTGTGAGACCTATTTGTGACATCTAGGGAAAGGATGTAGAGGATTTAAATATGATGATTAAAAGATATGTTAAATATACATATGTGAAAAGTAAATAATAACGGAAGGAAAAACATTGCATCCATTTTTTTTTCAAAAAATATGTTGATGAAGGGGTTGGCATATGTATACTCAATATTAAGACGGGGTGCAGAAAGTCAATATTTTCATAATACTACATTAGAAATATATTAGTATATAGTTTATTAAATGGGAATATCGTTATATGGAAAGAAAATAAAGATATATAACTTTTCGTACTCAGTAAAATGCACGAGATGTCGAAGAATACAAACACTAGTTAGTAAAGTCTAAGTACATAAAAAATACATATAATTAACAATAGTGCTTAACAAAATGTCCAGTAATGTAAACTTTAAAAGAAAATAATTGTTATATTCATATACTGCGTGTATTGAGTTAAATATCAAATAAAATTTCAACTGAAATTAATTTAATAATTAACTATAATTACTTAAAGAAATAAAGATAAACATAACAAAACAAAACAAAAGATGTCACTCACTTGGAGATCATGTTTAAAATGGTAGGTAGCTTTATTGTGACTGTTTTTCGCAGCGGGCTTGCAGAAGAGCATCGCCTTCTCGTAAAGGAAGATATGGCGACGCCTCGGCCGTATCCTTAGACGGAGGTCGCGCTTGTTTTCTGATACTACGAGGAATGAGCCTTGCAGTAACAGCTCGCCTTGCTGACTTAGGTCCACCTATGACATTAGAAACAGAGAAAATAAACTTAAAAGTTATTTATAATTTAGAAACTAAGAGAGATAGCGTGTGGCTGAATACGCAATTGAGTAGGTTCAATTTCCACTCGGGGGAATGATATATTCAAATTATTTTTATTTATTTTGTGCTTTGCTTCAACTTTGTTATAATAATATGCATGCATGCAGTTTCAAAATTTTAAAAAGTCAAAAAAAACTAAACTGTTCAAGTCCTATATTTTTCATCAGTACTTATATAATTGTGATATCGTCATATATTTTTAATGACTATTATTATTTATCCTATACGACTGTCTAACTCGCAATAGCTTTTTATTCTTGTGGTTGACATGTTTTGTATTATAAATATTTAAAAATACTCAGCATTGTAATGTAAATTAATTATAAGCAATAACAGTATAAGCAGTAATAACTTCAAATAAATCCCGTTGAAACAAATTGTAAATGAAAATATATTAACACATTCGCATTTATCAAATACATTCGCATTTATACAGCATATTCGCACTGCATTGCATCGCATTCGCGTACACGTTCGCATTGCGTTCCAGCGATTAGAGTAATTCAGCGTATAACTAACCAGATATCCGTTACGGCATACGGAAAAACGTCTGACAAATTGCGACGCGGCCTCATATCCAATATAACACATCATTTGTTAATTAAAATAACTAACTTTAACCACTGACTTTGTTTATAGTTACGTAATATTATTGTGTGTTGTAAATAAAAAAATCAATCATTCATTCATTTAGCTTCACGCTGTATCCCACACATAGCAGGGTAGGCAGAAAGAACCAGAGAATCTAATGTTAAGACACTCCGTTCTATGTTTGACATTTCGTTCCCCACTTTCCGTTGAATTGAGTTATACCACTCAGGAGAAGTTGCGAAACTTAACGCGGCACTTTGCCATGTTACCAGAGTCAGAAAATGACCCCCCTGATTTAGCCAGAGGGCGGTCAGCTTGGGGAAGCTGATCGCCTAGTCCCGTGGCTAGTAGGCGCGCGCAGATCGCTCCCGCGTGCTACTTCTAGCAGGCCGTCGAGGGTGTCCCCACCACCCTTGACTCCGCGACGTGCCTAGCAGGCTCCCGCCGCCGGGGTCCATGGAAGACTGGGGTAGTTCCCGTGGCCCCGGCTAGTGGCGGTTGAGGAGGAGCTTCGTGAGGTTTTAGTGGGTAGTCTGTCGGCCTACCATCTGCCGGCTTAGGCGTCCCACATAACCTGTCCGAGTCCCCAACGGGTGGGTACCCGCAAAAGGGTTTCCTCACGAAAACAAAAAAAAAGAGTCAGGAAATGAAAATACTACATACTATATAAGCTCAAAATTGACTGCAAAAATTTAGTATGGGTAAATTTAATATGATAAAGCACATAGTTTATTTCAATTACCGTATTGAAATAATTTACATAATTCTTAAGCTGTTATCATTTACATGTGTCATGAGAAAACATACAGCGGAATTTTCTTACTCATCATTATACTCAATACGTCTATGTTTTACACACATTATTAAAAGACAAAAAATTGCTAACATATAATCGAATATTTTAAATGCGTTAATTATTTCAAGTGATTATATCAGTGGCAGTATTGTTAGTGGATGTTTTGATTTATCGTGACACACGACAAGATTAGAATATCATTTAATAAAATAGATTACTTGTAAGTATAAACTATAACTTACGGGAACTCCTGTGATAGCGATCTGGTGCATAGAATCATTGACACATTTGAGCACTACGAGCATGCAATCTAGCGCACGCTGTAACCCTGTGCTCATGGAGCCACACTCACTGTAACGTAGCAAATCCTGCGAAATAAACGACAGACGACTGATGATGAGATACATGACGCATTAACTAATATTTTAATAATTTAAGTTTGGACCTCGATAAAATAGTAATTATTGTGCTTTACGCGGTTTTATACAAACAAGCTGATAAATTTTTGTTATGTTGTAACAATATTTTAACCAAATTAATTACATTTCGGCATTCAACTACATTATTAAAAAAATAAGTTAGTAAACCGATTAAAATACTTTTAATCAAAATCTAACAACCGCGAAACCCAAAGATCTTATTATACACAGATTTATTTAAATGTTTTACCTTGAGGAGCAGTTGGTATTTAGTGATTCTTTGCACTGGTTTTAGAAGGTAGGCGGCGAGCGGTAACTTGTGACCGAGGCGTTGCTGACAAGCCTGTAGGAATAGGTGTGTGTCGACGAGCGTCTCCCGGAGCCTCTCTGACCGCGGGATATTCTGACAATAGTAGCTATATAGACGAAAGAAGGTTTCCCTCTGCGAATAAATTCAAAATTATAATTTTTTTTAAAATATTTCTTTGACATTCAATAGCTATGTAACTAAAATTTACAGTTAGATTGTTATTGTAATTATAATAATAATATGACATACAAAAACAATTACCTTTTCAACAAAGCAAAGTGCAACGAGCTCTGTCGCTGAAATTGATTTCTCCAAGTCTTTCAGGAACACTTCTTGGTGGAATGTAAAAAGCTCGTGTAAGTTGCCGAAGAGCACATCTGCTTGTCCAACTAGAGCTGATGGCAGTACGTGCTGATTTTCGGGCTTTTCGATCTCTTCTTTGTAACCCTATAAAAGATATGTTCATAAATAAACATTGTAGAAAGGAGCAAAATTACTATATATTGTCTTTTTACTAAGTTTATAATTTAATGATTAGTGAAATACCGAATTGACCACAGATGAATAATGGCTGATAGTATCGCACCACCGCTGCAAACGTCTATCATAGTCTTCGTAAATAGCTTCTAAGCATTCACTCTCAGATGGAGTTAATGTATCTTTGCGAAATATTCTTTTTAAGCTCTGCAAGGAAGAAGCAAAGTTGCTTGGCATTCGTCTCTTTGCAAAGCTTTGCATTTTAGTTAGATCTGAGTTTTGATATCTTGTGTAGTTTTGAGTTGCATACGGATATTTATATGACTTGTAGTTACAATATTTAGAAAATTTTGATCGTTTTCTACACGACAAGGTAGAATTTAAACTCCGTACGTAACTTTCCGCATTACTTTTTCTGTAAATTGAAGAACTTTTTTGAGAGTAAGTGTTTGTAGAATAATGTTCTTTAATAGTATTATTCCATTCCCTCATTATTTTCTTATAATCCTTTAATAATGAAGCTAAAATATCATCATTAGAGCTGTCCATCGTTTTTCTAAGTTCAGTGCAACTATTAGAAAGCAACTGAGAGTCCTTAGTTATTGTTGTCTCTGTGGAATATTCAGGTGTTAAAATTTGAACATCTGTATCACGACAGCCATAAAGAGGATTTTTTACAATTTCAGGTAAGTCAAGAATAGTCGGCACCGATTCAGTTGTGTAGGCTTCTGAAACTGTAGTTACGTCTGAATCAGGCAAATAAACGATTTTCTCTTCCGATTTTCGTATGTTTTCATAACCCGGCAATGTTTTGCCGTAAAAGAAATTTCCAGTAAATGGTTCCATATGAACAGGTTTGATCTGTCGCGGACGGCACTTAACACGATTATTTTTACCGACATCGCTCACTGATTTCTTGCACTTTTTACTTTCCGACAATTTTTCTATTTCAAAAAGACTTATTTGGTTGTTGTAATCGCTGAAAAGGGTGGAGTCGGATGCAGATCGTGTCAACCGTTTGCTTTTGGTTGTCGAATTATTTTTTTTATAATACCACGAATACGATGTTCCGACACTAATATTCGCCGATGACTTATAGAAGTCATATTTCCCATGCTTCATGTTGCAGAGCGCCGTGAGGTGCAACACGCGACGAAGAATCCGCACTGGCAAACACTTGGCGAATGTGTAAAATGCATTATGTTCCGCTCGCTGACTTCGTTCACTAGTTTGCGTGCTGTTTATTGAATACATCACATGTACTTATATGCCTTGTGAGATGTCAGATGGTCCGTAACTGCCCACTGAATGTTGTTACATATGTAAGCCATGCGCTTCTTCTGATGTATCGACATATTTAATATTTAGAGCGCGTAACTTATGGGAGATATCGTTCGACAAACTAATAAATGGAGTGGAACGCGTGTTGTTTTATACAAAGTATAAATAATCAAACCATTGAATGCGTCGGACTGGTACAATAGATATACAAACAAAAACTATTCAACCATGCAATTAAATTAAATTCAATTTCAAAGACAGGCTATTAAATCGGTCACTATATAATAATGGATATAATTTAGGCTTCCTGTTAATATTTGGGGAGTGTATTTTCTGAACATGTTTTTTTTATATAACGTTTTGTTTTGTTGTTACTACTCACAGTCAATATAGAGCCAAGTTCTTGTACATAAACCCTCTCAGTCTGCAAAAGCTCGGCCAACACGTGGCCACGTCGGGATCGTCGCGCCTCCGTGTCTTCTCCACCCGAGCTTTCTGACCCTCCTGACGTTTCCATCTGTAAATCAAAATTTTAATAAAGTAAGACATTTAACTTTGAAAAGTAAATATTGTTTACATAAACTCTAAGCATTATAACTTCAATATAATTATTTACCCATTAAAAGTTGAAATATTTTGACGATATATATCTAAGAACGGTTTTTATTAAGATCTTTCAAATCAATCAATAGAAAGATTAAAATTATAAGCGTAAAGGAAACGTTAATTTCTACTAAAATGCATTATAAACGTAACGGTAAAATGTTAAAAACAACTTAATTTTCATTTCATTTTGACGTTGTTGATAGACAGATAGCTTATCCGGCGGATATGCTAGTGACTGACCGATTTGGTGGTGAGTGCTTCTTTACTTTGTACAAAGTAGATTAATAAACGTAAGATACACATTTTTAATTTATTTGTTATTCACTCCACGTATTGAGTGTATTGACACTCATAATGATTTAGGTTATGTTATGAAATTATATTTTATATGTTTTTAATAAATATATACTAATATTTACATATAATAATTTAAGTAACACCATTCAATTAAGCCACTTACTTTAATAAGCAGCTTCATATTAAAGTCGGTGCTTCGATAAAAATATGAGTAAATATAATTTCCGTCATTTTACCGTTGGGATTTCTGTGTTTTTGTATAACTTTCACGCACGATATATAATTTCGTGTAAATAAACTGTATATGAATTGTAAAGCGATTAATGCATATTGGTATTACAGGCGAAGTCCGACAAGGAAATTTATTTGACGTTTCAATTATAACTGTCATACCTAACTAATAATAAGTATTTTTATTAAAATATTCTAGTTACTATATTTACTCTAGGTACTAATGCTACTTACAACTTTATTTGGCTCTGAAAAATCCTTCACAATCTTGTAACCCGTTTTCAAAACAACATTTATGGTCTCCATAACGTAAAATATTTTCAAAATACACAAATATCATACGGAATATACACTTTTACACTAAACATAACTTATCATTTACAATTTTGTGTAATATTTGAAAGACGCGGACGAAAGCAGAGCACATGCCGTGTGCCTTTGATAGTAAGAATAAGGAACTGATGGCCTGGGATGTGAAGGGGCGCGGGAATACGTTGGGACTGTAAAAAAACTTGCTGCCTCCGCTTTACAGATGTGCAACCGACATGGCGGATACTCTTTATGTATTATTCACAAAAATTATAAATTTGTATGATTTGATGTTGTGTGTGCTTATTATTGTTACGTGCTAAAAAATTATGTTTGTCAAATTTATATTTTAATTTTTGTATATAAAATAGAATCATGTTTTTATCAAATACACATATTTCTTTTAAATCTCAATTTTTAAACTTTGGCGCATTTTTCACGAAACGACTACGGGTCTTTTTTGGCCAATATATAAAATAAAATATGTGTATAAATGAAAGTGCAATCAATTATACTATAATTAGATGTTTCATTATTCATTTAGTAATCTTAATATAATTAAGAATATGTATGGAGATGGAAAAATCCAAACAAAAATATATTTATCACGTACAAATATGTGTCATAATTATTCTGATAAGCAAATATTGTGAAAAAAAAAGTCTTATATGAGGACGGTAAGGGTGCTCTTAGCTTTTTATCAAAGTAGAGCACTGTTTCAGTCGTGTCCATTGCCTTTATTACAAAGGGCGAACGTGCTGCATACAGCGTTATAGACTAAGCACGTTGTATTTATCGATATTTGTGTGCGTGACTGTACACGTGTAGTGGAGCACACCTGCCGAGAGTTCCGTAGTTGCCGGGGACAGGACACAAACTCTTCATATTGTGCTAACTTCTACATTATTCAAGCCAACGGCAGTTCAAATCAAAGAGGATTGTTATTTTTTTGTCTTTGAAACATCTGGCGCGGCTCTCGTTCGGCACGGATGTTTGTAAGAAAAAAGCACGTGCTACGTATTGTAGGTTGAATGAAAGACATGAAATAATATACGTAACAAAACGTGGGAACAGAAATCAAATCTGTAATAATTATTTACTGTCGGTAAATAAAAAGAAAAGTTTTAAAACTTATTGGTTTTTAAATAACATGTATATTATAAACGTGACATATTAAGCCCTGACCCCAACAGACTTGCGCACTTGAACTGATTGACCATATTGTACCCTCAATTGCCGCACGTCGGCTGCGCTCGCGCAATCGTAAATTCGAAAATTATGAAGCAATTTATTGTAATATATTTCGTTATTAAATCCTCAAAAAACAAACACATACAATTTAACTAATATTAGAATCAAGTTATTAAATAAAAAAAATATATATATTTTATACTATGGGCACGTCATAACTGCGACGTGTCAATTTAAATAATTACATTTTTATTGGTATATATTTGATTATTTTTCGTCATATATCAATAAATTCAACATTAGGGTATAGTAATAGTAAACGCAATAATATATTCTTATATACAACGTAAAATTAAACCGTATCGTAGTGCAATTGTGAGTAGAGACAATCTGAACTAGGAGATGTTTAGACGTATATAATTATCTCACTTTTACTTTTGCTTAGTTTATAATAAATCATAAATATTATATGTTTTTCTCTCGAGTACGCAACGAGCCACTGACCATGGCTTATGGCATTAATAAACTAATATACCATCCAGTGATTGGTAAATAATTTTACAAAAACAACTACGTACATAGATTTAGTAAATGTCAATATCATATTAATTCATAGCAAGAAAATTGCTCCCATCGAACTATGAACCTCATGATTCTGTTTTAACCGGGAGTTGCAAAAACGGGAGAACTGTTGTGTAACTGATTTAGCAACTGGCGCAGGCTCCCGTTAAGGACCGCTACACTGAGTAATCGATGCTATATCTATGGCACTCATATAAACTACTAGGCTTATTGAATGTGAAAGGTATATCGATTATTAATATTGTATTCAAGTCCATACAGTGCTCTATACTAATGTTTTAACTCACGCAACCATGTATATAAAAAACCCGATTAAATTTGTTAATGATAAAAAACACAAAGTATTTGATATTTTTTGTAAAGTTTCATATAAGTGGATAGAGCTATAAATGTTGTTTCTATTTAGAGTATTTTGTTAGACGGTCAGCAGACAGACTTAAAAATTAAAATTTTAAATTTTTGCATTAAATATTTCTTATGAAATACCTTTTATATTATTATACGAATAATAAATATATAAGTCTAGCTTCTACTAGATTTTGTGTTCTTGAATTACTAATATAACTTGTGTATTTGTGTGGCAAAACTTATCCAAATCGGTTCACATGTTATTAATTTACTTCTATATATTTATGTATTATAATTAAAAGGATGCTAAGACCTATTCTAGCTAATTTTCTTTCCCGAGTTAAGTAACCACATACTTCTCTAAAAATTTTGTAATTTCCAAGACTGGTAACGATGACAAAAAGTATTCGCAGAACCTACATTCCTCGCGCCTTATTCGATGTGTAGATTTGTAAGCACATCGAGGCGGGATTTGTGGAGTATCAGAGATACCATTACGGGCGGCACAGTTCCAATCTGTTAAGATCTGTTATTCGAGCTTATTTGTGGAAATATGTGACGATTATCTACTATCAAAGCAGTCAGAGACGTTATTACACTTATAAAATATTTCAACGGGTTTTTAATATCATAATCTCTTTGGTTATTACACTATTTTAAACGGATTTTTCATTTATATCTCGGCTATATTTTTACCTTGGCGTTTTTCATTATTTAAAAACCTTACATAATGTTACAAAGTAAATGCATATCATAATATACTACTAATTGACGAAGACAAAAGTAACAAAACATTTATTAGTCAGCCTAAACCTATAATATGTATATCGTCGTACATAAGGTGAATTTTATTCTTAAATCTTTAAAAGGAAGTTACGTGGCCTTTTAGTTTGTGTTTTTTAAATCTAAACAACTCTACTGCTGTTGTTACTTCTTGAGAAAACAAACGGTATAAGATTAACGCTCCATTAGCTGTAACGTAAATTACTTCGTATCAAATTTCTCACAGTCTTAAAAAAACTTAATTCTTGTGATCTTATTAATAAATCATGATATAATCAATGCTCATCACGTTTTTGTAACAAATTAGCTTCTTTTATAAATATATCTATTCAAATTGACTTTGCTTGGCTAAGAAAAAAAATATTTGTCGCCTATATGCTATATTTTTAGACTATATAGTCTATCTGTGATTTAGCCTGTTTGCAGGTTTTATTTTAGAATGGGCGTTATACATAATGTTTGTTGTTACTTTATGAAAGCGAATAACAAGAAAATTACACAAAATTGGTGTTATGAATCGATGAATAACAGGTAATGTCTATAACATTGATTATATCAATAATATACTTCGATACTTACACTTAAGATAAAAACTATTTATAAATGGTGTACCTATTTCCGTTTGTGTTGCGGTTGGTATACGATGACATATTATTTTTTTATTTATTATGAACGCAAAAAAAATATTTCTTCGAGAAAAGATCAAACGTCTGTTGCAATTAACTAATATGACCATCAAAATGATCTAGGTTAATTCACGTCCGAAATCTCCAATGATATTACGATGATTACACAAAGGGAAAATATGAAATTGGCATAAGTATTAAACAAGAATATCAGTAAAGACAAAGTTTTTAAAAGCATGTATTATAGGTACATTAAATTTTAAAAATATATATTACATAAAGTACCATATATTTGACAAGTACTGTAGTATAAAGTGACGTAAACATTGCTATCACTAAATTTTCTTAAAAAGGAGAGTAAATTTTCCTCTCGCTTGTCTCATCATTATTAGATAAAAAGCATAAGATACTACTTAAATATCACAGATTACTATATAATTTATTAATTATTTATCAGTATCACGCAACTACGGCAATTGAGGAGTAGGCCAAGATAGCCTAATGCTAAGCGACTCCGTTTTACACTTTCCATACATTCACATACATTGCGTGTTGGTTGGCGGAACCAAACACCACAATTTATTGGAACCAGAGCGAGATAATTATAAATATAAGTAAGTAAGATAACCCCCAATGAGAATTGAACATAATAATTAAGATTTTAATATCAAAAGAAAACCGACTTCAAATAAATTGCATTAAAAAATATAATTATTACCAACAATTCGAAAACTACTTGTCACATCTGAACTAAGTTTAAATGTTGGTCTCATCGGAATCACTAGCTATCATACAAGAAAAGAATAATTAAAATGGTATCACCCAGTAAAAGTTATACAATGACACAAATTAAAAAAATACAGACGAATTGAGAATATCCTCCTTTTTTGAAGTCAGTTAAAAAATGTCAAGTCATTCATATTTGAAATGCTAAACGATGGGGTCTTTACTAATTTTATAAATTGAATATAAAGTTAGCCCTTTTTATCGTATAGTTATAGATACTATATCTATACAACTACTAGGTATATAATTTTTAAAAGATATATAGTACCTAAGATATAAAATACACTGGAATAACCAGTTCAAGCACACGGATGTTAAATAGTTAATATAAATTAAGCCTGTCGTTTAAATATTATAGATAATTTAAATAGGTTAGTTACAAATTGTGTTATCACAAACACACAAGCTGTACACACAGCTTACTCACAGATTTTAGACGCCATGACAGTTCTTCCATAACTTGCACCCATTTTAAATTAAAATTAATTATTCTTGCATGCCTTTTGTACATGTACCGTGTTTGTAAGTATGGTTTACTCATTTTATGTACAATATGTGGTCTAAGAATCACAAGATCTTCTGAATCTTCAGCAGTTTCAAGAGACGCCATGTTTTCATTAATTTGTGATCACTTTTCTATATTAAATGCACTTTCAAGTTCACATTCAATGATTAAAGTTAAGAGTCATGTGCTATAAGAATGTTAGAATGATTAATGTAAATGATATTGTATTTTTTGAAATATTGTTTACTTGTTAAAAATATTATGATATTGAAAAAAATAAATCAATTGGGTAAATGGTAAAAAAACAGACAGATATAATTATGCGATATGTGTAGTTTTATAATGTTTAGTGGAAAATCGAATTTGGTTTTAGATGCACTACAAATACTGTACTGGGACCTTATGATACCTACGTAACTCACTATTTTTACAATATGGTAAAGATAACAAGTTTAATTTAAGATTGACTTGTGTCTATTCTAATTTTCAGTATATTATACCTAAAGAACTTTCAAACATAAAAATATAATTTCATTTATACGCAAGCTAAAGAAAAACGAGAATCTTATAAATGAAATAAATCAAACATATGTAAACACTAAACCAATTGTAAGTACTGACAACGGGTAATAGATAAGTCCACTAAAACAGGTACGACTTAAAATCAATCAATTTAAAATTGAACATTTTTTTTAGTAATATTACAAAATACTTTTATTTTATTTAAAATAGAAGATATATTATGTAAAAATAATTCTGCAATTTTTAAAAATATATAATACATAGATGAGTTAACTTTTATTGCATAAATTTCAAGTAATTACATTTTTGTAGCTATAAAATTACAAAACGGCCAACTCGTTTCATTTTTACCAGCTTTAATCAAGAAGCATATACGTAATAGAGTGAATCTTAGATTAGTATTTAATTTCTCGTGAATTAATTGAGTTGACCTGGATGGTCGCTGAGACCGTACCGTTTTGCGACGAAACTTGCAACGCACGAGAAACCCCTATCTGAATAACCGGTTGTTCGCGAATGACAGGAAGTAGGACACTAGAAACTTAGTACGACCTTCAAAATAACTTTGTCTAATTTGAATTCGGCTATTGGAACTGTCTATATCTAACTTAGTCGTGATAGTTCACTTAAAGTTATACAGCATAAATATTATAAGATATTTTAAAATAACAATATATATGTCAAAAAGTCGTGATTTTCATAATTATATTTATAAAACATTCAATAGGCGAATATAAATGACATAATCACTAAATGTGAAACTCGCTTATGTATTCATAACAATTAGTTCGAGGACGCAATCAATGGGTAATAGGTTAGGTACATAGCGATAAGTTAACATTTAAGTTAAATACGCGTCACCGGCAGCCACATAGAGCTCTTAAGTTTTAAGTACTATAATAGTAAACACATTACGTTTACTAATTATGCCAGCCGTCTCATAGATACATGATTGCGTCACATGCTTTTGTGATGCAACTGTATAAGTTATGAGGTATTGAGAACTAAGACAATTGTAAAGACTAAAATGTAGAATTTAAGTAAAAATTAAAATATGGAATAAATAGGTGCCTATTTAAGTGCGTGTGTGTACTTTTTCTTTAACAATTACAATAGAGGAGATTGTAAGAAAGATATTTGAAATTGTTATGTACTCCATTCCGTGGATGATTACCCTAATTAAAGGAAGAGGTGATGTTAAGATGAGATATATCTAAACTACAACCTGTCATACATGATATCTTTGAAACACTTTCTCCAGCAGAACATCTAACAAATGTAGTAGTGCCGAGAATTTACGTAAGAATTTAAAACTATTTGTCATTTTGTATTTTTTCTTAAAACACTGTAGTTAAAAAAATACTTATAATGTTAATATTTTTTATTGCTTTAAGTTATAATTATTAAAAATAGATACTTTTTAACTGATTTCTTTGTATTTGTAAGTAAAATATTACTATTCCAGTATACTATAAACAAGGATGGATGTATAAGAAGATCAACAAATAATAATGTTCTCAAAGAATGACGTTCTCGGAATGATGACTACAATGAGATCCAATTTCTATGTGGAGTGATAACATCGACTGGCTGCCTCCCACGGTCTTATTATTTCGTTTTGCGAAATATCACGTAATAATGGTTTTTTTAACTGTATACAAGTCCTTACGTCTCACACTAGATAATAATAGGTTCTAACATATTTCTTGTTATTGTTATTATACTATCGTGTATGTTTTATTTACTTACATATATGTACAGGTACAGTACATATATACGTATTAATATGGTTCGAAACTAACGAAAATACTTTCACTGTCCAAAACTCGAAACAATACGTAGAATTTCTAAAGCGACATGTTGTTATTTAATGTTTGTATTAAGTGTTTTTGAATAGCACACAGGATCAGTTACTATATACTAAATGTAGAGAACAACCATCCAGTCGAATTCTATTATAAATTAAACATATATCTATCGCTCGTTTTTTTGGTTAAAAAATCATAAAACTCCTTTAGGTCAGTAATAATTAGTTATATAATTGAGTTTTAATTTAAAGACCAATACAAGAATCATGAAAGTTCCATCTCACGACAAGTGTTTTAAATACTCTTAACCACTATAGTATTAAAAGCTAAAGAAGTGTCCATTGGAGCATGTCTTTCACACAGATTGACATGGCGTAAACAATGGGACTAAAAGCTTGTGGTAATGCGGTTCACCACGCAGGCGACACCGTTACCTATTGTGTCAAGTACGGAAAACGTTTTCCTTGGGAAGGCATCGAATTTACAGACATTTTTCATACCTATTAAAAATAAGGAAAAAAGGTTTATAAGCTTTCCATGGTTCAATGAAGCACTTATGATTTTTACATCTATATAACTGTTGTATTAACTAAATAGGTAAGTTATGCAAAGCAAAGCTATGCAAGGTAAATAGCGGCGTTGAGTAGCCCGCAATGCCTTAATTCGGCGGAAAGTAAATATTTTAAGAGAACGGAGTGTCTTAATTAGGTTCTCTGGGTCTCTCTGTCTACCTTGTTATGTGCTGGATTCAGCATAAAGTTAGACATAGACAGGTATATTATATTTTAACTGTTTGTCTATCTGTGTGTTTTATTTAACCTATAGTATAATAGTAAAATAAAAGAATTAGTCATTTCAAATTTTGTGTAGTGTTAATAATAATGTTCTGGAATAAATTCTATGGGTAAATATGCGAAGTGTCATGTGTTATGAGTCACCTAACATAAAGTTTATTATGATTCATCGGATTCCCGACAGTTACAATATTGACCTTGCGTCGTGAATAAATAAGTACAGGAAGAGGGTTTAGATACGACCGTCACCGATGGAAGTGAAAATACGGACCCTTGTTTGTCTAGAAGAAATTCTGAATTGCCGCCTGCATAATGCATACTAAAATATTTTATAGTAAGTTTCATATATTTTCTCAAGTCAATAGAAAAATAAGTGACAGTTTTTACAATACAGCTAAAAAGTAGGTAAAAGAATATATGCTAATATATTGTATGTAGAATATTGAATCGAAAAACATCCAGCCGTAAGAACATGTAAGTTAAAACGAGTCTACAATTGTACATTCTCGATACTTTCCCCCAATTATACAGCTTTATCAATCTAGTCATATTCTGTTGATATTCGCTGTTGTTTCATAGAAACTTGACAAACTTTTATCTATTACTATTCATTTTGTAAGCTGGTACAGCAAGCGCCATATCATTTACATAATATAAATATTAAAATAATTAGTAATTCACATCGCACACGGAATTAAATTTTAACGGAACTTTCACTTGCCTTCATAAAGGTTGCCGTGTAAAAACAAATTAAGTATTTAACCTTTTTGGTTACCTTAAATGATGGGTTGTCGAAAAACGTGATAAAATGTACGTGACTGAAGCAACTTTCCTACAAGCTGAAGCTTTCATTTATAGATTTTAACAGGTACTTTTAGATGATTTTGATATTATGATTTTGACAATAGTACGTATATTAAGATATCAAATGTACGCATTAATAAATAAAGATCAATCATAACATTTTATCAAAATAAGAAATGAGTAAAACCTATATTTAAAACGTATAACGATAGCCGCAAGCAGAATCCTTAGGGCAGCTACTTGAAACGAGTTGAGCCGCAGCGGGAGCTAGAAGCAATCTTGTTAAGTGCCTTTTGGGACAATGACCTGATCACAGCAACAAAAAAGTAGGGACATGAGGTAAGTGGAAGATTAATCAAACCCGATCACGATTCGACAAGGGAATAAGTTTTCTTTACTAAAAATAGGGTACGACATATCATTTTATTAAAATTAATTTATTGTTTTCCTTACATTAATGTTTTTGATATAATTAACAATTATATTACTATGTATATTGAGGCCTGTCGTGGCGCAAAGGCACAAGCGTGCGACGGTAAGGCGCCAGTCGTGGGTTCGATTCGCACTCCAGGAAATGAAAATATTAAATTATATTTAGTATTTTTATTTCCTCGCTCTGGTAACAATTCAAAGTGCAGGATTGAGTTCTGCCACTCAGCACTCAATGCCTCAATTCGGCAGAAAGTGGGGAACGGAAATTGTCTTAACACTACGTTCTCTGATTTCCTCTGCCTACCCTGCTATGTGCGGGATACAGCGAGAAGCTAAAAAACAATATATCTTAAACACACTGTGGGTAATTAACAAAAAGATCATTGTTTTAAATATGTAATACTAGTAATAATGAGAATTTAGTAGTGCTAATTGCGGGATACAAAACGGACGTTTAGCACCTATCGTAGCGCTTTGTTTACAGAATAGTCGTGCCTCGAATGTTATTACGATTTTGACGGCTTTTCGACGGAAAATATTATATTGTCTTCAACTTGTTTGAATATATGTGCGTGAATATTTCTTTACAACATGTAAATAGGTTGATAAGAATTACCTTATTTTTAGAGTATATGACTCAATCAAAAAATCAAGCATATTAAATACATTCAAGAAAAAAGATATTTAAATTACATAAAATAAGAATCACAGATAAAACTCAAACTTAATGCTCAGACAGTGAAGGTTTTCAATTCATTAATTTATTCACGTCTGGTTTAATTAAAGTTAAATAATAATAAAGTTACAATAAAACATTTTTATATAAATTTAAGTAAAGCTATAATTTCTACTCATAACAATAATTCATCATAAGTACACTAGCTCGAAATCGAAACCCAAAGTCTAACGTACATACTACGGGCTAAATAATACGAAATGAAGCAAGGTCAATATGATTGTGATCGCGGCAGTAACACGCTGATTTGATTTAATAATACCGCCACTACGTCACGCACCTTGCACCTTTGTGATATTTAACAAATACATATATGAAAACGGAACTAACAAAAATAAAAGCTGAAAAATAATGTATATTGTTTTGTCATGATCTAAATTAACTGAGATATAAATTAACAAGAGATGCAACGGAAATGTGTAGTATGATAAGCTTTTGACATATATTTTTGTCGTTTAGACATAAAATGAATGCAAAAATCAATTATTTTATGAGAATTTATATATAGCTACTTATGTCAACGTACACTACACAATTTTAGTATTAACATTGTTATACACTGTAACTTAAACTGAAACACTCTTAATTTTAAACAAACACACTAAAAACAAATTTAGCACTTTTTAAAACTAAGTATGAACGTAAACGAGTCCATCCGATGCTCGTTCAAGGAAAACTAATGAATTAAGTAGTGTGTTAAAATATTATTATAACAATAACAATTTACGCCAATAAATAAATTTCCTTGTTTCAGTTTAAGGTTAAATTTTTACACTTTAATGTTTAACATAACGATGTGAGATATTCTAAATGTATGATTAAATAATTAAATGATTTCAAATCTTTAGAGGTCTGTTGATTTAGACAAAAGTGAGTCTGTTTTTTAAACGAAGGTCGTGGGATCTATTCTCACCGTAAATATATTTGTATTATGAGAGAAACTTGACGCATTTTATTATATCTATGAATATATTAAAAATATATTTATACCATATGTATGAATATTATTATATATGTATATGTCTATATGTGGCTTTGCCTAGTTTGAAAATTGATAGAGAAGATAAACTGAAGATTCAGTCCATTATCACGTCTGATAAGATCAAAACAAAATTCAAAGTTGCACGAACTAATAAACTGGTGCTATACGAATTCGCGTGAGTTATCCAACGTAGGAGTGTGAAAGGCCGGCCGACATATGGTAATATGGCTGTTAGAAATCGGAAAACGTTACGATTTGACCGTACGTGTCATATAAACGGAATGTTGATAATTGTTTTTATTTTAAATAAAATAAAATTAAAGATGTTTAAAATTTAAGGGGGCAAATAGAATTATTATAATGTTGTGATTAAATACAATTCTATTTAAAGTTAACTTGTAGCACATAATAGTTATGGCATTAATAAATGTTATTTAATTTTAAAAATTATAATGGAAATTATTTCTCTCATATTCTGCCAATTCTATAGCACTTATGTAGAATGTATTTTAGTACTTTATTAATTCCCTTGGAGTTCCTATATTTAACAAATTAGCAATTTTTAGTTACCTAGCAATCACGAGAAGAGTTATTTGTTTTACCGTAAGCAAAAACAGTTGTGTGGTTCCAGAAAAATCTCTAAATATTCATTTTGTAACGGAGCTTGGTCATTACAATTATATGGGTAGGTAATTAAGGCCATTACGCTATAAGACTTAATATTTTTAGCTACTATTATATTAATTAACATCAGGTAAGTATGGATACGTCAAAAGTGTTTTGAACAAAAGGCTCTTTTTATCTCACAAGAACTACATAGCAATGCAAATTCCAGCAGGCAATAATAAGCATGCTAAAAAATTAACTGTTCGATTATATCAATAAATTGAATTGTCTTCGGAAGCCATTATAAGTAACGAGCTCGTTACTCTATAAACAATATAAGTTAGTGCTTCCCAGTTAAGATGCGGGTAGAAATTCTACTGTTATGTGCTTTTAGACAAAGCGCTAGGTAGAAAAAACCCGTATAAAGTTTCACTTTCATTGTGAAATGAGCACTATTGTGCGACACAGGCGGATGAGGCTAGACGCCATTTTGTGACTGCTTCTATTCAAGACTGAAGATTTTTAAAGGGTTGACTCGAGATATGGTAAAGATACTTATAATGTTAGTGCCCCAATTTCAACACACAATACAATATTAAATGAGAACTTACAAGAACAGTCATAAAAAACCGGTAATTGAAAGAGGACAAGAGGAGGACTTTAAATCATAATTAAAAAGAATCAGTACAAAATCAAGTCTTTTACTTTCACAACAACAAACCTTGCTATCCAACATGGATAGCAAGGTTTCCAAATTTACTTTATTTTTTTTTTCAGTATGTAAATATAAAATTCGAAGTACCTTACAGTTTAATGTTTTTAACGATTCCGTAACTGAAAAGAAAAATTACAACTCATACTACTCACTTTCTGTGCATGTGTCAAGGATAGGCTCAAGCTTTTAAAAAAAGGAAGAAGTTGAGAATAGAGGCAGCCCCTATTTCCTGTCTATTTATAAAAATGAAATGCCGTGTAACGGAGCCCTACGCAGCTCTGTGCATAACTTAGCGAAAATAAATAAATTATAAACATTTCCCCATGCGGGCTTTAAACCCAAACATAGCTCTCAGTTAACAATATTTTAAAATGAACATTACCTATCGCTATCGCAAATAAAAAATCTTTTCCTCCAGGATTCATGTTCAAAAGGAAGTAAGGAACCCTAGAAGAGTTCGTGTTTGAGAGCTGTCTTACTTAGAGGGTAAAAAGTAAAGTATATCTACCTATACTAACCGAGAGATCATCTCAAAGACCCTCATTAGTAGTTTTAGCCTACAGATAAAATAATTCACTAGAATTTTAAGCTTTGAAAAGTCAGCATTAATTGTTTGAAATTCAAAATAAAGTAAAGATTGAACAAAAAATTATGTAGGTGTTTAAAATGACAATTGAACTTCGTTATTTAAGAGACGAATAGTTTGAAAATCAACTCGTTTTGCCCAAATAAGTGACTAATCCTAAAGACAAATTTGGTTAGACAGCATATTTCCCAATAGCTTCGTATATTAAAGTTGAAACAAGTGTGAAGCAACTTTTTAGATTGATAAGTATTTTTTTAATTACGACATGCAAACTTATTTTAGTTTATACTATATATATTATTTGATTACAGCAACCAAAAATAATTATAAACCTAACTTTTAGTAAAAGTTAGGTTTATAATTACTAGCGTCCCTGTAAATGCGTTAATAACGCATTGCGTAGTGACGTATATGTGCCTTTATATAAATATGGATGTCAAATTATGGTAGTGTGTGTAACATTTATTTTATTAATTTAATATACTTTTTATGCATTATTAAAAAAAAAATTAGCATTCTGCACTCGTTCTCTATATAAACTATAATGTGTGCCAAGTTTCATGCTCCTCCGTCTGCGTAATTTTCGTAAAAACGGATCCAAAGTTTTCGTTTCACGTATTGTGTGTGTACAGTTGAACACGTTCACTTTTTAATGTATAAACAGATAAATAAATATCTAAACACACATTATCTCTAGGTGGACATCTAATCCACGATCTTTGGCTTACGAAACGGATTCCCTAATCACTACACTAATAGAGCCGTCTAAAAAGCCGACTTTGCTTAATATATTTTCTTAAATTATATTTATAATATAAAAGTTCGGTTCAGTTCAGGTGTCCTTAATGGCGTACTGTAGTAATAAGCTTAAATTTCATATCGACACAGTGATTAAATTCCATCCCACATTTCCCAACGTTATTGGGTCGTAGAGATCAGAGTGATCATTAAACCAAAAGCGTGAAGATAAAGGATGTACAGGTAAATAGAACGGCTTTACGATAGTATGTTATATATGTCCAAGGCATCAGTAACTGTAAAAACATTATCTACTACGCTTCGAAATTATCTTACATTTAAGTTTAAATCAAATAACATAAAAATTCCGACAAATTTTCTAGGAAAAGGGTTAATGGACCTTGATTTCTCTGAATAGTTAAATGTTTGCTGAAGCCTTATCATCATGTACACAATGCGGACAACCATGCGATAAACGCAGAGTTTAAAAATATTCATAACGCACGCACAAATTTAATATTTATATAAAGTGATATTTTAAGTATGTCAATACATAGAGAGCCGAATTTAATTAATTTGATATATTTGATTAACATAAACATTTGATAAGTATACCTTATCACTGCAGACGCAAACGTAGTTAGGGTTGCAATATGCGCAGTCGCATTCCGCACATTCGCTCCAGAAAATCTCACCGTTGCAGCCGAGCCGGCTGCCGGTTTCCACGTCCACCCACGTCGATCGCTTCATCAGGATCACTCATTAAGTTCCGACACAGTCAATCAAATATCACAAATGCAGAACGAATTTGAAATTGCACTTCACCGATACTAAAGAAGTTATTTTAAATGAAAAAAAATCTATAATAAAAGTCACTACTATAGCAATTTCAATATCACTTTAAATCTGGTTGGTCACTAAGGAACTTAGGAGCAGAAGATGCAAGAGTATAAAAGCGTGGCGGCAGAACCGCCGCGCTACGGCTCATCGGACAGACTGCTCGTTGTGTACACCGTGCCGTTCACCTACGTGCTCGAGTAGGAAGCCCTCGACAAAACACTTGAATCAAAACACAAAATTTGTGAACAAGAAATGCAAACTGAAAAAATAATAAAGCTTTACAATAATTTTGTTCCGTTTCGAGCAAAGCGTTTCAATAGAATACGTAATAAAAACAAGAGAGTGTTTACTCTCATTAATGACCGTCCGTTGTGGGGAGTAATTGTGATTTTCTTTGTTTATAACTTTACACCTGCCAAATAAGTAGAAACAGTTATTTATTAATTGTTAATATTATTTTAATTTTTAAATGTTTTATGCAAATTTTAAGTTTATAACTTTCGTCACTTCGTTATCTAGACGAAGGCAACCAAGTGTGAGACTATAAAGCCTTCTTGTACCCGATGACATAGTAAGCAACATTCATTTAATACGACGTAATGCTTTGTTAATAAATAATTATAGCAAACGTACATTCTTTTCATACTGCGAGAATATTATAAGAATATTATATATCAGTGATAATCTATACTAGATATTTTTTTTACAATTTTTAAAATCTAAGCTATATCTATGAATATATATTTGAGTTCGGTTTTTGTAAGAAAATGTTACAGTGATGTTAAGAGTGAATTCCAAAAACTTTCAAAAAACTTAAATATAAAATAATTGCATAATAAAAGTACTAAACGAACAAAACCTACATATAAGTGTATGAAAGCCTTTTTATTTCATTAGAAAGCGGATCTTAAGTATAAATATGACTTAATTATTCACAAACATATATTATAAATTTTCTCCGTTTTTACGCAAGAAAAATTTTCATTTGAATAAGTTTAACCACAGATTTAGTTCGAGTATTATTAAGAATGGTCTTTACTTTTTCATAATATTCTTTTTACATTGTATTGGAGTCATCTATCTCAGTCGTCTTAAAATAGACTATAATCAGACCATGCTATAAAATCACCTGGTAGCAAGTTGTTATCGATTGAGTGGTTGTACACAGGAATATAGAGCGTTTTTTCTTCTGTAATTTGCAATCAAATGGTGCATGATGTTTTTGTTTTCATAATGCATCACACGCCGATCATTATTCGAGGCCTATAAGTGTTACGACTTACCGAGTAAAGAGAAAGAATTGGAAACTCAATATTATTTTTTAAATATATAATAAATTGGACAAAGTACTATAGAGCATGATAACATTTGATTAAGTAAAAGAAAGATTTTTAAAAAGTTAATATAATAAAATTTCTAACTAAATAATATTGTCGCAAACACACTGTATGTGATAGTATATACATATGTGCATGTTTAAAATATAAGATTATTATATATTTTGAAAAAATATTGCACCCTCTATAAGTAAATCCTTATGATTGTGCATTTGAATCAGTGTAATAAAGAGTTTCTATATTGTACTAGCTGTACCCAGCGCACCTGGCTACGCCAACATCTAAACTAAATTTAAGAAGTTTTTTGAGTTCATCAATGACATACAGACAAACATTAATTTTTATATATTCCTCTATGTATAAATACATGGTCATAGTGATTATCATGACAATCGGTTGAACGGGGCAGAAGTTGCTACTCTGCAGCTTCACCTGGTGGGGAGTGGCATCATTAAGCATATTATACAATCCTTCTCCGTGTAAAATACATAAATATATATACCAATTTTCATAATAATCGGTACAGTAGCTTTTGAGTTCATCGATGACATACAGACAAACATTCATTTTTACATATAAAGATTATGATGGCATGACGTCAATGCCTAAAAAGTATAATTTTAACAATGAATCGCCAATATTCATAAATGAACTATAATTAGTATACAAATTGGATTAATTAGATGAGTAATCTTCAATTCAAGAGCACGATCATATATATTTATCTAAATAATCAAAGCGAAGTTTAACGTCTGAACGGGCACAACACTTTCATTTCTAAAATAAAAACAGAGAAATCTCGGCGCAGTAGGACAATTCCGTGATTCGAGACTTCAACTATTCAATATAATTTACCACAAAGCTTGTGTTTTAATGTACTCGGCGGCTTTTTGGGTCGACAGTGGACGTGATATGATTTCTGGTAGGCACACCTGGTAGAGGCAACATCGCTTGTTTTTGGAATATCTATATATTAATACGTAAAGAGAAAAATATGGATCGCTTTTTACGAAAATTACGCGGACGGAGGAGCATGAAGCTTGGCACACTTATAGTTTATATAGCAAAGGAGTGTAGAATGATAATATATTTTTAAATTTATGCATAAAAAGTGTAATAAATAAATAAAATATATGTTATACACACTGATTTAATCATCAATCATGATTTGACATCCATGTTTATATAAAGTGACATATACGTCACGACGCAATGCGTTATTAACGCATTTACGGGGACACTAGTAAACAGAATTGCGCACTTGAACACAAATTAAAACTTAACTGTATCTGAAAGTTATTACCGTTATTTATTTATTTATAATTTAATAAGTTTGCAATTTACCTTTTATGTTTAATATTGCTTAATCATAATTTAATATTATTCAATGATATTAATGACGTATGCGGTAATGAACGTCAACGATTGCTATATAATTATCATAGAAAAATTTCTAAACTCAGTATTCTTACATCAGAAGTCTATGTTAGCTACCGGTAGCTAATGCGTATATGAATTAATTTTAACTAATATAATTATTTACACGTAAAATACGCATTGCCTTAACAAGTATAAGACTTTATACAAAAATATATGTCAAACATTAATATTGATTTTATTAATTTTAATGTATTTCTCATGAATTATTATAAAAAAATACTATCTTTCTACATTTCTTCTCTTTATAAACATTAGAAGGCAAAATTTCATACTTCTCCATCCGCTATATGTATTAATATAATAGCTTACCATAGGCCCAAGTCTATTAATGAAATTTATATATATTTTTTTATACTTATGTTTTTTAAATGGAAACTCCACTTATATATATATATAACTGCATTTTGTCCTCCTAACAGAAAAGGAAAACGTTTATACAGTAATTAGAAGGATTTATTGAGTGAAATTTCAACTTTTAATCATCAATGATTGAAATAAAACACTTTGTTATGCGTATTGTACAGTTCCGATATTCGATCCGAAATTTTTTTTTACACTCATTGTTAGTGTTATAATATATATTTATTAAAATTTTTAACAAACAACTACTGTAATAAGAATAATTTCTTTCAGATTCTATTGAACGTAAAGAAAAAATACTATTATAGACAATAACATAAATCGAAAGTTGTAAAAAATATATGTTACTATAGACGATTACTTGTTATCTCAAATTGATTTCGAAGCTTACTGAGATGAGTGGTGGCAATCTCGACAATAGTAAGCAAACATCAATTAAACAGACAAAACCCATTTAGGCCACTGGCACACGCGTCGACTGACGTTTTGTATGATCCTCTATACATTATGATGATTAAGCAAATTCGGATATCAAAATGAATAAACGCACATTCATACTTTAAACTCTCGATGTTATTGAACTTGAAACAAAATTGATCGGAGTTAAATATAATGATAGAACATGACAAGTAAATGATTTGTGTTTGACGGAAATAATATTTATATACAACAAACTATATTAGAAATCAATGGTAGTTATAATCAGTGTGTCGAAGACAACTGGTTCATTCTCTATTGAGGGCAAATATATGTAGCTGTCATAATGCAATTTGTTAAAGCCTGATTAGAGGAAAATTTGCTTTTAAATGACGATTTAGCTTACGCAAAGTCATCTAGAATTTTATTTCGCTATTAAACGAATCGGCCACGTATAATCTGTTTAGTTTTACTTATTCACATCACATTAAATAAACAGTTTTATCGATTTCGTAAATCGTTAATTTCGTAATACTTGTGGCGACTGGAAAATTCCATATATTTTGTAAAACTATGCATAATTTATTTAGAGCGGTCAGATTGTTAGATTATTTTTGTATGTAAAGCAAATTTTGCATCATTTGCATCATCATATTACACAGTGCTAATGAACTCCATATTTAACTTTTCGCCAATTTTTGCGACAATGCGTTCTCGCGTAAAATATTGCAACAATTAGCGGAAATCCAGGGCTCTACGTTCAAATTTTCTACGTTTTTTTTTAAATATTTTTGTTACCCTAATTATGTGAATAACATTTTAAAAATATAAAAAAAATTATAGCAATCATATTGCTATATATCATTTATTAACTAATTAAAATAAGTCATTTATACCATTATAATTAAAAAAACAAAAAATTATGAATGTAAAAATAGACTTTTATTATTAACTATTATAAATAGAATAAAATCAAGGTTTAAAAAGTTAGCATTTCGGTACATTTACCAGGGTCAACAACGCTTTCTGCATTAGGATAGGGCATGTGGGCGAACAACATTACACGAACGGATACTCGTGCTTAAACCTCAGATATATGACAAGTTAGGTCATTATGTATCCCCTAATTGGAAATACGACGACCACTTAAAGCAACAGAAGTTCACAAGTTTTGAAATTTAATGGAAGAATATCATAATAATATTATAAATACGAATGTTTGTGAGGATGGATCAATGTTTGGTACTCTTCTTTGTAAAAACTACTCAAAGGATCTAGATGTAACTTTACAGTAATATAGCTCATACATCAGAATAATACATTTTATAAGAATTTTGTGTAATTTAGCCACAATATAAAGATTAGTTAGTATCTTTCATTTTATTAAAGTGAGCAATATTGGCGAATCATGCATTTGCTTCAGTTCCGCATTAAACAGGGTCGGCAGAGAGATCCTAGTGTTGTCACTTAACAGACGCTGATGGTGGGAATCTTGTTATATACTGGAGAAATTAAAATAATTCAAATTATAATATTCCTCTAGACAGAGTCGGAATTATTATTCACGAGAATCAAACGACGATACTAGACGAGATCTGAATCTATAACTTTCGCCTCTGCAGTCCCCATGATGACGTAAAAATGATTGACTTCTATAGAAAAAACTGTCTAAGTGACTACAAACGTAAAATTTTTTGTTCTATATTGTGTTCAAGTACCGTAAGTAACACACGGCGTCTGCTTGCGAAGGCGTACTCAATAACATATTATAAATCCCGTTAATAAATCAGATGAAAGTATTTAACGAGTTCAAGTTTAAGTGCAATTAAATATAATCTGGTTTTGCGGTGTTTATTGATCATCTAAGTATAATAGGTCATTGAAATGCAGTGAATGTTTATCTCCACACATCTTTGAAAGAGTATCTAGTGAGGGATTACCACGACGTTTAACTTGGCTAGGTTTGAAAAACTCAAGTAGTTATTGCGACTTGATGAGAATACAATCTTATGCTTAGACCTTTACCTTATTTTATCATAAATGATAAAGTTAAATAATTAAATAATTTTATTAAAATTGTGCACACCTAATATAAGTACTGGGGACAATTATTTGTTTACTAACTACTTGGATACATTCAATAGGTAAGTATAAATTGTAGCTTATGGATACCGACTGTACAACAAAATGCCAACACACGTTCACATACTTACTATATCTATTAAAGAATGATTGTGTATGAAAGACAAGTGATATGTTTAAGGACTGTATTCTAATGGTTTTCTGTATGGTATTATAAATTCTAAAATTAAATATGTCTGATTGTTTTTTTTGCCTTTCCAAATGTCATTGACATTCAATAAGTACTCAAGCATATTCATGAATATTTAAAAATATATATAACATTCCAAATTGAATGTACATATATAGCATATAAAAAGCAAAGTATATTAATAAGTACTTTTTCTTACATTCGATATGCGATATAATAAGCGTAAAAATATTTTATCAACTGCAAATACACTGTTTGGCTATAACTAGGTATGATATAATAGTTTTTCGCGGCATACATTACAGAGCAGATTCTAGATAACAGCCTTCAAGGTGAGCATACCTTGAAAATGGAATGTTGCGGAGCACTCTTAAAGGTTGAGACTATTTGAGTAATGATATAGAAGACATATAAATATAAATTGTATATAAACAGCAGCAAAATCAAGACAATTTAGCCAGTTTTTTTTAACTCCCACGTTTTTTCCGTAAGATATACCAAGAAGTAGAGATAAGAAATATCTGCTATGTGGGAAAAAGCGTAAAGTAAACATAATAATAAGAAGAAAATATCGATATAATAAACTTTTAAATTGATTGTAAAGAAACTATTATACCACGCTATTTAAGCGGCTATTGTTATAATAAAATTGTACTAATCAATTTTTTGGGTTTATTTTTTAAAAATTTTGATTTGTTGACTACATTATAGCGCAGACCGGATATACCAGACTGCACAATGCACACGATGGTTATAGTTACGAAGTCGCTTTAAAAATGTATTATTTAAAAAAAATCGTTTTACAAAAAGCATAGAGTTAAACTTTGCAATTTAACAAAATTTGGCAAAAAGTTGAGAAAGAAGAGATTTTTTACTAAATACTCCTTACCTATCTTATAATATGCGACTTACTTTCGTCTTTTATAGGAATAGCGAAACCAACTGATTGATGAATTGTAAATTATATGTATCTACGTAAAAGTATTACAATTATGGAATAACATTAAAATAATTTTAATAAATTATGCACATGCGAATTACTTTTGTATCTTAATGAATGTCTTTGTTCCTAAATAGAGTATGACTTCCGTTGCACTTTGACGTTAGCTAAGCGGATTGATGAAATAAATACTTTCACACGTAACCATTTTTATATTAACACTCCGTAAATAACCTTTTTTAATAGCATTTAATTAATCTAATGATAAGAATGCCGATTTTCAGCTTTCTTTATATTCATTAATTATAAAGATTTATAAGTAACAAAATTTAGAATACACTAATAATTCTTTAGAGTATTGAGATACTTAGCTATAATAAGGGTTGGGAATATAAGAAAAAGTATGAAGTAAATATCTTACATCAAATACATCTAAGCAAGGCACATGATAAATTATTTTCAGACGACTACTTTCCTTATAAACAAAATTAAAATACATATTTATTTCTTTACATTACAGACAGAGAAAGTGGAAGTAACGTTTATTTATAAAGGAAACTTTTCCCCTATTAGGTCAGATAAAGTGCGGTATTAGATTTCAACACCCAACCCGTAGTGTTAAAATACGTAATAGCGTAAAGTGTCCTTGATCATTTTGTAGCAAATTAATATTTTTAAAACGCTTTCATTAGCTTCGCCTGTATTTATCAATCAATAATAATAATATCCTTTATTGTACACCCATATTAATTACAAAAAAAAAGAGAAACATGGAACAAAAATAATTAAATTGTACAAAAGGCGACCTTATCGCTATAACAGCGATCTCTTCCAGGCAACCTTAAGGCATAGGAAATAAAGGAAGGGAAAGGGGGCTAAGGAGGTGTGAACAATACATAAAGTAGATACGATAATAGATAAAATAAATAAACAACTATATAAGTAATACATACAATAAATATATACCATAAACAAACATATACTTATTACATAATATATACACTAATCAATCAATGTAAGAAAACACCATGAACGCTATTTGGAATCAATTGCCGTCCGATTTTCTTAAATATTAGTAGATACATGTGTTTGAATTACACGACGATTAAGTATTTAATAAACATGTTTAATTCTTTTAAAGTAAATTCGCTTTATGCTTTATTATGATTTATAGAAAAAAACATTAGGTTCTCTAGAATCTCAATTTACCGTTCGCTATTATCCACCCGAATTTAAGACATTGTATGATAAGTACTGGAAATCTACGGCGCGTTTTGCCTTACCAAAGCGGAGAAATGGAAATAATTTATTTATAGGGAATAGAACCAACAACCAATCGTGTTCAGACAGATATTATCCCAATGCGCCACGCCTCTAATTCTTTGAATAGTTAGCATATTTCATTTCAATTGTATACCTGACTGAGCTAGTTAAAGTTTAAAGCACAGTCGTTGAAAGCTATTAAGTTCTCGTCACTGACTCGCCTTGGCGTACGCATTCCTTTGAGCAGGAAACAATGCTCTTATTAAATTCTAGCCTTTGCACGCGGCACCCCACGCTATTCTATTTTGATTGGCAATTTTTAGCAGTAAAAGTTCATAAATAATATTTTTTTTTATCTTATTTTGCTGGGAAAAAGTACTCCCTATATAAATAAAATTTAATTAATATACGTAAATGTGTAATCAAAATTTCAAATAGTTACCTTAACATAAAACACAATTCACTTAACATTGAATACTTTTCCTTTATAAAATTCCGATTAACTGAACTTGAAAGATTTCAATTAAAGTATCGCCAATTTTTTAAACAATAAGTAAGCGTCTAAAAAGTTATTTGCTTGAAAGTAATATATAAAATTCAGTCCAGTTTAAGTCAGCGTCTTACAAAGCAATATCTTTATTTTATTGTATTTCTTCATACGAAGTCACTATGAAATAGGAAAATAATTCTGATAAAATATACGAGTAAATAAAATAAATCATACTGTGCGCAATATTATTTCTAGCATTTTACTGTTTCTTATGTAATAAAACGTTTAACTAGCATCAAATTCTTAAGCTAATTTTATATTTAAATTAAAACATTACGATAATGACCTACAATCAAATATTATAAATATATTTCGCGTATAATTTCGTAAAGTTAGTATATATTGAACTATTGATCCTTATGAAACAATTGGAACTTGAAACGAAACTTGTCGAAAATTTTAATTAATAATCTAGTTATGTCGGAACATCGATTCTACGAGGGGTGAGGGTCGCGACCTCTCCAAATAAGTAGGAGCTTGCAGCGTCACTCAACTGTCATTGATTGCGCTCACAGAATCGCTCAAACGGTATAATGGGTGCAGCTGAAAGGTATTGCATAATGCGCGTTATGTCGGTTTAATGATTTTTATTACCTATTGTCAATTTATTTTAATTACTATGCATTTACATGGTTGCGGAAGACATTAATTGTTAGATAAAAAGCTTTATCTTTTATGTATATATACGGGTAATAGGTATGTTTGTATAATAAATGCATTTTACAATAAATACATGCCTATACTAGCGCTAGATGTACATTGAAATTGATAATGGTTATATTTAAGTACGTTAATAACAGTTAAGCAGGGTCAATTTGTCGGTTCAACAAATGAACTCTCCAAAGGATATCAAATGATATGAATTAAAGCACTCATGCGCAGCCCAAACCTGTGTAGGGCATCGTTTATGACGTTAGATCGTATCGCGTTACGGATATTGCGCCAATGCTCTATGATTATTGTTTACACAATACCATGACCACTTTCACTTGCTACACCATAAAAATATAATCAATGTCATGCATGCATGATAAGGAAATCGCTTTATCACATAGTATTATAAATACATCGCAGAAATGTTCTAGACCATGTATTTTAAGGTTTAGGGTAGGAATAGTTTTACAAGTAAATGTTGGCTAAGATATTGATATAATTATAAATTTAAAACTTTTAGTAATCAAAGAAGTAGTTTAGAGAAAATACAACTACAATATTCTTAATTCGAAGATTTTATATAGCCTTTAAAACTGTGTACATTAAGAGTATGTTCAAAAAAAATCACACAATTACGCAATATTGTCACGTAACAAGACGATCTACAAGTACCTAGTGAAGGTGGTATTAGGCCTCTAAACAAGTTTGTCTGGATATTTTTTCTAGTCAACTCTCTTCAGGAAATTCCAGTTGCGTGTTCGAGGAAATGGCTCGAAAGAATTCGCTCTTAACGACTTAAATTATTTCCTTTCATTCGCAGGTGCTACTTTGCTACCGGCTTAAAAATATTTATTTTAAATGTACATACAATCATATGATTACAATTTAAAGTATATAAAAGGAGGATTAAAATCTCATACCATAAAATATAATAGCAGCGTCTAAAAATTTTGTAATATTCAGAAATATTTATCAATTTCATTATTACTTTCGCAAAATTTCAAGCGTTCAAATAAAATATCTTTTGGTATATTTAGAAAATGTATATAATTTGATTATAATATATATATATATATATATATATATATATATATATATATATATATAATATATTTGTTATATGTCCACAATCATTACACAGTAAATAAAGTTTCATAGTAATTAACGATACATTAGAAGACTTACAGATAAAAATTCAAGTCACAAAGTAAGGGATTGCCCTAAATGATCTTTAGAAAGCATCTAGTCATTAACGATGAAGTCACGTCAAGAGACCACATTAATAATACGTTCTGGCATGGAAGTTACAATCCGTGAAACTAATGTTTCAAAGATAAAGAATTATAATTTCACATTGAATAGTTAAAAAATGTTTTCGACTTTCAATAACACAATAAAAATATACACAACTAGCTTTCCGCCCGCGGCTTCACCTGCGTGGAATTCGGTCATATCGCGCGGCATGGGATAAGGAGTAGCCTATAGTTTTTCTCAAGGTCTAGACTATTCATCATGTCTTACATGGTTTTATGTTTGATAATAAGGAACTTTCATACAAACTTTCAACGTCTATTTCAACCCCTTGTAACATTTTTTTCGTGATAAAAAGTATTCTATGTCCTTTCCCAAGTTCAGTTCTATCTTCATACCAAATTTCATCAAAATCGGTTTAGTGGTTTCGGCGTGAAAGCGTAACAGACAGACAGATAGACAGACAGAGTTACTTTCGCATTATAATATTAGTAAGGATGTCCATAATATGTACTTGTGTTTTAAATAAAAATTCAGTAGCTTATAATATTTTGAGAGCAATATAGTATATGGTAGAACAGTGGCGAAGCATCCATACAACTCGATCCCCACCGGCTTGCCTAACTTTTCAAAGTACAAGTATGAGATCTAAAAAAAAAGCTCGCCAGTAAAATGAAGCTCGAAAAAACAAAGTCAAACAAGGTGTGAGCGATATAAAAGGAAAGGTCGCTAGGAAAGTATTGGGCATAAAAATGCAAAAAACAAGTTCTGACATCTTATAGACTTAAAAACATCATCAGCAAAATCCGATAGTGAAATTACTAAATACCTTCACATCCTATATACCAGGTTCCCTAAATATATCGGCTTCCCTAAAAAATACCGGCTTCCCTAAATATACATCGGCTTTCCTTAATTTACCGGCTTGCTTAACTAAAAATTTCAACCCTCGCCTCTGGTATAGAGACTATACGACTTCACGCTTTTTTCCCACATAGCAGTATAGTCCGGAAGAACCTTAAGTCAAATCCCTTTGTTTTTCAATTTTCACCAGAAATCAACATATCGCATGTTTAATGGCGAAATTCAACGCCGCCTTTTATCGTACCAAAATGTAATTTAGTCATGATTATTTTATTTTAAAAATATAATATACAAATACGTATACTAATTACGATCTAATTGATATCCCAGAGTGCAGTTGTAAATGTAAATAGTTCCATTTATTTGCAACGTGTGGGCACTAAACAAGGGAATTTTTAATGATAAGTTGAAATTAAACGAAAATGTTTATTAAGAGAAACAGATAAATGACAACAATATTTATTTTTTAAGTACACTATTAATTATTTTCTATTTCAACGCAAGAATTATAATTATCTAAAATATTTTATTTTTTTGGGTTTTTTTTTTTATTGGGTTTAGTTATATAAAAGTTCTTAATACTTCGTAAATTTGTCTTCGTTCGTTCTTTCTAACGTTTGATTGATTTCATAGTAAATATTTTGAGTACAAATACAAATGTATGTAATTATTATTGATATGCTTAATACATACACTTAGCCTTCGCAGTAATGATACCTTGCGCGACCTCCACGCATGCTTTCTCGCACTTTCTACGTAACTACTGGTTTTTGCATATTTTTGCACAGTTGTTATACAGGAAATAAACATTAAGTAGTTCTTAGATGTCATTTTATTCAAGAAGAGATAACAATAAAATTACTATATTATGTGACTGAAAAGCTTTAGCCTGGATATATACAAAAAACGGTTTTATTAAAAAATCGTAAGAAGTTGTAGAAATAACAAAATAAAATAATGTAGAAAACCTTATTTTCGCCTTGCCAGATGTTAAAGGTTTGACAGACCCAAGTACATTACTTTCGTATTGCCGAACTGTCGAAACTATATTAGTATGGACGTTGCGTATCATAGTGAAAACGAACAGAATAACAAGTATTTAGTATCCGCCTGAAGGAAAGTATTCCCTTCTAATATCCCAAAATTAAGCGTCTTTTAACCTTTGTTGCGTGGTTTTTATATAGGTATATATACTTACGACATAAATATAATATTTAATGGATATTAGAGTCCACTATGGATGTGAAAGGATATAAGGACGTTGTGCGATTTATTTCCAAAGTCAGTTATAATTATGTCACATCAGAGATAAAGAGTCTCAATATAAAATATTAATAGCAAACATTAAAGAAAATGGCATCCTAGGATTTTAATATAATTTCAGTTTCTTTCAAACATTCACAAACAAAATAAATTAGTAGATAAAACGTACTAGATACCACTGTCTATGAACTATAATAACCACTATTTATAACTTTACGTTACTAAAAACTTTGAGATCTCAGTAGATGCCATGGCTATAGGTTCGATTGCGAACCGCTTTATTATTTACGTTTATGTTAAATAAATTTCACTGTTATTAAAATACCAAAACAGCTCAGCGTTAGATTCCACCACATAACAAGGTCAAGTTTAGTTTTTGCCAGCCTATCCCGCTGCTAACTGTTAGCAAAAATAACAAAATATTAACAAAATGTGTATTCAATTCAAACACGGCAGAAGTAAAACTTCAGAAAAGTAGCCTAACACACAATAAGATGAATATACAGTATCAAGATTATTAAGATAATTGTAATTGTTTTTATTATACTAAGTTTTTACCACGGTTAAAACATATTTTAATGTAAAACATAACATTACATAAAAAGTTACATGATAAACGACTCAGCACCGTCTTTTTTGGGTTTTGTCTCTCTCGCCGACTTAATTCTTTAGTGTGACGCATTTTCGTTACATTGAATTTGAAACCACAACGATTCTGAAAAAGTTTCAATAACTAATTTTATAATAATAACTTACTTGGTTATTAGGTTGTGGTGCAGCACTATGCGGTGGGACGGACTGCACTGGGCGCGCGGGCTTGGCGGCCGCGCGCACTAACGTCGCTCGCTTTACGGACACCATCAGCCATACGTCTTCTACTCTTTGACAAACCTGAGTGTTTTAAAATTGTATTAATATATTTTTGTTTGTTCAAATATAGTTTGGATTGAGATATTTAAGCACCTAATTAAACAATAACAATTAATTGTTGGTAGAATAGTTGCATAGAATGTTTCTTCGGATAGCAAAGACAAAGTGTCGTCTTAACTTATTTTATAATTTTCGAAAGTTTGAAATTTGTTGTAATCGTATTGTAAGAGTATATAACGAAGATTTTTTTCATTTATTATATTTTTTTTATTTATAAGCTCTTGTACATGTTAAAATAACAAAATTTAAATTTATTTTTTTAATTTACATAGAAGGCGATAATGACCTTGTATTTTATTATACTCAGCCATTTTATTTAATATAGCATATGTATAAAAAATAGCTTTCATTAATATGAGAAATTTTGAGTAGAATTTCTGTACCTGTGTAACCAAAGCCCTGGTCTCCTGCGTAGCAGATTGTAGTAACATATCACGGAATTGTTCTGGGGCAGTCAGACCGAAATTCTTAGCATCTTCCAGTAACTTATCGACTGCTATAAGTCCGCCTTCGCCAGCTAGAATTTCCACACCAGTTGTGCACCAGTCGTTTGCCTGTGAAAAATGGATGTTTTTAATTATTTTGTTTATTATTTTTGAATAATATATAATGTTAATTATTGAATTAAATTTTAAAATGTAGTACAATTTTTATTTTTAGTCAGACAGAGCTTAAACACCCCGTACCACTTCTCACCCAAAATCACGACTTAACTTGTGTGGTAAAACTCAACGTTGTAATTTGTCTAATTAGAGCAGAGAAATGAAAATAAATTAAATATTATTATCCTCGAGTGACGATCAGGCTGAAAACGTAGTATTAAAGAATTAGATAAAATTATTATATAATAAAAAATATATTCTTACTTTATCTATTCTATCCATTAGTTCCCTGGCTTTGGTTAACAGCAAATTTCGTTTTTGTATTTTATCTATCAGCAATGTACTCGTCCGTCTCAGCTCTTCGCATTTTGATTCTATATGGTCTACAGAACTCAATGGGTCTTTCATTAACTTTTCACCTATAAATTAACATAGAATAATAATAAATGAAATAAAAACGTTAAAAAGTAAAAAAATATATAGTTTTAAACATTATATACCCTCTTCTATAACTGACGAGGCACTATCGAGATCACAGTTGCAAACTTTTTCAAAATCATTAGCTTCTTGAATTAGACTATCCACTCTATTTGCGGTTTCACCAACTTCGGTCATATCGCAGGCAGTCTTTAGATGGTTGTCTAAAGTTGCCTAAAATAAAATAATTACACTGTAGTACTTAAATAATAATTAAAAAAATAAATGTTTTAATATCATTTAATTTAAAGCTGGCCACTCATCGTTCGACGCCATTTAATTTTTACGTCCATTTAAAAATATTATTTGACAGTTGTCAAAATTATGTTAGAAGTTCCAATAATGAGTCCAAGAGAGCATTTTAAACAATATATCGTGATATAAAATAAATGAATTGACACATCTCGTGTTTCTAATGTTAAAATTAAAATTAATAATTTAAAATGGCATTAGATATCGTGTGCAATTTTCGGAAGTGCAGGAAGTCTCTATCAAGTCACGCGTGGGTAACAACATGTTCTCATGCTTTTTGCGTCGAACACGGTCAACGAGAATTTAAAAGGAACTCAGAAAATTCTCTAACGTGCCCAGCGTGTGGGAGTGAACTGCGAGACAAATTCGATGTTATCCAAGCTGACCTTAGACCAACAGAGACATTTAAATCAATAGTTCTAGCTGGCTTAAAACCTGATGCTATTATGGATGTTGCGATGCGAGCTATGTCTTTTTGGTCATATCAAGTGCAGCAAGAAACCTTATATCAAGAAAGTTTAGCGAAACATTCAAAAGAGAAATTACAATGTATCGAAGAGGCCAATGCCCTCAATGTTCAAAAATTAAAGGCTGAATTAGAAACTTGTAAGCGGAAAATAAGTTCATTGCAAGCTGAATTTAATAAAAAGAAAAAGCAAGCAGAAGAACTTACGGCACGTTTAGAAGAGAGGTCGAGACAAATACAAAAGTTATCTTTCCAGCTCGATGCGTCAAAAAGGAAAGATTTTCGTGTACCTAACTTTGAAGATAAAAATGATAATCTAGATAAATGTATGAATATTACAGATTTGGTAGGCAAAAGAACAGTTTCAGAAGCATTTGTTTTTAAGCCTATGAAGGATCTAGATGCATCTCGAAGAATTTGTTCACCAAGTACACCTTTATTCGATTTTCGTCATAAAAGTAAACGCCCAGGATTTCAATTTAGACCAGTACATTCGTGATTAAAGATAGCGCACGTACAAAATGTGTAGTTATAAGTGTAATTCATTACCTGCATTTGTTTAAAGTTTAATAAAAAGGTTCGAAATTTTAGCCAGTGATTTAACTTCATGGAATGTTTTTGCCAAAAGGTGTCAAATTGTTTTTCAGTCTCTTCCAGTTGCACAAGTAATCTTTCCACAGCAGCTACATGACTAATAATATTATAAGTAAGGTTTGGTTTGCGAACTTGTGTCAGTAACTCCTCTCCTTGAGTCGTCGCTGACGATAGTTCAGTTTTTAAAGCTTTATATCTGAAAAAAAAATAGTTATGATTATAGATACTAATTTATAATTTATTCTCTAGTTACCAAAAAATATATATAAAAACAGAATTAAGACGGTATAAATGTTATAAATAAGAATAAAACTAGATGAAAAACTCAGAGAAATTTGAGAAATACTTATAATATATATTTTTTAAATGTAAGTAATTCTTACCTAGATTCTTGACAGTCTAATAATTCTTTGGTTTGTGTAGGATCGTTTCCCATATCGCAGTCAACTATTCCGTGCATAAATTCATCGAGTTTACCCGATATCTCTTTCATCAATATAGAGAACTTTTCTAGTGCCTAGATTAAAATATTAATTTATTATTATTACCCTCTATATTATGATATAAATTTCTTGTAATCTATTATATTCTCAGATTTTCGTACGGCGATCAGCTCGTTACAAAAGTTTCCATTTTATCCACAACTTTGGTTCAGAGCGCAAGGGTTTACATCATTGAAAACATATAATAAGCGACAAGTTAAGTAATAATTTTTAAATTTACAATGTGATTCTAAAGATAAAATATTATAGATGGCACTATAAAATATTATTGTGTAAAGATTTTATTTAAATGTGCTTTTGTATCAGTTTCATCGTTTTAAGCACTTATATTAACAATGCTTAGCAAAAAAATACTTAATTATTACGTCAATTTTATAATGGAACATTTAGTCGTGTAATATTAATTTTACATAGACATAATCTATCAAAAATTACATTTCTATAGACGATTTGATCTTAACACCTAAACTTTGTCATTAAACAATCAATAGATAACATATTCATAAAAAGTGTCATTTAATTTTGAAAATACATCAAAAGTCTTACTATTCGCTGTTGTATCCATTCTGAATGTGAATACTGTAGTTCACCGCCAAGATCGGGTGTAAGCTGTGATCTATCGAAGTGTTCGTACAACTCGTCGACACAAGAGCAGACTAGCACTCGAAATCGAAATTCCTCTTTGAACAGCTTGCTGCTCACTTCTGATAAAGCTTTCTGGAGGAAACTTGCTGGTCGTAACACGTATACCGCGTGAATGATACCCGGGAAAAACTCCTGAAATTATCCATATGTTTGTAAGTTATTGTATCCTGTGAAATGCTAATAATATGTATTAACTATAATTATGTATGTGAAAAATTACAATTAAAATTTTCTGTTTACTAATAAAAACAAATACTCATACAAACTTAATATAATCGCCTTTCTTCTACTTATAAATTAAAATCATTCATTTATACGCGCAATGTACGTGAACCGAATAACGTGAAGTTCATTTACTTACTGATATCCGAAGTAACACTGTTTTGACTGAATTCCATCTATCTTTCCTTCGATCTATTATAATATGAAATCCCATTTCAGCTTCTAGTAAACTGTAAAAGAAATAATGTTTTAAATAAAAGTTAATCGATTTTTCTTTCGTTTAATGTTGGTGGTGCCTCACTACTATAAATTACTGATAAATTATGCCTATTTTTATCTTAATGCACCCTCCACATTAGCAAAATATGCAACGAGAATCTAATCTTAACAAAATAGTATTTTTTTCTATTTTGCATCCATTCTAGATTTCAGGGTGGATAGCGTAACTCAATGCCAAGCTTCGTCGTGCAAATAAAAATATTTTCTCTCAACTCCCCAACGGGCATTGATTAAACAACCATCTCGTTTACAATTAAAACTAAATGCGTCGTTATTTACTATATTTATAATTCTAGGTTTTTCCCATCGTGTAGTGCGAAGAATCTGTGTTATCAGCGCATTACAATCTACGTATAGAAAGAATCTTCTAAGCTTCATCTATAATTACCATTAGTTGGTTCATGTTCTGGTCCGTTAAATCAAGTCGTTTTTTTTAGACTTAAACGCTTATTACACTTTAGGAACAGGTTTGAGTGAGAATTATAATTACATATATTTACTATAAGACTGTATTAAGTATTAAGATGTATCGTTTCTCTATATTTTATACGTCTGTGTATTATTTTATGCTCTATTGTATGAGATGACTAAACGTAAATTGGATGTCAAATAGCATATAGAAATTATGTTATTAGGTTATTAATTAATTAATTATAAATTTTACCGCTGAATAGTTATTTACATATATATTTATTTTTTTAACATGTCTCAAACGACAAAATAATTAATTGCTGACAAACTTGATTTGTACAAAAAGTATGACAGGAAGATTTTTTTCAATAATACGAGAGACACTCGCAAAAAGTCACTCAAGTATTAAAAACATGACGATAATAGAGATTTGAAGTTATCTTACGAGGGCACAGATGTGAGGTAGAGAAGGAGTCGGCGGTATTCGGCGGCAGTTAAGACGTGAAAGTTGTTGTTATCGGGAAAGGTGATAAGCGGGCGGTGGTCTTTCGCCAGCCCGCCCGTGGCCAGCGCGTACTGCGGCAGGAGGAGCTCGCCCACGCTGCGACCCTCCTCGCTGTCGCTGCCGCATCCATCGCACTCCGCTTCTGGAAAATTAAATTAATAATAAGTATAATAAATCAACTCTTATACTTATGCATTTATCTCGGAGTTATTGATTTTGTGTATATTCTAACTCAGTGATGTGTATGCTGTTTACCTGTTGATAACCTTGACAAAACCGTGAAAGAGCCCTTTTTCCAAAGGAAACAAAGAATAACTCAACTAATATAATATAATTAGCCTATATAGTTGCTTATATTTATAACTATTTAGTAGCGCAGTCTCATAGTAAAACGTTTCTGAATATCAGTATTAAATATAATAAAATATTAAATTTTACGCACATATGAGGTAAAAATGAAGGTAAAATGACCCAGTTAAACTTAAATTTAGTGTATTAATGTTCCATAAAAAAAATATCGCTGTTATGAAATTCAAACTCAATATCTATACAAAATTTAAATATGCTTATAGCCCCTATAGTGCATTTAAACTGTGTTATAACATTTTAACACAATGTAAATGTTCATTTGAATATGCTAAAAGTACCGTTTTTTTATTACTTTTAAACAAAACGAGAGACCTACAATTACAGGTCAAATTAACTAACAGTTATCAAAACTATCAGGTAAATTTAATATGTGTATTGGACCTACTTAAACAGTTATATTAAATTTATATGGGCAATACATGTTTGTAAATAATATAAAATTATAAATAAAAATCATTTTATTTCTAGCTTCAGAAGTTTGTCAAAATTATTACAGTCATTTGGTAAAATTGGAACTGTAGCTATTCGTGATAAAACATCATTAGCTTTACGACTTTTACTTTCTTCCGGAATGTAAAAATGAGATTAGGTACACGAAAGTACACAAATTAACCTCATTATCAAATATAAGCTTTTAATGCTTATTATCACTCTTCAATATTTCCAGATATTAATATTTTAAATTATTATATAGTAGCTACTATCATCAAGTTTATTTTTCAAATGTAATATATTTCTAATGCATTATTATGAAATATAATCGCTTGTTGCACTTTTTCTCTATATATAAACTTTATACTTTTACGCCAAATTTTATATACCTCCATCTGGATAAATTCGTAAAAAGAGACCGAAAGTTTAAGGATAAATTCGTAAAAAGAGATGGAAAGTTTTTCCTTCACGCATTAATAAGTATACATTTAGATAATGAAATCTGAAAAAATCACACGTTTTTTTATAACTGTGCCAAAATCGATTTAATCAAGCGACATCATAATTAATTTTCCTATTTATTTGTTTGTAAAGTACATCTTCAAAGACTAAATACAAATTAAGAACTAAATTTTTTTTCATTTACAAACTTGCTTTGTAGACAAAGATATATCCAATTAGCTTGATGGAAAATTGCGAAACTTTTATCCTACTAAAATCTTATCAATATCTTGATACCCTGTTCTTTGTTTATAGGCATTCTAAGTTCATTGGGCTAATACAAATCTAACACGCGATCGGACTACATATCTACTTAAAAACTTTGAATATTTATCTTATTAATACTCGAAGAACTTCCTAAATGAAGCAGAACGTAAACGTAATTAATCATTTTATCAACGCAAAAGGTGAATCTGCAATATGTTATCCATTTAGTTTCTAGTTTAGGGTCGACGGGCTACAAAAAAATATTTATTACATGCGCGAGTAAATGTATACAAAAAATAGATTTACCATACATCACGTCTTTAAGTCCCGATCATAGGTATCGTACATATATACGTATAGAGGTTAGCCATTGTATAGAAAACCAATGGCTTGATATATATCAGCTAGAGTAAAGTAACAAAACATTCAATTTCCCGTCAGGTGTATGTGAATAGATATACCATATAGGTTGCCATAGTTCCATTAGCGACGATAGAAAAAGTACAGAACTGACGACGTCACAATCAACCGGATGCATTTCATTCAACTGTTTCAGATTAAAGAGGACAGGTGAGATGTCACTTCCGTGTTCTCGTTTTAAAACAGTGCTTTTATCACAAGTTTACAACTGGGTATACAAGTCTAGATAACTATATCCCTCTACAAAAATCATATTTAAGCACAATTAAAAGAAAAGGGAGAGTGTATTTTGCCCAGATATTATGTAACTTTTAATGCACAGTTATGATGATCTTTGCTAATATTAAGACATTTCATAATATTCATTGCTGTTCATATTCGACTTAATAATTGTAAAGGAAGGATTCATTGAGTATGTGTTCGTTCCTTCAGAGATTTTCAATCACTTAACATTACCTAAATGCCGAATGAGAAAATTTAAATACTTATCTATAGATTATACTGCCTACATTTTTTATTCTTTGAAATGATCTCATCTTAATATTCATATCGTTTTATGATATCAAAAAATAAGAATACTGAACGTAAATACATATTTCTGTTGGTCATTGATATATTTATTAAATGTTCAGTGTCATTTTATTATTTTAAAAATAAAAAAAACATATAAGGTTTTTAAAAAGTTTCGTTCTAAAATTGCCAATTGCCACTTGTTAAAATAGCAATTCTTTAAATACTACCTAAATATAAGTTTAATGTCAGTATCTATATGTATCACTATCTGTATCTTTAGAAGTCAAACTATTTGTTTTTAATATTATAATAAGAATTTATATAACCCAATTTGTTTTTCGATAATCAGATACATATTAATTTACAATGTATTTAGGTACCTATATGTTAAGTAATTTAACAGAGATTAATTTATCAATTTAACAAGGACAGTACTATAATAATTATTTTATCCAAATTTTAATTAATAAACTACGTAAGCCCATTGTTTAAAGTCCAATGAACCTATTACGTTAAACTTATCACGTTATGCATCCGCGCGTCAAAATAAGAAGAATTATAGATAATAAAGCAATTGGAGTCTTTCAAATTTCTTTAATAAAAGTGCGAATTGAAATGAAAAGAAATGTTGCATGAATCGTAATTATTTACCAGTAGTTGAGATATACTATTAAGAAATTAACAAACAATAATATTAGAAAGGGCTATATTTATGATATTACATATAGATTTTACAAAAGAAATTTAGATCACTATAGACTTGCAACTATCTGAGGGAGTTCTAGATACAAACGCAAGTGATATTTTTTTTATTTGGTACAATCTCAAATACCTAGACGGCTCGAAATATTATTATTGAATATGATGAAACATTTCTTTTAATTTTAAAGTAAGCAATACAAAACAACATAACATAAACCTAATTCATCATCAGGAGGTCCTGAGGACTCCGAGAGCGAAAATATAGGTTACAAGGCCACATGTTATAAGAACACTGCTATTTTATTTAATGATCTCAATAAATATCTCCGGCTGAACAATTTCCGCGCTGCTCATTGCCCTGGGTAAATTGCAGTGTCATATCAATGCTATATTGCATTCAGCAACAACTATGCAGTGTGAAGTTATAAAAAATGCATTAAGAACTAAGTATGTATCGGATGGCCATTGAGGCCATCATATAATACGACGTCTATAAGCGCGATGGTTCTGGGTTCGACATCTTGAGAGAGATTTCTAATTATTCTTATTTAACAGCTAGGCTAGGACAAGATAAATCGATGCGTTGAGTTTCGCAACTCAACATAAAATGTCTCGAATTCGTACAGCCTAAACAAAGACCGGAGTGTATTGACACTAGTTTCTTCTGCCTAACCTGTTATTTGGACAAAGCGTGAAGATGCTTTTTGTTTCCATTCGCACTTTTTATAAGGTAGTTTACTTCTAGATTAACGTGCTTGGTGCATACATACAAATGTGTATAGAAATGATAATGAAAGAATACATAGGTTATAAACTTATTAATTGGATATTATTTACAGCTACAACTAAATAGAATAACATAAAAGATTGTTTTAATAAATTTCATTTAAGATTAGTAGAAGAAGAAATAGTAACCCAGAAAAAACGGTCAAAAAACATGTTTTTATTCATTGGTAAAATGTAATTAATTTGAAAGGCCCGTTATGTCTGTCTATAAGCAGCAAAAAGAACTGGTTAGGTGTATATTCAAATACCACTTAGGTAACAGTTGAGACCCAAGACTAATTAAAAAATGAATAATAACTGTAACAGTTTTTAAGATATTCATTGTCGTTTAAAGATTTTAAATGCAAATGTAATTTGATTTTAAATAAAATATTGCGCATAAAATTGAATTTGCAATAAAGCTCGAGTGGCATATAATATGATAATTTGTAATCAATGTGTTAGAAAAGCTAACTTTTACCACAGAAAGTTGAAAAGCTCTGACCAATTCAATAGAATTTAGAAATTTGTATCGAAAAATCATTAGTCTTTCGAGTAATTCATACATTATGTGTTTTATGAAAAAATTGTTTAACCGCGACACATTTCTATACCAATGCGGTTATTATTGTACAAAATTATTTCTGGATGTGCTGCTAAATGTTGGAAATAAATAAAAAAAAAAGTGTGTCCTTTTAACATGCTTTTGTTAACTTTGGTTGTATCAATATGCATTATATATAAGGTAATTTTGCTATGCTATTTTAATCCACCTCGCGTTGTGCGATTTGCTTGAAAATCTGCACACGTGTCCAGGTCCGACCACAATACAAAATTTCAATAACATGAATCTAATGTCCTTGGCAATTCCTATTAGTAACTTGTTTAAACTAATTTGATTTGTAACAAAGGTATGGAAGTATTTACGACTGATAAACATAAATACTAAGCTAGCGTTGTGTTCAACCAATTAAAATATCATTACAAACGTCTATTGTTAAACGACATGACTTTTTTATTAAAAGAATATCATATTTTTATATAATCCACATATTATTGTAAGACTCATGGTAATATATCTCTTAGGGATGTATTTTTTTCGATTTCAGCAACTTTCTTGCTAAAGTCGGATTACTTCTCTCAAGCGACAATGAAAAATCACCGGGAGCTTCCCCGGGTATTGTTCCACCAAAGCCCCATTATTCATTTGTGTGTATAAACTTATAAAGCCGTGGAAAGTTATGACAATTTGAGTGGCAAAACAATTTTTTTTATAAAGTTTTAACTTCTATTAAATGTATAAAGATTCTTTGGGTTTATATTAAAGGGGTTAAAAATAATATGTGGCACATTTTTGTTTTCACTAACACGGAACGTACACTAACTTTTAATGTATCACTTACAAGGATTTTATACTTTTAACATAGAAGTCTTATTAATTTTACTTCCACTGTAGACACGTAATACACACATAACACAACATTTATTTTACTTTATATTTTTATAAAATACACTATAATAAAAATACTTGCCTATTGTTTGATTTTTTAAAAATATATTAAACTTCATGTGTGAAATCGCGAGATGGTATTTAATTCGACACATCGCGTTCGCCCGCGACGCCAGCTTCGAGAGTTCTACTCGAAGAATTGTAAATGTTCCTCACACTGACTAACAAAACAATGTATGAACGAGCATCTTCTAATGATGTAATTTCAATACAGTAAACTATTCATTATTCCTATTTCTCATCACAACTACTTATCAAGCTAATTTGCCATGCAATAGAAAACTAAATCGATAAATCGTCAAAACTTTCTTGCTTTAATAGTTTATTTACTAAAGAAAACAACAAAAAATGGCACAGATTGCAATTGTAGCTAACTTAATTATATAGTAACGGTTGCAATAAATAATATATTTATAAGTATTATTAAGAAATAGTTAATAATTAACTTTATATTGTTGATATAAATAAATTGAATATATTATTTTTTAATATTAATCATATGAATTTTAAAGATCAAGACGCTGTAGTCATGTTTCAACACTTCCTGTATTACCTTTAAAAGTGAATAACAATCAAACACAAACACGGCAGTAAATGCAAGCGAAGATAACACAACAATTCAAGTGATCTCACATCGTTACGGTAATAACTGATTACCATGGAATCCGAAGCACTGCATTCTTCTGCGCACGCGGCAACAAGCGCCGCCCGCTACACTCAAACTAGTGTTGTCGCGCTCCGACATTACTGCGACAGACGCCTTGACTTTCGACCTCAACCGAGAACACCTTATCACCAGGATATAAAGTACTAAGTGCGATAGCAAAGGTATTAACACGTTATGTTCACTCAAATGCAACGGATGCTCTGAAATTTGAAGTATTTCTCAGAAACGTTATCAATAGCATGCCAATCGATGAGATAACCGCAGATCAATATGAAATGATTCTGATATCAAATGTACTTAAACATTTGTTGTCTGGGATATGTAAATATTAAACAAAAGTTTATTCATTGAATAAACAAAAGTGTACTAGTTTCGACATATCACTATTGTCATTTCATTTGTAATTAATATGTATATACTCACCTACATATTTGTAGTAAAGTTAGGCCATTGTGATCATTCAAACTCAAATAATATGCTAAATGTATATGGGAAATCTGTTTTCACTGTAAGGCGCATTAGTAAGATGTTTCGTGTCACGGTTGTATGTAACGACAGGTTATATAATTATAATATAAGTATCATTTTCTGTACTATATTACGGCTTGTAACATACATTGGAAATAATTGTAGGTCTTGGTCGTTTTGCTCTGTTACTTAAGTAAATCCAATATCAAAGTTATATTAAAGATACATTCTATATCGCATCGCGGCGCAATGTCTGACTATAGTGGATGCTTGTGGGTTCAGCTCTCATATGGAACAATATTGTATTTGTATTATTTTTAATTTCTCGGTTGAGGCCTGAGTGAGTTCCGCCACACAATACGTAGTTTTTTATAAAGCGAAAACGAAGTGTCCTGATACTCACTTCGCCTTACTTAATCCACGGTAGGCAAGCATGTAAGTGGAAATAAAAAAATATACTGCATTGTTTATATAGGTATTTAGTAAAAGCCTACAAAATATTGGTTTCATCCGGAAAACAGCCAAATCATTTGATTCGGAAACCGAGGAAAACGAGGCCACTGCGAAATTCCGCTGTAAACAGAATGGAACGACAGTTATTAACTTCTAAACAGTAAATAACACATCGTAATCTATAAATCTGTAGGTCAATTAATTACTAAAATATTGAAAATGAGACATTTATGATGAAACATCTAAGTTATAAACATCTAAAGTTATCTTTTTATTTACTTTTAAAGTACGAACTGTACAATTAGACGTATCCCTATGTTATGGGTTCTTATATCTATTATAAGTCACATAAGGTAACTTCTATATTTTTTTATTATTATTTGTTAGAAATATTTTTTTTTTATTATATTTTTTTTACATTTTAATTACTAAACCTAGGATAAAAGTTATATGTGGTGGGTCTATGACTGTCTATATTGAAGATATTATCTTTTCATGACCAGGCTTAGGTGCGGTTTTGCGGTCTACTCATCGGGCTACGTCTCTGTTGTCACTAAAATTGGGGACAAAATAATATGTTACAAGGTGTGTTCTAACTACCACGCACATATGTAAATGAAAATACAAAAAAGTTTTTATAATAGTATACATAATTGCAAGAGTTTACGGATAAAGAATTGATAGAAAAAGCTTTATCAAAAAACAAACTGAAAGCAAACACAATTTCAGCGCCGGGAAAGTTACGAAAACTTAATATCATAGAGTCCGAGTAAACAAGCCCGAGTAACTCATAAAGGCCTAGGTGACCTACATTTCTTTGAGTTCCACAATAATAACAGAATGGAATTTGGGATAAAATGTGTCATAATGCTCTCTGAGTTTCAGAAATTGTATGTTTACACAACGAGGAGTTTTAGACTAATTATTACTTTTTTCATTCATCCTTTCTTCTTGAAATACTTAAATAATAATGAAAATTCTTAGTCCTTAATCATTCGTTGAGGTCTGTCGTGACGCAGAGGCACAAGCGTGCGACTGTAAGCGCGACAGGTTGTAGGTTCGATTCCCGCTCCAGAGAATGAAAATATTAAATAATATTTATTAATATAATTTCCTGGGCACGGTAACACGGCAAAGTTCGGCGTTAAGTTCCACCACTCAGTACACAATGCCACAATGCGGCGGAAAGGGGAAACGGAAATGTTAAAAGAGAACGGAGTGCCTTATTACTAGATTCTATGATTCCCTCTGCCTACCCTGCCATATCCGCAGGGATACAGCGTGAAGTTAAAAAAACTCATTTGTAAAGACGTTAATTTAAACTATTTTAAAATAACAATAGATACTACTCTATTTACCACTATGGCTTCCCGTATTATTTACTACTAATACTACTCATAGCACTGACTATTGGCTTGCATTACTCAAGTCACGGACCTAACAGCAAGTTTAATAATAGACATAGGCATGTTATTCATAAAATAAAAACTATAAAAATCTTCAAAAATTTTATATTTTGACCAAAAGGTTTCAGTGTCGTAATGTCCTAAAGTTATAAAGGGGTAAAACAATAACATATATTTTACAATCCATACTACAATGTGAACAAAAAATCTAACTTTTTTGATTTAATTTTCCAACAACTTTCCTTGAGCCTATTATTTTAACAACGATTTAATACAAACATAGAATATTAAGCAAATTATTTAAAACTAGTCTTAATCATTCCACATATTTAAAGAAATACTTTTATATACCATGAAACATAAGGAATACTTTAGCAGTAATAAAATATTTTTCTTTTCGTAAATATTTCACTGCTACGATACGAATAACTGTCTTTATGAAAATTGTAATACACGCGTCTCATCATGTTTTCACAATAAAACTTCAAAGGCTTTCGTGATACTCCGCAAAACAGTCAATTCAATATTTATAACACATCAATAAGATGTTAGGGATAAATATTAAAGGTGACATAACTAATGTTATATAGGTAATGAAGAATATTTAAAAACATATTTAAAATTAAATAAAGGCAATCTATTTTTAGCTGTTATCTTAATTTTTGTTAACTTATAAATGATACAAGAAATTTGCGGCATTAGGACGAAGAATCTGTCGAATCTAGTAAATTATCTCACATTCGCCTATTTACTTTATGAGCTAAATGACTAACTTAATATCACATCGCAAGAAATACGGATTCAGTCGGATCTTTTTCTTATTTGAATCTAACATTGTTCTAGATGTTAAGTTTCTGAGATGAAAATTTAAACCATTCAATTCCTTATGTAGTACACATATAGACATATTAAGTGACCTTGCCAAGTTGTGATGCTGCTTTGTTATTGACGAAGCCAACAACTGTACGGTGAACCATTGTTCTTGCAGCCTTGACACTTGTACAAACTAAATGACACAATGAAAAATTCTACATTTAATTAATGGGATACTTAAAATCAACTAATTGTTTGATGTACCGACAGATACCTGAATGTATATGCTTTAATTTAGTTTTAACTTGATAAAATGATTGTTTTTACAATCATTGTTTTCGTTTCCTGTAACAAAATATATATTTTGCAAGAGTTTCTATTATTTCGTTTTCTCATGACGCCATGAGAACCCGAGAATAAATCTACCTTTGTATCTCCATGTCAGAAATGTTGTAATCTTGTAAACATTACTGACAAATGTCCGCTAATTCAGTATATTTGTTAATAACCATGTGTCAAAATCAGCTTATCAGAAATTCGTTTTTGTTTTCATTGTGGAATAAGTTTATTATAATATGAGAAATTCTTAATGTATTGTTTTTACGTAGTTCTCATTGTTTCAAGTGTGGCATTGTTAATTTATATGAAGTTGTACTTTAGAATATTATTAGCTACAATTTTTTTGAAATTGTGTGTAAATCTACAACGAATTCAAGGATAACTGAGTATTTCAATATATTCTTCGATCACTTGTTGTTAATACTAGTTTTAAACAGGTATATAATATAATCAAAATTATGTTGCCCTAGTTCATAAAGTGGCATTATATATTATCAATTCAGGGCACACCATACCATACTATCTAGGCTGGGCACAATGGCAAACTAACTAACGCTGTGCGGGAAACGAGTCACATCGGCAATATAACAGATAAGTCACGTTTAGCATATATTTCAGCATTGATTAAATATAAAGGCGATGACATAGTTTAAAAATGAATTTATAGTAAAAGTGGGGTACAGAAATGTTTAAAGAGAACGGAGCGTCTTAACACTAAGTTCTCAGGTTCCTTTTGCCTATCCGCTATGTGCGCGATTCAGCGTGAAGTAAAAAAAAAATAGTATCAACTATAGGAATAATCTGACACTCCAAGCAAAGTAAAGGATTTTACAAGCTTCTCTAATACTTTAAAGTAACAAAGCTGTTAGCTTAGATTACATGAAGCCCTGCTAAGGAAGCAGCTTATCAGTCAAAAACATAATATATACGTTCTTTGTTTCTAGCAACAATGCACGTTTTACATTTCATTTTCACAAGACATGAAAATGCAGATTATAAATATTTTTGGATTCTTTCCAACTGTAAAAAAACACGAAAGATACAGCTTAGTTTTGGAAGCTTATTTTCTTGATATTCTACATACCATATAATTTATATTAAATATATTTTTATATTAAGATATACCAGTCCATGGTGGTAAACAGGTTACGACAATAGATAGGTGTTTTGTTTTATATACGTTATAATAATAGTATAAAAGTAGATATTCAATCAAATTTTATGATATATGCAATTTTAATTTTAAAAATTTTAAAATAGTTCTAAAAAATAAAACATTTTATTATTTTTTGACTACTTAACATCGTATTCAAAGAATATATCGTATTTTTTTTTATCAAAAACTTGTTATATAAACTGGTTTTAAGTGTATAATATAAACTAAATGTAGTTTTAATACATACGGGATTTTTAAAGATAATTAAGTTATGAATACTTAAATAATAAAAATGGAACTTTAGCAAAAAAACGATCATAAGAAAACAAAAATCATTTATAGAGATTTGCCAGGAAATTATATTCAACTTATAAGACTTCTCTATAACAAACACAATAATAAGCTATTTTTTATCTAAAAATTTAAACAAGTTAACAACTGGGAATTATTATGAGGATTTTTTGGCAATCTAGAGATCCTTTTGAAATATTTTAATTGAAATATTCTAAATGAGAATAAAGAGACTGTTCTATTTAAACATTTTTGCAACCTTTGTGTAGAATATACTCGAAATACTTCTTGCAAAATGTTCAATATTACTTAAAGAGTAATAACAGTATATATTTGGGAGCAAAGTGTCCCGAAACTTTTGTGGATAAAGCGGTCAAACCAGTTTACCCGCATTTTTAATAGCATTCCTGTAACCTATATAAGATCCTTAAAAACCCCTTATGTTAAGGGCTTTCAAAGAGATTTCACAGTATCTATGTGAAAATATAGTATAGAAATGGAGGTCATGTTGAGTTCTTAACTTCTAATACGTTAAAAACAATGCAAATTTTAAGTTATAAATAGCTTATGTACGTCGATGTTTTTAAGCAAAATAGATGACAAGGATGTTTAGCTTATAGCAATTCTATAATATTATGTAATTTAAAGTCATGTGTAACTCATTATCATCAAGTTCCAGTTTTTTTTCTGATTTAATATTCTTTTAAAATGTAATATAGTATTTTTCTTCACTCTTGTAACTTCAATATTAGCAAAACTATAAATTATTACACCTTAACAGGTTTTCTTTCGGGTCTTTTATGATAAGGTATTTAATATGATGCTCGAATGTATTACTTTTATATGACTTAAAATTATCTAAATATATGAAATTATTTAAGTTATACACATGTAGTGTTAATGTTATAACTTAATCCTAAATCTTAAAATAACTTTAGTAGGCCTCGTTAGAAAATAGCCTTTTTACATTTCACATACACAGCAAAGAGTATATTATGCTCTTTATATTCAATTTTCCTCTCAAAGGCAAAAAGCAAAAGACAAAGCTATATTCTCCCACCGAGATGCTAATAATAGGGATAGTTGTATGTTTATGTGACTGCCCAGACTACAGTTTACAAATCACGGTTAACTTGCCAACTAAATAAACATGTACCTCTAGTGGCAAGTGGTGGTAAGTTATATTTTTTACAGAATTTGACTGAGTTTAGAAATAATCTTGTATTAGATTAGAACAAATGGTTTACGTTGAAATTTGTGTGTTACATTGTAATAGAATAATATTTGTGTTATTTTAATAACTAATACAAAATATTTTTTTGCTATCTATGGATAAAAAAAAATTGAAGCGTTGACAAAAAATTATTTGATCTGTAATTATGAAAACACAATAATAAAATCAGAAATAAATTTAAATAAAACTTACTATCTTTTCCAAAAATGATTTCCAATTTATTGGGCACTTCGAAACGTATTTTCATATCACTGGCTGGGGCTTACGTGTGTATGCTCACTAACATTAAGGGAAACATAGAATAAATATCCAATACTCCAAATTTGAATTTAAAAATGGAATTTCAATCCGCGCTTTGACCCGGGTTAATGGCGCGCATCGAATATAGGTACTTGGATGACAACAGAGCGCGGACTGAGTGGCGGCAGCGTCCTTCCGTACGGGATGCCTCCCGCCGCGCCGGTCTGCGAACTACTTCTACAACAGAACTGAATGCGGCCCAAGTGATGTAATCTGCATGTGAGACGTGACGAAATGGACAAACAGATAAGATTTATGATAATGTCAACAATCAACGTCTTTTACTTCGCACAAAGAAAATTAGTAAAGTACAAGCTCTAAATTAATGAAATAAAACTAAAGTAGATAAGTATTTTAAGTTTAAGCGATTGATTAAAAAACTATAACTTGTATTTTCGTTAGGTTGAATAATTAAATAAGTAAACATTGTTAAACATTTTAAATGCTAATGTTTTTTTACAATTATAGACTGAATTGTTTAACAATGGCACTTCGAACGTGCTCTTTACAAGTTTACCTACTTACAAAAATAATTAATCAACTACTTATTTATGTATGATTGCATACATAAGTAGGAAAGAGTGCTTGTTACGCATCTATTCAGCCGAATGAAACGAAATGTTTCAAGCATTGAAAAAAGAAATTCTAAAGACAGTTGTTTTGGCTTCCTAAACGTGCCAAGTGATGCTACCAACAAAACTGAAAAAAATGTATAAAAAACGCCCTTTTTACTATGTTTTAGTGTTTTCATAATGAGTAATAGTTAATAATATAGATATATAGTTAAATGTTAGACAGTAAAGGGAAAATGATATAAATAATCTTCTGTATGATATTTAATACCTAGAAAATACTGATATCCGATAAGTGAGTCAAAAAGCTATTGAAGCATAACTCTGCTGACGCTTTTATTAAATATCTTCTTCCGGCAAACAAATGATATTAGGTATGCCATGTTAAAATTAAAAAATATTGGTTTTCTAATTTTTTTTTGTCGACGCGAATGTAGCACCAAAAATACTGCGTTTTTTTTAAAATTAACAGATAATTTGTTGTCATTGACCATATTAATGATTTCACGCTTTTTCCTGCATAGCAAGATATTCACAGAGAGCCTAGTGTCAATACACTCCGTTCTCCATTACCTATTCTAATAGAATTTAGTTTACATTTCAAACAAATATTTGATATTTACTGAAGCTGCATGTCTATCTATTTATAGACACCGCGGGCCGCGAACAGACATACTACATACCTTATACATATCTCAGAACTAATTGATGGACTGCTTTATTAATATTTTCATCTATGAAGCAAGTATGTGCTTCTTCTTCCCTGTCTCTTTGAAATATTGTTTTTTTGCAATTTTATACTCAATATTTTCCTAGCGATTTTTTTTTTTGAGGTCTCATACTTTATTTTAAAAAGTTAGGCTAGCCGGTAGGAACCGTGTTGTGTGGACACCTCGCCACTACTATATATCCTAAAAAATCATCTTTTTAATATAGTATTACACCGACGTCCATCAATAATAAAGTAAGCTATCATCAGTTGACTGTTGAGTGCTATTTATGCTGAATTATTTATATTCAACTACTAATAACCGTCCTATTGTTTTCGCCTAACAACTTAAACTGCCCATAAATACATTCGATATCTATTGTTTAAATTCTTATTACGTAAATATTTTAGAATAGTTAGTAAGCATTCCTTCGGGTACGGTAGTAAGTTGGTGACCGTTATCAAAACAAATCAGGAGTCCGCAGGTATGAAAACTTATTAAGTCAATTGAGGTTTAGTAATTTGGGTCAGCAAAATCTAAAATTAGCTAGGGAACTAGGGATTATCTCAATTATATGATATTTAAGTGCTGTGATCATTACATAATGTACAATAAGCCTAGCTTTGCTTGTATCAATATTTATGAATCTCCCACTACACCTAAATTTCCGTAATTCTTAAATTTAATCATTTCATGATAATGGTACTTTTGAGGTCATTTTTTGCAATTAATGAGTAGTATTATATTAAATAAGTATTAAACAACTAAAATAATTTACTATACGCAATGTTATTTATAAAAAAATATCATAACAACAATTTAACTCAAATTGGAGTTAGTATAATGAAAAATTATGCCCTCATGGAGCAATTGGTAGGATAAAATCACATTAAAATAAATTTAAACTTTAACTATAGATAATTCCGTCGACTAGTCAGACCAACGCGGCTTTTTGTTCAACCAATGAGCACACAATGTTTCTGAGTGCACGAATAGTTGTCAACAGCGTGTTATATCACTAACTTTTTCTGTGAGAAAAAACGCAGATGTATGGTGATGAAAGTTGAGCATAAATGACAACGTAAATAGCATAAATAAATATAAATAGATAAATAACACAAATAAATAAGATAGTGGTTAACGGAGTTAAGATTGCAACCGTCCTACGAAAATGTTATTCAGTAAAAGTGGGAACTTGAGGAAAGACATGACAATGCGGACGGCAAACAAAAGCCGGCGGACAACGGCTCGCATAGCAATCAGTTGCTTGCCTCATTGCTAGCCTACGCCTTGGACTGAAGTTCTACACAATAAATGTTTTGATACTCAAGGTTTATACAATATACAATTGGTATGGAATGCCATTAAGGATTCTAGAATTATAATTTCTATAAGTAAATCTTATGTTATTATTTATTTTATTTAAATAAATTTACTTTACAAAACATAAATACTCTTGTTCGGCTCGACAACATAATCACTCGTAAACAAAATTGTGCCGTTCGATTCGGTTAAGGGCTTAAATTTGAAATCAGGGACGACGGCAAAGTAATTTACGAAAACGAATTGGACCTCGCAAATTTCCGTTTCGTCAAAAGAGAATTGTAATAAATAAAAAATCAGTTATCGAATTATTGAAGGAATATAATAATTGATTAATAATAATTGCCATAGTGGAACGCACAGTAAAGTGAAGAGACATAATTTGAGAGCACACGATGGTTGTGGGTACAATTTCAAATCGAAGGGGTGTTAATAATTTAACTAAGAATATTTACATAATACATACTATATTTATTTTATACATTTTTCGCTTGTATAATACAAAACGCGGCGCGCGGCGTTGGGTTGCGTTACCAAAACATATTGTCTTTAAAATGGACGGAAATTAGGCAAAAGAGTGTCTTAACACTATTTCATTTTTTAACAAGTTAATTCTTACTTAGTCTCTCTAATAATATAAGTTTATGCCTTCTCATGTTTCAAATGTTGTCAAGCAGTTAGGTAAAGTAAAAATTAATTCTAATAAGTACATCATTTGACATAGTCATTTTCACTCGTCGCTGTTAAGTGTCATTTAAGGCTATTACGATTAAAGAAGGCCGACACTCAGTTATTAAAACTTTTGTTCAAATAGAATAACACAAAGACAATGCATTTTGCGACATGCGAACATCGTGCGTAATATGATACTAATTTGTAAAAACTTATTTGTATGTATATAAAATAAAATTCTAGCTCGTTTTTCTTTAGCTTCACGCTGTATCCCGCACATAGCAGGTTAGGCAGAGGGAACTAGAGAACCTAGTGTTAAGACACTCCGTTCTCTTTTGATTTACCTTCCTCACTTTGCGCTCGTCGTGTTTTATATAAATAACTTTTGAATTTAAAAATAATAAACATTGCCACCGATTAAAAGCAATAGGATTTGACTAAAATCCTCTTTGCTGGAATTTATTAAAAATTTACGTTTCCCTGGTTCGGTTAGACAAACCAAAGCGCTTTCGTCCCGCACATCTCTAAAAATGCGGAAAGAATTGAGCATGTTCACTAAACATCTCTCTGACGCTTATGTTGAAATAAATTTAATGATATGTATACCCAAACCATAAAAAACTCTAATTCAAAAAATTTATATACCTTAAAAACGGACGACTTTTTTAAAAGGAATAAACTGAAATTTACTGCACTGTTTCCAAAGAATAATGTTTAAGAATCTTCACATTGCAGGACAAAGACTTGACCTGGCATTAAAATCTAGAACTGTTTTATTTAGCACAGTAAAAACTTTTCATCATCTACATAATCCGCATAATGCTTAACAAAGTGTTATTAGGGAGAAATGACATGAACTTGCATATGGTTTTATAAAATGTAACCCAATTTACTTCTTTGTTTATACGTCCCATTTCATGCTATAAAATAAAAAATTAACCTTTTAAATAATTAAATTTTTATTTACCATTGCATGTTTTTGTTGCATAAATAATATGACATGAGTGTGATTTATTTGAAATTATAATTATATGATTAAGCTGATGTACTTTGTTTAATTATTCTATTATTTTATAGTGATGACATTTAACTAATTTTCTATAGAATTAAAACAGATTTGATGCGGTTGTACTCTTTTTTATAAAAGTAGGTATACCGAAACGAATGAAATAGCCAATGTTAATGTGACAAGGTCGATTGATTTTCCTCTTAATTGGTATTGGTATTTGTCGAGACGCGACACGAAACCTACGGATTTCATGTTATAAAAACTATTAGAACAAAGGGGTATTTTATGTGAGCTCAATTGACACATTAAGTTTTATTAATAGCTTCACTTGACCCCCTTTTGTTAAAACCTTTGCGGTTTCCCGGTTTGTTAATATATGTAAATTTTGATAAAGCCACCTGCTACAAACTTTTTTATAAATCATTTTCATGATACAAATCATATATTACATCAATCATCATATAAGAATTGCTACAAATAAGTAGGTAACTTATGTATTTTATTTATTATATTTGTTTTATGATGTAGAAAAGGTCATCAATTATTGTAATAATCAAAACTATTACTAATTTTATAGCTATACTTTCTCTGTTAAATAAAAAAGTATGCAGAAAACCAAACTTGCTTGTTTCGATTTCTCCAAAGTAGGTTAATTGAACAATAATGTTTTAAATTCGACCACTTACGAAAGCATCTTTTCTAAACATAAATAGTATAAGAACATCAAATTTACTAACTTAACAAATTAAATAGACATTGCCAAAACTAAAAAAACTTACTATCGACAGCGCGTCGCGAGCGTTTGGTCTTGCATTTCCAAAACTTCATAGCGTCAGCTACTTTATAGAGGTGAGGAAATAAAGAGATGACACCACGCGCGCCCACTAAGGCAAGTAGCCATCGTCTAACTGCCTGATTGGGGACGAAACAATGAGTTTTGTTTACAAATGGTTGACGCGGAGAATTTAATGAATTACCGAGCGAAGTGGCCCAAGCAATGAGTCGAACGACACGAGTGCGACGAACGTACACCCCCGACAGACAATCTCCGGTTGTATCTCTTCAAAGTATTAGAGGAAAGCGTGGGCGCTATCCAGTTCAGACCTTAGCCGACTTGGGAGTTAAAACCTATCAACGTTTCTTGTTTAATTTTATCTATTTATGGTATTGTTTATTCACGAAATATATGTTTAAAATAAAAAAAAGGGTTTGGTAGCGTAAAAAAGTTTATTTTCTATCACATCATGACTTACTACTTTTAAAATTTTGGAACAAATGACAAACATGATGCTAAGAGCAATCACTACTATTCGAAGCAAATCTTTAATCAAGAGCAAAGATCTAATTTAAACAGTGATCTTTTAAATATTTTATGTTAAAAAATTACAAAAAAAAAAAAATATATTTTAAAAAATCATTTTCAAATGTAGTGCTGCTGTGTAATAAAAGCTGCACGATCTATAATGATGTACCGATTAAAACAATTTTTATCATCGTAACATCGAACTTACTCGAAAAACTTTAATCAAAACTTAAATTAAATAAAACTTGCTTCGAACCTCACAATCTGGCCGGGAATCCAATAAATATTTGATCTAATAATAAAGACGCCGTTATTTCAGATGAACTATCATTTTATATATTAAATTGGTGTACACTCCTAAAAAATCATTACTAGCTAAGTAACCATATATAAAAAGGTACATTGTACACATTTGTAAAAAATCAATATTGGTCAAACATTTATTGGCCCCCAGCTTATTGCACTGTAAAATACACGGTAAGCATACATTCTAGGCACAATTCTGTACTGTCTATATTATATTATCGACTAAGGATACACACTTATATTTCTAAAAAAATATATTTACCTTAACTTAAAAAATACAGTGAGATTTTTATATAGTCCCAAATGTAATTTTTATTATGAATACGGTATACGTACGCACGAAAGCAAATTCAATGAAAAAATGCCCAAATTACTTTGCGTTCATATTTAGGCAAAAAATACCTGTATTTCTATGGGTGGGAAAAAACAATATTGTGTAATATTATGGTTTAAGTCTAATTGGTTTTATTATTGTGTATGTAATAGGTCTGGAAATCTAGACTCATATACTAAATTAGGCACTAAGTAAAATGCCTAGCATACTAAATTAAGACTCGCAAGGCTGAACTATAAAGTCGAGAATGTATATTTATTTTGTATAATACTTGAATGTTAATGTGTATTAACATTCCAATATTCTAGAACAATATTATTGCATTATGGTCCATCGTCAAATTATTGCATATGGTTAAAAAATGGACACAGTGAATAGACTAGGTACAATAGGTACAATCAATTTAAAAAAAAAAAATCTGTCAAATTATACTTAAAAAACAAGACTGTTTACATTACATACAATTGACTTGATTTTTTTCTTTACTTAGCAGAATTGTGGTCGAAAATGAAATAAGAAATCTTCACAATAACTGAAAACGTTCTAAAATATTAAATTCTTAGAATACTTTTAAAAACTGATGGGAAATAATATTAATACATAATTTTCCATTATTGTCACAAAAGACCCCACAAATATTTAAATATGAATGAACAATAGGTTTTCTATAAAAAGTACTTGCTACAAATCAGACATCTTTTTGTATTTGGAATCACTACAAAAGAAACATTTCACAATTACGAAATAGTTTTATTTTCAGCAATATTGTGTCACATTTTAATACTAACATTGCTGTGAAAATTTAAAACAAACATATTTAAATATTGACCAGGTCTTTTAATATAACCTCTCTTTTGTGAGATGGACAGAAAGTACCATGATTAAAATAATCTATTCATCATGTGAACGATCTTAATAAACAATATTTGCATTAATATTGTTATATTAGAAATGTTTTAGAAGTTTGTTGTATTAAACAACGTATTTAATCGTTTATTTTATCTTACATGTAAAATTTAGGATTTCACACTCTACCTAATCTAATGTCTAAAACATGTTCAACCAGCATAGGAAACTATTTATTCTCTAATTCCTTGTTTCATATTTAACAGCTTCTATGACACATTTACTTGATATGTATTAAAATACAAAATAGTCATGATTGTATAGTATGCATTGTGAACCCCAAAAGTCTTGTAAATACTCGCTAAATCTAGTCCAAACTAACAAACCATTAAAATATTACATGTCCACATCGAAATACGAAGGCACTGCTTTTATTAAAGTAAAATTCATGTAATTTTGTGATGAGCAATTATTAAAAAAATTAAAATATCATACTATGTGTATCACACACATCCAATCTCCAATCCATCTTATATGACATCTAAGATAATCAAAAAGCACTTGGTTTTAAATATAACTGAGAAGATTATAACAATTTCACTTCTTCTTGTTTAAATTGAATTAATCAATCTTGACAGTTACTGTATCAAATATGCCTCTTAATCATCAACACGCAATTAAAATAATAAAATTATACTAATTTTAACTGCCCATTCTTCTAAATAATCATAAAAATAAACTACATAGCTAACTCTAATTGTGTAAAGAAGATACTAGAACTTATCTATCATATTAAATCAGTTATAAACCAATACTGAAAAGGTGTTATCTAAGTATCTTTGCTAACTTATTGCCATAGTTACATGTGGCTTAAAACTAAAATAGTCAATATGTATCAATCTGCATACATATTTTTTTCATAACGAGGTCTTGTGTTATGAAAACAGGTTAATGCCCATTCTTAGTCATTGATGTTTAAAAGAGATCGAGGCACCAGAACTCTGTTGTCAATGTCTGTACCAGGCACCTTGTACTCTTGTTTGGAAGTGTGAGACAGGAGTCACAATGTAGGCTTGCTGTGGCTGCTGGACAACAGCGAGTGGTATTACCTGCTGGGTCATTTCTACAGGTTGGCCGCTATCCTCCGATACACCAAGTGGTTGCACACAGTGCTGCTGTGCCACTTGTTGGACACCTTGCTGAGTAAGCACCTGCTGGTGTTGACTGACTTGCGGCACCAACATCTGTTGTTGCATTTGTTGTTGTTGTTGTGACTGTTGTTGGTGTATAACCACATGAGGGCCCTGGTTCTGCATCTGTTGGTGTTGCTGTACTTGTACTTGCTGCACTTGCTGTTGTTGCTGTTGCTGTTGTACTTGCTGCTGCTGAGCTTGTTGTTGTGCCTGTTGTTCTCTCTCATGGTCTTCCTTCTTCTTTGCCTCCATAGCCGCCTTCTTTGCCTCCGCTTTTTCTTTCTCTTGCTGAATTCTAATAGGATCTTTATTTTTGTCGTATGACATACACTTGCCACTGCGAAATGGTACCATTTCCTTTGGTATCTCCTGCTTCTTAGTTGCAAACTTAACATGTGGGAATTGATCTTTCATAAAGGCTCTAAATGTAGAATAACCCATTAATTTTACTCCAGGTTCTAAAATTTCCCCATATTCTTTGTATGCCTCAAACAAATGCTTTCTCGAATCACCCTGAATAATAACTGTTTTGCTTGCCTTTTTACCACTTTCTCCGGATGGTTGTACATCTTTTGGAGAGCTTGCATGTTGTTTAAGATACTCTTTTAAGAAGTTTGTAGCATGTTTATAAATATCTAGAGTAAATGTATTGTATGGTTTCTTACCAACATTGCCATGTATTCGTGGAGCGACACCATGTGTCATTACATGTTGCCGAATTCTCTTAAGCTGATAATGAGTAACATTTTCAAGATACAAAAATGCTTCTAAACAAACCTTTCTACCTTGATACACATAACAGGCCCTCAATCTCCTCCTTACTTTATGCCGAGAAGTTTCAGCAGGATTTGCCAAACTAGCCATAGTTATTCCCATCAAGTACATGTCATGTTCACTTTTAGTCAGTTCGGCTATGTTCAATCGATGGCGGTATACTGCCTCAGGATTGAGTCCCCTATAGCAATTGTCTTTACAGTCACAACCCCGTTTTAGCCTCTCTTTAACCTAAAATTAGTTATAAAAAATGTTGTATTAGAATACATCATACAATATTTACTAGTAATTAAGTAAGTTAATGTACAAAGTAATACTACTGCATACTTTGTTTTAAACTGTGAAAATTTATTTAAATGTAATGAAATTAATTAATAAAAGCACTAATAATTACCTGCCCTGGATTATCCTCTAATTTATTATCAAGAACCTCTTCATCACTATCTGATTCGGCCATTTTTTTCTTTTTCTTGGTACCAGTTTTCTTTTCTACTTTAGGTTTTGTATCAACATCCATTTCGCTTCCTTCAACATTAGTCTCAAACTCAATGCTATAAGTCCCCGGCATTCCTTGTAAATTACCATCTCCATTTTCAACCTGAATAGTATGGCCTTGCCAAAGAACCTGTGAAGTTGTTTCATTGAAGTAAAACAATAATATTTTAACATGACATTATGAACTAATCTGTCTGATGACTGTACAAAAAAATTATCATGTTATGACATTAATTTTTAGTTAAAAGTGTTTACCTGTTCTTGATGACCATTATAATTGTGTTGTTGCATGTTTTGGGCACCACCAAGCTCAAAAACAGAGTGTTGACCCATCACAGGGGTGTGCCACTGAGCACTCTCGCCATATTCGCCGCCACCATTTTGGTCCGATGGTATAGACACAATTATAGTGTCCTTACTGTCGACACTTCGACGTTCTACTGATAATAAGGAGTGTAGGACTTCGCTCGCCTCCTTTTCGGCAGGATTGACCACTTCCATTTTCTCAAAAGACATAATTCTTCCTCGATGCTACACTACAAGCGAACATTCATGTCAATTCACATGTACCCACTTACATACGTGTATGTACAATGGACATTGAGCGACACGGCAAGCCCGCCCCGTTCATTTCATTTCGAGAACCCCCTATCCCACAATTCTTTTAAGAAAACCGCGATAACTTTTCAAATTCATGTAAATAAACATAACAAAAACCGTGCAATTATTAACCTTAATCGCGTTTTTTAAGTTTCATTATCGCATAGCGGATCGAACTCCCGTGGAATATTGGGCCATATAGTCATAGCTGAGAAAGAATCAAACTCACCTTTTTCACGTAATTTGCACAAGTGAGACACTCTCAAGTGTATTCCTCTAGTTATTCTTCTAGCGTGGATCGTTTTACTTCACTTCATTTTGATATTATAGTCATAATTGAAGAGAAATGCACAAATATTTCACTGAATTCACGGAAGCAATATGGCGATACACTTTCCGTGAATAAAATCTGAGGACGCCGTAGAACATGTCGCTAATACAGTGCGCGGCCACTGCGCAGCGCTGTCGGCGCTGTTTCCGTATCGACGCTCTTTGCTACTACACGCCGCGCCATTTTCAAAATGCTCTTTTAATTTGACGCGCAATATTCATTTGAATAAACGCTATGTTTCAAGATTTATTTAAGAAAAGAAATGAGAGGTATCGTAACGTACATGTATTAATATATATTTTTTAAAATATTCTTATATTATCAAAAAAACACATTTAAAAATATTAATTATTAACTTTTAATATGTTAAAAGTTATAACTGTAGCTTTGCTAGTATTTATTAGATGTTTGTTGTTATAAATTTTAAAATCACAATATCTTAAAAGACTAATGTACAAAACAGACTAAGAGAGGGATAGAGGACGATATTTTTTCTTGTAATTTATTGTCAACAAGACTACGTAACTTCTATAGCAATTCCTCATTGCATTCTTTACATGTAAGGTGGCTGCGTGTTAAAGACAATAAAGATTGCACTCTCTCTTGGACAAATATTTATAATAAACAATCGCGTCTATCGGTAATCGGTAATCAAATTATAAATAATGCATTGTGTTGTACCTAGATAAGCTTATAAGTTGTAAGAAACACGTTTCACTAAGCAACTACAATGTTTTAAAGATTTATTCATTATTTAATAATACTTAAGCAACTAGGCATTTTGAATAAAAATACTGTTGCTTTAAATGTTGTATAAAATCTTCATGTATTTTTTAATAAGAAGGGTCCGCAGTGGCGTGGAACAAAATGAAACACTCTACTCCCATCCGTTCGTTTGGCACTGATATTTTTATATGCATATGTCGTAGTCATAACGTAGAATTGACTTCTTTGTAAAATGATCAAGCATATCATGAAATGCTCAATTATCAATAGACCAGATCATGATGTGAATTGACCGATGTGCTTAGATATGGTCGACCTTATTTGACCAAATTATAAAATAGTTATATTTATTGATTATCTAAAGAGCCTTTATTTTTTGCCTGTTAACTAGGCTTCTAAACTAAAACTAACTATTTAATAATAAATGAGAAGGAAATTATTCTGTGTAATTTATTTGAAATAAAAATCGTGTGCATATGCAGATTAAATTTTGCTCCACTATTTCATGAAATGCTCAGTTCTCCAATATGGCCACGACACATACACGGTGCTTAATAACCGCAGGGGGATATCCGATACTGTGATAGAATATCTAGATTAAATATTGTATTGTCCTGATGGATGAGATGGACACTGCTGTTTTATTATAACTAACTATATTATTGGAAAGCTTTATTTTAAAAAAATAAATAAAATACAAGTGGCCTTAAAATCAAGGAACTTATGATAAAAATAAAACGCCACTGATAACATTTTGACCATTTCCACATGTCACACAAGTTTATGTTTATCATACAATACTACTTGTCAATATTTAATAAGCATTAGAACATCCTTAAAATATTTGAATAGTTTATGGTACCTACTTACGTATTACTGTGAATTGGCTGAATATCAAATTTCTTTTTTTTCTGTAGTTTAATCTCACGTCTATCAATTTTTCATTTAAAAAAATGAGGAATTATAGCAACAAATCTTAAACATCGAATGCAAATTGCAAGTGCATTACTACTATTAAATATTATATTTATTACGTACTCGGAAGTAAAAAAAGTGACAGATAACTGTAGGTACTAAGTACTTACATTTTCAGTTAAAAACAAGACATATGTTACAATAAGCAATATAGCGCACACATTTTTTTTCGTTTAGGCATATTAGGGATGATTTCTGTATCCCTGCCCTTGGCTTCTTTCTTTGTTCTACAAGACAAAAGAAGAAATAAAAGGCAAAAAACTAAATGAACTAGACATATTTATACTAACGTTAATGATTTTGTACCAACTTTTTATAAGAATATAATTACCTACTTCCGTGTTAATCCTTTCATAAATTAGCGATCCAATTATTGACTAAATCTACGGATTTCGGAAGCGTAAGTGCTCAATGACGCATCGTTTTTCATAATGACTAAATACTCCACGTACGAACGTGTCCACAATTTAATAACTCGTTTCAACACAGGAACAATTTATGAAAGTGTACTTTGTATATGAATGAAACTTTATTTCTTTAATACAAAATTATTATGTACATTAAAGTTCAGAGGTTCGGCTTTACCCAGGGTTTAATATATGAAGTATTTGATATATAAAGAAGAAGAAGTATCAATATTAATACAAATGTAAAGAAACTAATACTTAAGTATTTTTATTCCAGAAATTCGTTGTTTCCTATATCAGGTGGTTTGCGTATTTATCCCCGTAGGCTAGAATTTAGGTCAGGTATTTCAATCAAAATTAATCATTTTATAGTGCTTTAAACGAAGAGTTGATACATTTTAAACTGGTGAATTAATGGTGCTTTGGTAAATCTTTTTATTCTTCTTAAATGATTAGCTAATGGAATTATATTGTTCAAATAAATATATTAAGTTTAGTTTATATTAAGCTTTGCCCTTATATTTCAGTATAAAGTTTTTTATTATAGATTATACAATATTAATAAGTTACTGATAAACTGTTATTTTTTGACATTTTTATAAAACAGTTAAAAATTTAGAACGTTGCGGGACTCGAACCCGCGGATCTCACATCAAAGAAAAAAATATATTAGTGAGAGTTTATATTTTTTATTTTATTAATCTATGTTAATATAGAAAATTCAAGTAAACTGTAATACCAGCGTACTGAAAATATTTATGATAATTATTTAAATTTAAGAATATAAAATCCATCAGAAAATAAGTTCCAATTACATTAAAATAAATGATAAAATTAAAATATTATTGAAAATAATATTTCTCTTTTATATAAATTATAATAAGTATTTACAAAAATAAATGAATCCCCAGTATATCGTTTAATAAGCTTATGAGTATGATATTGTCTAAATATTATCACGTAATGTTTACATAAACGCACAATTTATTGGTAATTAAAACATTCTTGCAATATAATAAAGTAGATACATAAATTCTTATTAAATCATGTTTAAATATTAAAGATATATAGTACTTACCTACGGAGGGAGAATCCAGGGTAAAGCAGCTGCTTCGGGATTTCACCATGGAGCCAGGAGTTGGACCATCTGGCCAATCCATCCTTTCTTCCATAGCCTTCGAAGCACTCCTCTTGAATTGTTCCAAGAAGCTGTCTATTTGCGTCTCTATACTAGTCGGGGAGTTGGCCATCGTTACCACCGAAACACCGAAAACAAACACAACACTGTCTTCTGACTACGACATCTTACAAATAAACCTTATATTCTCAGTTCGCTAAAATTAATAAGTACTGTAGAGGGTTGTAAAAAATGCAAATATTATAAATATTCATTTTCGGTGCGCAGAATTCGTCCATAAACCCAAATCAATGTAAAAATTCTCAACAAATATTCTATAGGCATGAAAGAATCTATCCGACAGCAAAACGATCTTACTACGGATACCGTTATGCTATATACGGCATCGAAAATAAAGAGACATCCACCGACATCTATCGATCGCGACAAACAGCTGTTGCTAGGGAGTTGCCAGATTGCACGGAACTTTATGAAAAATTAATACTATAAAAATATTATTTAAAAACTTAAAAACAATAGAAATATTGTAAATTATTTGTAAAAGCGTTCACTATTTCTATAAATATATATTTAGAGATACATCTGTATATATTTTTACAATGTATATGTAGTGTAGTGAGGCGCTGTAGTGTGCGTAAGTGCCGGAGCCGCGAGGGGGTCGCGGTCGTTCGGTCGCTACTCGCTACGGCATTTGTAAGTGCAGCGCGAAGAGCGTGTGTAGCGTTCGTGATATTCTAAAGGTGATTTGAACTGTCACACACGAGACTACACCCGGCTTCAAAATGTCAAGTGAGTCCCGTAAAATTATTTAGAAATTATACTTAATATTTTTATTTGTAGAAATATAATAATTACTAACAAAAATTTATAATAATTTTCAATAAATGAAGATAATTTAAATTAATAAATGAAGGGTAGTTTGATATTTTTTTTAATAATTTTTTTATCATTTACGTGTATATTTTATATTTAACTAATCAGTTTAAAAGTTCTAAACGCTAAATTTGTTATTGTGATTATAAATAAATTTAATGATTTAACAATAAACATATTTATTTTACTAAAATGAAATAAAAGTTGTACGTCACTTTTTAAATGCTCCATTACTAAATCAATTAGTACAAGTTTATTCAAATTTATTAGTTTTCGTTAACGTAAACATGCCGTTTATTTTGATAAAGCAGCTTAAAAATACTTTTATTATGCAATCACTATCTAGGTAATAGGTATACATCAACTGTAAAATGTGTTGTTTTATTACTCCACTAATAAAATATAAATAGTAAAAAGGCAACTGTTATAGATTTGTCTTATCTTAATAGTTTACAGAAGAATGTGAATAGTTCATTGAATAAATTTATATTAGAATATCTTATAACCTAATGGTTACGAGACAATAACTATCTAACTAAAAATACCCACATGAATATGTGGGTATCTTTAGTTAGATAGTTATTGTTAACATTGGTTCAATGCATGAATAATAGGACCCCACCCCCGGATCCTTGTAATTTATTAAGATGGTATGCAATTGGTATGAGAATTAGTCTGTCGATATCGTCTATTGACCGCACAATTTCATAATTGAATGCAAACATCCAAACGGTTAATGGTAATGTTATGAATTAAATTACTGTATGTATATAAGACTTATACATACACGCGCTTTGTACTATATATGTTATCAGATAAAAACCTGATTGTAAACATAGGAATGCTATACGACAAGTCTATAAACTGTTTACACTAATGCGTTATCACCGGCTAACTGCATTGATCTTGACCATGAGCTTCTTTCTATTAGTTGCTTACTACGGCAAGATATCTCGACTAGCAACAGTCAAAATATTTACTTAACATATATTTTTAAATATAGTATAAATACATAACTGAGACGATAATATGTGATGATTGCTCTCTGATGCTCCCATGTGATATTTATATGATAATAATTTTAAAGAATGAAATGTATGACAATATTATAGTGTGTAAACCTAACGCCGTGTCGCCGTAGCGCTATTAAAAAATCTAACTAGGTATTACGATGGTATGGGCTCAAATTTTAGAAAACTTTTGTTATTGAATTAGAGGGTATTTCTCTCTTAATTAGCAACTTGTTTGGTCTAGACAGGAAATTACTTTTTATTATGCATAGTAATTTATTATCACAAACTCTTTATGTGTAAAATTTCATTTCTCCGTGGTTTTCCAGTAATTGTAGGAGTATTTAAATACTCCTTATTAGTCAATTTTAATATCAAAATTGACTAATTCAAATTGCAACAAAATGCCGTATTGCCAGCTTATTTTTACTTATAACATTATGGCTTAAAAAAAATAAAAGGACAACCTTTGAAAGTATTTTCGTCACTCTGGTGCGTCTGACAAATTCAGCGATTTTTTGAGGACTTGCGCCAAAATAGTGTTGCAACATTTTCTTACATTGATTAATAAAATACGATAGATACAAGTAAAAATAATAAATATGTTAAAAATAAAATCTGTGTACCTACAGTAGAAGAGTCGAAAAAAATATTCTAGATTTAATATACTCGTACTCCTAAAATTAACTCGTTATATTGAAAAAAGGGTATAAGCTCTTCATGTACACTAATAGAGTGAAAAAAAAAACTATTGTAACAAAAATATACTTCAAAGCAATTTCTTATTTCCGATACCATGCTGATTGCTTATCTGTTACCAGTGTAGGAATTGCCAAATTACCATCACGTAATTGAATATAATTCGACAAGAAGTATTTTTTAAATTCATGCTTTTAAACAAATGCGAATGTATATGCGATGCGAATGTATAAAAAATAAGAGATCCTTGGTTGAATCAAAAATGGATTATTAGCGAATTTACCCTATACTCCGTTATTAAATAAATTATTTTAAAATTACATATATTTCCCTGCTCTTGGTTGTACAAAGTGTGGTGTTGGATTACGCCACTTCCGAATGAATGGTTTGGGCGAAACGTGAAGAAAGTAGTGTCTTAACACTAGTTTCTCTTTTACATATATGTGACGAAGCTGAAAAACATATTATTTTAGCTACCAAACGTGCGATACCCGACACAAGTTTAAGAAAATATACACCCACTTAACCAAAAGTATTTAAAAAAGCTTTTTGTTGTTTTATTTGGTACAAAATTATTGAAAACGGCTCAATCCCTGTGAATTGCAAGAATTTCTGTACATTAGGATTTGTTCTTTTTTAAAACTACTTATTAAGAGAAAGGACACATACATATTTTATTTGCCAAAAATTATAGTCACATTAATTTTATTTCATTGACGACAAAATTATACAAAACTATAAAATAAACCGTAATGGTCATTCTATAGACTTGCAGTTTGAGAAGGTGAATTGCAAATTGGTGTTTTAATTTGAAATTATAACAGAATATCATGAACAAATACATACATATTGTTTCTATATATAAAACAATATACTTATATTTTTACATTAATATTGATCAATATTGATCTATTATTATCCGTTTAAACTCAATTAAAGTAAGGAGATAATAGTTATGTCGGTGCTTAATGGAATCCCTATATATCGTAATCCATTAAGCTTGAAGCCATATAGGGAAGAAATTCTAATATCCATTTCAATTTAATTAATATATTTATCATGACAATATTTTTTTTGTAATTAGGTATATTATTATATCCCATTCTTGAAACAAAAAACAATATTACAATATTTCTGCCTCTCCAGTATCGTATCGCGTTGGTGGATTGCAATTTGAAGGAATAAAAAACAGGCAATTGCGTGTCTAGTAATATGAGATCAAACTTAGAAAGTAATTTCAATCAGTTATCCCAAATATGTCTCTAGATGAATAAAGTTGCATGTCATTTTTTAGACTATTACTCTACCCACATTTGTACGATGCGCTTTATTTCGTGCGCTCGAGTGCTTCTATGGTACCATCCCGCCAGACCGGCTGCACCTAAATAGAAACCACAGGGACATTGCTCCCTATGCGGACGGCTGTCTGATCTTGCGCCCGCGCCTCAACTCTAATGTGCCTTATTGGGCTTCCATTTAATGCTATCCACATTCCATTTTGTTCTATTTAAACCTGTATATAATTATTTTGCTTCGCTATCATATTTAAATTTTATCTGATATTCAAATGTTTGCTTAATGTCAATTTAATTATGAGAACTGTTTGTACAAATATTTTAGATTTAATAAAATATATTATATTAGCTAATCTTAAAATTTCTCACGAAAGTCTCAAATGTTTGGCTTATTTATTATTAGAATTTAATAGTACCTACCTACTATTATCATAATTTAAGGAATCTTATTATAATATTTATAAGCAAAATTGGAAATCAGGTTTCAAATATTATTTTTCTGTTTTTACAATAATTTATTCATGTGGATTCGAGGCAATACTTTGTATTACTTGAAATAGAATGAAGCAGAGTTTTAACGAATTTTTTGCAGAATAATTTGTTTTTTTTAACATTAAACTAAATTTTATATTTTACTTTAACAAAGTGATTTTACAACTCAGTTAATAATAATTAAGAATAATAATTATACTTATATGCACGTTACTTTCTAAATGCATTAATTGCTGTATCTAAATATATCCCATCCCCCATTTAAAATAGTCATGTAGATATCTTGAGGTGCGTCTCCAATATGTGTATAAAAAATTCTGATTGTTAGTAAAACTGTGGGACGCGTCCGCCGGGGACTAAATAACTGACGCTATCGAGTTTTATTTTGAATTTTATTTGTGTCGCGCTATTTTAGACTAGAACATGGGTAGAATGTGCGGCACTTGTCTTTTACAAGAAGCTGCGATGTCAGGCTAAACGCTGGAATTTATTCGGTCTGATCTTTGGTATATTTAATTATATTATGCACATAGCAATATTTTGGGTATTATTGTATTGTGGTTTTAAAATGCAAATACATGTCGCTGGCAATAACAACTTTTCTAAAATTGTACACATCTACTCATTAATTTATTTCTAGCGGCTATTAGTTCCACTCAAGGACTGTGGTGTAAATAAAAAATACAATGGCTTATTTAATTTAGTGTGTTTTAATGTATTAATAATAAATAGTATAAAAAAAATATTATTTCTATAATAAAATCCTATTGAATGTTTTATTATATTTAGCAAGGAATAGAAACCACAACTATTAATAATTCCACGTGTATGGTAATATAATATTTGTATAGTACTAAAAATAGAAATATTCACTTTTTTATAATTACTAAATATTTCTTGCTTACGTTACTTTACATACAAGGCATCGTACTAGAAAATCTCGCATGAATCAATTGTCACTCCCCGTACTAAGATGGTAGGTAAATCTGAAAGGAACGCCAAGATAAGTAATACACACGTGCCAATATATTTAGTATCATGTATCTAGCTACCTACGCGGCGTCGTCGGATGAACTGCGCATTTCCTGAAAGCTATGACAAAACCTATACGTCGACAAAGAATATGATTTGCGTCGTACTCAATGTATATTTCTAGTTTCTTTGATGTTAATTAATACACAACTCAGGCGTTCCTTAAGTTGATTTCTCGTTTCTATTTGAAAACTGTATCAATTATAAAATGCGTTTTAAGAATAATTAATTAATTCATGTTAATTCGTCCCTATTGGGATTAGACTTATAAAGATCAACTACGTTGGTTAACTAACTAAAGTGGATGTGATGATTGGGAGGTTAAGTACTTTTCGAGAGAATGGTTGAGCATATAGTGTCTAATAATTTGTACATATTGTGCAGTATTGAGTTTCAATTGTTAATCATAATGATGATTGGAATACAAAACTAACGTAATCTCTTCTGTTTCCTGTTTAATTAATAAAGTTTGAAGCTTTGACAACATTTTTGACTTTGATTATATTCTTATAGGTATTTTTGCTAATATTTTTCTTTGCAGATCGAGCATGGGTAACGTTGGCTACAAACGACTCGTACGGCCTAGGTGCGCTGGTTTTGGCGCACTCACTGCGCCGCGCTAGCTCGGCTTACCCTGCCGTGGTGCTTATTACCCCTTCTGTTACAGAGGCTATGAGGTAAACCTTCACTCTTTGTGAAGAATCCTTCAAAGTTAAGGATGAGTGATGACGTTAAAATTTGATACTGGTTATGTTTAGTTGTATTTTCTATACTTACTTTCTTTAGTTACGGGTTCCGATTATAATGAACATGAGTAATTTTTGTAATTTTATATTTACTCATAACATATTCGGACTTATATCCCAAAATTCTACCGTACATATAATTTTATAACTTGTTTTACTTTGAAAAACAAAATTATCATACACAACAGGGAATCTGTAAATCAAGTCGCTAACACTAACCGAATGCCAATATTTTATTACGGGAAGTTGATGGTATAAAAGATGTAAATCCAATATATCCTGTCTGAAGATAAATGAAGATATGAGCTAAACTAATTTGGCCTTGATTCCACGGACAGTACTTGTTCATAATTTTATATTCTTTGTATTGGAACCTACCAGTTGTAATTGACAGTAAAAGCTCAAGATAAATATACATTGGTGTTATTCTGTTGATTCCAATGCTACAACGGAAAATGTATTTTGGTCCCCACACACGCCTCCTGACGCCATCTTATTCCATGACGTCTCTGGACAAGTGTCTGAGCTTAATTTAGTTTAAAAACACGCAATAATTTCTATTAGATTTTACTTCCTACATAAAATTGTCGGTATAACGATTAACGATGTTTATTATCACGTCGTATCGTGAAATAAATTTTACGTTTTTACGTTACACATTTGGTTCTGGCAATATAGCTCATGTAATAAATAAAAGTTTTCAAAAACTGATTTTATAAAAGTTTATAAATTTAATCTAGGAACATTTTTTCTTGGGAAACCAATAAAATAATTAACTAGACTAAAATGCTTTATAGGTTATATATATTCTTGAGCTTGGCTGCTATTTCTTTTGTCTGAATCTTGAATCTTTACGTAATTTTTTTAAACTTAGCCCTAAAGGAAATATTTAGTTTTTCACACATTAGAACTTTCTTTGTTAGATTTATTTGATAAATAAATTTAAGAACAACAGAAAATCTCGACTTCTTTCAAAAATATCTTCATATTATAATAAATTAACATAATATACTCTTATAGAACAAATAAAATATACGTTTACAAATTAAATCTGAACTTTCAGAGACCGCCTTCGCGCAGTATATGCTGAGGTAGTGGTAGTCGATGTATTGGACTCCCGAGATGCCGCACACCTTGCTTTGTTACAACGCCCTGAACTAGGCATCACTTTCACAAAAATCCACTGTTGGAATCTCATACAATATGAAAAATGCGTTTTCCTTGACGCTGATACATTGGTAAGTATGTAGGAAAAAATAAAATTAACCTTTTTTGCTTTTTTTGACTGAAAGCATCTAATCAGTGGTACTATTACATTTTTTTACCTTCACGCTGTATCCCGCACATAGCGTAGGCAGAGGGTACCAGAGAACCTAGTGTTAAGAAACCCCGTTATCTTTTAACATTTTCGTTCCCCACTTGTGTGTTCCGTAAGTCTGTGTAAGTAAATATTTAAATAACTGTATTTATGTATAATCTTTTATATGAATTATCAGGGCGCAGCGTCTAACTGAAACATTTTAAGTTGGACGTTTATATTTTTTTATACTATTTTCATTTCTTTATTCTGGTAAGACAAATTGTGACAAACGTATCGAAGTCGAGTGAAAAGTGAAGACTTTCTCTGTCTACCATGAGAGAGTGTGAAACTGCATATTAATCGTAGTATTTCATAGATGTTAATTGTTTTCCTGAAATGTAGTTTTGACTTGTCCTTACAATATTTAGTTGATGAATAATATTAAGTAAATTCTTCTATTTATGAAAATATTGGCTTTAGTATATTTACAATTTATTTATAGAATATTATTTTATATAAATATATATGCAACAAGTGCGGTAGTCGTTTATTAGATAATTATGTAAACTATTCTAGGTCTTGGCAATTTGTTTGTTACAATGATACGTCATAGTAAACATATTAATTTTGCTGAATTATCATTAAGTAATTATATTCATAAATAATATAAATATAAAGTAATCTTTGCCATATTTAAAGACACACAAGATTTTATATGTAAAAAAATTAATTATGTTTTCCGGATTTATTAATAACCATAAAAAAAAAAATAAAAATAGCTTACTTCATCATGCATATAAGAACAAAGTATAAAAGTGTTACCGGATATTAGTAAATTACATGTAGAGGACTGCTGTCAAAACTAAACTAATCGTATGTAATAGTTTTTGATAAGAAAGTCAATGTTACCGGATGCGGTCGTCAGCGCAGTAACACGAGATCTTGGGACAGCCATGGCCCAAATATTTGTTCCCGATGATTTTGGAACCTCTCCAAATATATAATTTTTTCACACTTTCTTTCTAATTCACAATATGCTAACAAAAATAACATAAAAATCGTCGGCATGTTTATTGCATGTAACGATGCAAAATATTGCTTATTATAAATAATAAATTAATTACAGGCATATTGTACGTTGTGTGTATAGCGGATTTATGCAAATGAATAAGAAAACCAGTAATTTTCTTTTACTCAAGAGATTTTGCTCGAATCTGATTTTAAGACGGAACAGTATTATTTATATATGCCGGAAACATTCTTACTCAGTGACTGGGTGTTAACGTAATTTTCATATCAGAATCGTTCAATAAAACGTAATGTGTTGACTTGTATAATAGTGTCTAAATAAATTACTATTGTTATCTAAAAGTACAAAGAATAGATAAGAAAAAGTTGGATAAAATACAGTCACTACACCTATCAATGAATTACGTAAAGTTTGAAACAAATAAAAACTTAAAGTAGATTGAATTGGATGGGACATAATATTTTTATCATGGGTTAATGTGTCAAACGAAGTATTGATAAAACTATTGGATATATCATTGTTTGATCACGTGTGTAATGTCGTGAAATGCAGATGAAAGAGTTTAAAAGTTTCGTATTTATTTAATGTAAATATTTTCTATATAGTACTTTATTAAAAGATGTATAATCAATATATATTTTTCATATTATTGTATTGCAAAAGAAAAGTCATGTTGATATATTCACATGCCTGTAAATAAAATTTTATTTGCGATAGCTACTGAAGAATTAGGTATTATTCAATACGACAGTCATTTTATACATTTTATTTTTAATTTTATTACTAGGACATAATATGTTTCCTAATAACATAAAGTATATTTAATTATAATTATTTCGTCAAAATTTTACATTCACAGGAAGCAAGTATAGAAGCAAATTTGAAAGTTTTCTTTCGTTAGAAATTAGTAATACGTAGTTAGCGTACCTATATTTGTGCTATGAACTCAAAGACATTCCAGATAATTGTTCGGAAGCATTCCAGAACACTGGACATGTTTACGAGCGAAAAAGTGACGTAAAGCTTCAATTTCTATTCCAAGGTTGTTCAAAATTGCGATGAATTGTTCGAGCGCGAGGAGCTATCCGCTGCACCCGATGTCGGCTGGCCCGACTGTTTTAACTCCGGCGTGTTTGTATTCAGGCCTTCTGGAGACACTTTCAGCAATCTCGTCAAATTCGCCTCGGAACGCGGCAGCTTTGATGGCAAGTTTCTATTTACGATGTCCATAAATATTTGCCTTCACTGCGGCTCTTTTGAGTCGAGCTTGAAACGTTTGATCTTACTTTATATGCTTCAAAGTAACGATAAGTTTATAAATGTTTGAAGATGTTAAGTTTCTTGCTAAATATTGCTAAATGTTCCAAATTACTTTTTAATCATTCTCTTTCATTTTTCAACAGCGTCTGTCGCTCGAATGTTTTAAGTAATCTAACGGTGATTTTATTTAGGCGGTGACCAAGGTCTTCTAAATTCGTTCTTTTCGGATTGGGCGCACGGCGACATTAACAAGCATCTACCATTCCTGTACAATGTTACGTCCGCTGCATTTTATTCGTATTTACCTGCCCTTAAACAGTAAGTATATGAAATATAATCAAATGACTAATATTTTTGATTTGAAGAAAAGAAAACCATTTACCAAAAATTTTTATCCTGTTACCAGTTTTTCGAAATGATTGTCTGATAAAAAACCTATTGTAATGTGTTTTGTATTGTGCACGTAATCTAGATAACGTGCGAAGCATTTTATCGTAAAGTCACTAAGCTATAATCCATAGCATTATGAATTTTTCAGTTAAAAATGATTAGCATATAGTACGCATATTAAGTTTTATAAAATGTTATTATATGCGTCATCTTGTGCAATTGAAACGTATCATATAGTGTTATGGGTTCAAATCCTGCCTAGAGTAAATTTTACACTAATAGTATCAATACCAGGGCAGACGATTTTTAAGATTGAGTACCGTCGCCCGAAGCATCTCTCATCTACCTTTGAATGGATTTTACTACTTTTGATTAAGATTTGAACAAAATTAAAAACTACCATTGTAATGGATGAAGAAAGCATAAATATTCTGTTGTAAATCCTTAGTTTCATTTTGTTTCCTTTATCTACAAGACAAATTCTTAATAAACAAAAGGAAAACACACGGTATTTAGATATTACTACAATTCAAACAAAACATACAAAATTTAAAAAGAAAATTAAATATAAATAATATATTCCAGCTACGGGCAGAACTTGAAAATCATTCACTTCATCGGCGCCGTCAAACCCTGGCTCCAACAATACAACTGGGAGTCTCGTTCAGTACAAGCGCCTGAACACTTGAGAGATTTCCTGCAACTGTGGTGGGATCTATTCGTAGCACAAGTCCACGCTCAGCTAGACACAAATATGGTAAGATTTTATGCTTTAAAAATATATATATCTGTATATTGTTAACTAAGGTATTTTATGTTTAACTGGGTTTTATGAAGTGTTCTTAATATAATATTATTATATTATTTGCTACTAGGAGTTGTATATGTAGGTGTATAGTATATTTATATTAAATTAATATATATGTAGGTGTAATATGAAGTAAAAATTTACATTTGAACGATGATAGCTAAAGTTTTTATGTTGATCCATTTAATAATGAACTTAATTACATAGACATCTGTCGTATATGAAGTCAATTAGAGGACATTACAGTAAAAACAAATAAAGTAATTATTAAAATGTATACTTAACATAATTGTGAACACAAAGGCGCCGTTATACGATATTAGTCTAGTTTACGGTGTTACATTTGTGGAATGTCGCATTGGTAAGTTATTAGATCCAATATCAATTACCACAATGAGATCAAATGCAATACGGCTTCTAGGATTTCATGGCTCACGACCGCAAATACTCGATAATAACCCTTCATAAAGTCCAGTAGAACACTACGTTTTCATTCTTAACTGCGTTCTCATCGATGCAACATGTGTTCTAAGCATACGCCTCAGGACTCCAATATTGAGGAGGAGGTAAATTTTATTATGCCCTAATTAGTTTTATCTAATTCTCGACCAATTTCTTTTCAATTTTTGATTTTATTTAGATTTTTACAAAAATTTTTAATTCAATCGATTCTTTTTGTAAATATGTTTTCGTAAGTGTTCTTCCAAAACTAATTGCTTGCCCCTTTGAGCTTGTGCACATTTGTATATGCCTTACGCAACCCTTTTTGAACTTTAATGCTAGTGCAATATTACTCCAATATTTAATATTTCTCCAAAATACTAACATTTTCTAACCTTTTAAATTTTGTTCTAGTGCTTCAAAGTGTTCTATGTGCATTGGTTTAGTGGAACAGATGGTGTTGGTATTTTGTTGAAATTGTCACCGCTAAGTAAACGTACAAGTAATATACGGGATACGTCTTCTTCCTATTTAATTTTCTTGTTAATGAAATATTTTTTTCTGTTTATTTGTATGTTTATTTAGTAATGTTTTTACACAAGTACCTAATAAAACACTGCTTGAACAAAGCGAAGCACCAACTCTAGATTAGTGTGTTGTGCTTTTTTCAAGTATTTGTCGCATGCGTTACTATTGAGCTGTTTTATGACAACCGATAGGATGAAAGATACATAGAAGAAGAAGAAGAACCAACAATGTTTCATCAACAAGTTATAGAATTCGATAAACCAGTCGTACAACAATTTGGTTACTATGAACCATCATTAGACTCACAGTCTGAGTTTCCGTGGCATCGTCCTGAAAATCAGGTCTCTGAAATGGAAGTAAATGCACCACAAATTGATATGAGTCAAATCTTTGATCCATGGGAAATTTATAGAGGAAATATACCAGCTAGCACAGAAGATTCTAGACAGGCAGAACAATCAGATGATTATGAAAATATGAGAAAGTACGCATGGGATTATGTGTCGCCTCATCACAGCCAACATCAACCTAGTGTAACTCACAATTACGAACACCTAACACAAGTACAACCACAAGTACACCACCACACAAGCACAAAGGAACATACATCACAACCACACTATCACCAAATTGAATACGATAACCATTCTGCACATCACTCTTATAGCTCACCACAAGAACACACATGGCAATACTACCCTGAATCTAGTCAAAACACTTACCAACATTCAGAACACACTCCAAGTATGCCACAATCTATATACGAATATAGTTATAATGAGGATTCACGCTCTCAGTCACATGAATTTGGTTACTATAATCAACAACATACTGATAGTCGACAACATATTGATAATCAACAACATAATGATAATCAACAATCCATACAACATTCATATAGTCAAAGTGAACATCATTCAACATATAGCCACCAAGAGCCACTTTATCCTCAGGAACATCACTACGACAGCCGTGATTTTCATGAAGCAGGACACGATCATCCAAGTCAAAGTCAAATCGAAATACAGTCAACTAATTACGTCTCACATTTGCATGAAACAGACATTGATGTCGTTCAAACTAGAAAAAAACACAATCACATAGATAGTTTTACATATTTACAACTAAAAAATCAGAATAGGGCGGAGCAAATTTACACTGTGATGATGGATCACGTAAGAATAAAAACGGAGTCTATGAAAGTAAACGGACACGCGTCCGACAGTGATAGTGATATTTATGAGGATATAAGACCGAGGCATCCATATGATGGCTTTTATTTAAGGCACAGAATGACTATAGACTCGCACGGGCACAAAATCTGTAGTCACGAAATACCATATATACGGCGCTCGCCTTCGCCTGCTAGTACTGAGGACTTCGAAGATGCCTTAGATTATACCACTGAGGAGGATAGTATAGTAAACGGTGACGACGTGCAAGTAAGTTTATTTAAAACAATAGTAATAATAGGTATGTAAATGCACATTTTCAATGTAATTAGAATATTCTTACTAATGTAGCTTGTGTATGAGTAGATTTGCATGTCCTGTAGAATTAATGAAACTTTATTAATTGCATGAATTTATTAACAAAGCTGATTAATTTTTACATAATATTTTCTTAACTAATATATTTAATTAGATTGTCACTATAGTTATATTTCTATGGTTTTACAGACTGGCGTAGCGGGTAATTTAGCAAGAGTAATTCCAGGTGCTCCATTACAACGTGAAGCCGTAGATGAGCTATCGAGAAGACAAGGCTGGGAGGCTGGAAACATTGATTACATGGGTGCTGATTCCTTTGATAATATTTGGGCAAAAATATCACAAACTCTAAGCCAACCTCCGGCTTCCCCTGAAGAAGCCTCTCCCGCAGAGCCTCAAGCATCTCAAGAAGAAGTAAAGCCTGATTCTAGTGAGTCAGCTCCCGTAGAGCTGCCCAAACAAGCAGAGCCTGTTGTAGAAAAAGAATCTTTACCGGAAGTTCCTGTGGAGAAAGTAGCTGAAGTGCCAGTAGAAGCAAAAGAAGTTCCTATTGAAGTTCCTAAGTCAGAATCTGAAAAGCCAGAATCCGTTATAGAAACAAAACCAGCGCCAGCCGAGACGCCATTACCAGCTGAAGACATTGAAGTACCAGTACCTGCGAGTGAAGCGGCTGTGGCTAAGCCAGAGGAACCTATCCCAGTCCCTGCGGAAGTCGCAGCTGTAGAAGCCTCTGCAGAATCTGCCCCAGTGGAGGCGCAACCTGTGCCCGCTGAAGAAATACCAGTAGCGGCAGTAGAGGCCCTAAAAATTGATGAACCAGAGGCCAAGCCTGCGGAACCAGAACCTACGCCTGCACCAGTGCCTGTCGCAGAAGCACCAGCTCCAGAAGCTGCACCAGTTTCAGAGGCTGCACCAGTCTTAGAGGTTGCACCTGTTTCAGAGGCTGCACCAGTTTCAGAGGCTGCACCAGCGGCTGCTGCAGAGTCAGTCTCTGAGGTAGTTGAATCTAAGCCAGAAGAACCAGCAAAGGTTGAACCTGCCTCAGATAGTCCACCTTTAGCTAATACTCCATCTAAGGAAGAAATCCCCGGGGCGCCCGCTGCTGAATGTGAGTAGAACGAAAATAATAGGTGCCGATTCCGGCCCATCGCCTATGCATTCAGTTTCACCGAGTTCATTTTGCAGTTTTCATATTTCTTATACTAATATTTTAAACATTTGTAAAGTCTTTTATGGGAATGCGGGGACATTGTAATTGTCTCGGGTCCCGTTAAAGACATAAGTGTTTTTCTTTTGTGCCGTTTTGTGTTTTTGGTTTTTATTTTTACTGATTGTAACTTTCAAAATTCGTTATTATTTCACCCAGCTACCGAGGGGGCAGCTCAAGAGACGCGGCTTTAATAGAACAGGTAATAACAATATTCCACTTGGACCCAAAAAGACTTTTTAATACTAGAAGCTATTTGCTCACTGTTATTTTCACGCTGAAATATCTTTCACGAACGAATTCTGCGTTTGAAATAATATTTGATTGGTAGATGTTGGATTGCGTCCAAGTGTTGTAAACGTAGGGACGTTTGGTCAACGTCAGTCACAGGACGCTATTTATGGTATCCAATGTGTTCGGTCTATAACGACTCATTGGACATATTGAAGCTTCATGACACAGTCATTTCACATTCGGGCATATGAATATACCACTGTAATACCGCACATGTGATACAACATCGCTAAGGTAGTCGTCATGATTACACAATACTACTTATTCTCCTGAGAATGCAATTTCTCTTTGGTTTATTTGCTTATCATTATCGTTCATTGATTGCAAGGAACATTATTAGAACCTCACTCTCACAATGCGCAGTACTCATATACAGTACATATCACAGTCACTTCATACAAAATCAAAACCTTGCCAAGTTAACGAAACGTTTAACAAATTACTATCATAATAAAGGGGGGTATATGAGAGTACTCAAATAATATTCCTTGTAATGTACAGCTACTTCGCTAAACTTACACCGTCCTAACTTTCTGCTTGCATCGTGTTGACTTAACCGTGTAGCTCTGTTTTCGCTAACTTTGTTCCAGGCCCTAACCGAGCTTGCTCTCTAATGTGACCGCCCTACTAACGCCACACGTAACTAAAGAGAGTATAAAGGCGGGTGTAAATTGGTTGTGTAGCGGAGGAGAGGCGCAAGCCGGCGGGCAAGCTGCAGCTGCAGCCGCCGGTCGTCGACCCCTTGCCCACGCCGGACAGCGAGCTCGAGGACGCGGCGGCCCTCGCGCACGCCATCATCGCAAGCGAGCTGCGCACCCCCACGCCTACCGCCCCCGCCGCCCCCGCCGCACCACTCACTGCCCCTTCCGTTCCCGCCGTCCCCGTCTCACTCTCCCAGATCGGCGTCAAGCCGAAGCCCTCCACCGCCGCCCAGATAGAATCCTCCGTCCCGAAAGAGCCCAAGCCCAAGGCCGAGGGTGACGCGCCCAAGAAAAAGGTCGTCAAGAAAGTAGTAAAGAAGGAGGCGTCGGGCGACGCGTCCTCGTCCCCGTCCGCACCCGTGCCTCCACCGCGGAAGAAGGAAAAGAAGCCCAAAGAGAAGTGAGCGCCTTCCCCTGATAGTTCCTCCGTGCCATGATTGTAGCCTCACCTTTATTATATTTTCGAAATCGCTTTACGTGTAACCGTTTTTTTAATATTCTACATTTATTAATTGTTAATACTCACATACGTCCACTTTAATCGAATTGATATATTATATTATTTTTATTACTTATATAGATGTTATGTGAACACATGTATTTGGTTTCAAATATTGATGTATAAACATAACCAAAGCATGACACGTATTTATTGATATAAAAGTGTTAATCATTATATAATATTTGTATTAAAATATATTTTAAAATGTATGTCTTTTATTTAAAGAAGTTTCAGAATGGCTATTATATTAGGTATTGGGTTTACAATACGTATTCCTTCCTTGTGTTGAGGAAAGTAACGTTATCATTCCGCTTCATCATTTGCTAATGTTTTTAGAAGAGAAATTGCTAAATATTTTTTTTTTTATAAATTGGTGCGATTAATATACATATATAATTTCTTTATTATATGATTTATATGTAATATCAATTAATTTCATATCGTGAACTTGCTCGCATAAAAGCATAAAAAAGGGATTATTACAATAATATATATAATTAAAAAGATCAATAAGGTCTAAATTATTTTTTTTTTTTAAACTTCACGCTGTAACCCGCATATAGCAGGCTAGCCAGAGGGAACCAGAGAACCCAGTGTTAAGACACTCCATTCTCTTTCAAGAATTCCGTTCTCCACTTTCCGCTGAATTGAGGCATTGCGTGTTGTGTGGCGGGAACTCAACGCCGCGCTTTGCCTTGTTACCAAACCCAAAAAATGAAAATACTAAATTTTACATTTCCTGGAGTGGGAATCGAACCCACAACCTGTCGCGTTTACAATCGCATGCTTGTGCCTCTGCGCCACGACAGGCGTTAGTAATGAAAATATTTATATTTTCATACACCTCCTGAACTTCTAAAGATATGTAATTTAGATCCATATTTAGAATCGCTTGCAGCGTAGAACTATTACAAATAGAAACATAGACATTTATTGTTAATTAAATTTACCATAAGTACAATTTAATCTTTTTAACTTTTATATTTCACCGACCACATCCGTACTAGGAAAACACCTACTTTTTTTATAGAACTGACGATGAGAAAACGTGGTAAAGCAAGTCTACAGAACACTAAAGAATGTAATATCAATAAGTTAGTATAATTTACAATAATAAAAAAAAGATACGTTTAATAAAAAAGTGCCTCCCCGGCGGGGAATCGAACCCCGGTCTCCCGCGTGACAGGCGGGGATACTTACCACTATACTACCGAGGATAGTAAACAACCGAATGAATTTAATGTAGTATTTCTTAGACAAACTTTTTTTAGTAGACAGTGGGGACCAGAGAACCTAGTGTTAAGACACTCCGTTCTCGTTTAACATTTCGGTTTTCCATTTTCCGCCGATTTATAGTATTAATAAAACTACGTTATTATTAATTTATAATATTTTATTTTTATATAATTAAAAAAGTTTATGTATATTTTTCATAGTTATATTACAAAAATCATTACTCCACAGATAAAATTTAACTAAAATAAAAACTTAAAGCGCCATCTGTATAACTTAACAAAATTATATTTGTTTTCTATGTTTTAAATTAGATGGCGCTATTTAATTAAACCTCAATTGTTATAATTATGAACAATAAATAAATAGAATAGTATATCAAATGTATTAAAATAATAATCATTTTATTAAACATTTAATTTAAATAACAATTACAATTACTAATATAATGTGCTGCCATCTAGTATAAAGCGGTTGAAAATGTTAACATGCTTAACTATACCTTGATACACGCGAGGGACTAAATACAGACAGCTGGCAAGTGGCAAGCCGGCCTCGCAACCAGTTTTACAGAAATAATGTAACGCGGTGGTTGTGTCACTGTTTGTTATTCCGTGACAATCACATTATTATTGTTTATAATCGGAATTAGTGAGGTTATCTTCTCTAATATATATCTACGTGAATTAACATCTGAATTATTAAGTCAATTCGTAGCTTAAACGTGCGTTTGTAGGAAATCTCTCGTGAATTTGTACATTTTATCCGAGTGTGTAATCTTGTATCGGCGACTTAACGTTGGACGGTAGTTGAAAATGTGAGTTAAATAATATTTAGCTGGCGAACATATCGATTTGAAGAATAAATCGCTAAGAGAACCTTTTGTAACGATGAAATTGTTTACGTTCCTTTTGTTGTTACCGGCATGTTTGGCACACCTCAATGTTTACTTAAGTAGTGCTGAAGTATGGAGATTATTGGGTGAGTATTAGATGTTATTTTTGTTGTTTATTCCAATACATTATTTAAGAATGTCTGAAACTGACTGTCAAATGTAACTGTAAAAAATAAGTTATGTCAAGATAATAATCACAAATCTTCTCAAAATATAGCATAAGATAATCCTAACGTTGTTTTGGTTGCACTCCACTATGGATTCAGTGGGGCAAGTATTACGGTTTCTTTTAACTTGTTACAATTAAGTTATAAACTTTAACTGCTATAATAACAATTATGGAATACTTACTGACATGGTCAAATTAATATTAAATAATCCTTACAGCATGCGTACTTTTTTAACAAAAACCTATTGTATTAAATATGTCAATTGCAGTAAATTCAACTCCTGTGCAATAGATAACATTGATAATTGTGATAAAAATATAAATTATTATCATAAAAGTCGTCTTTTACGATTACATTGGTTTATTATATGTTTATATACACTTATATCAAAAATATATATTAATGAAATAAGTGTAATTTTTTTTTTAATCGAATATGTTTTAGAATAATTTTATTTATTTCACCAATACTACGCCCAATAGCAATAGCATTCAATGTCACGTCGGTTGTGTCGCTATTTTTTCCTCTTTATAATCCGCATTCATCGTAAATAGCCTAAACGTAAACATAAGACCCGTATACCTGTAAAATTGAAAGTACTTAATCCTATTTAACGGCAATTTTCTACATAAAGTAAGCACAGGGTCGAACCAATACGTTATCTTCGATCTGACTTAGGTGCATTGTGTGGAGGTGACAAAACCGGCCTTCCCGAAATGTTTCCCGTGGCGCGTACACGCAGACAAAGCCATTATTCAATTTTAATTTGTATTTTCAACTTAAAGAAATTTATATCAATAGCGCACGATAAATATCAGAAGAGTTTAAGATTTAAGACTGATTTCTTTGAATTATTATAATATTTGTATAGTTTTTTTTACTTGATTATGTAAATATTTTAAAAGCTTAAATTCAATATTAAGTTGAATTAATTGTAATATATTTAGATATTAGTAAAGGGAAACTTAATAACTTAATTTAAAATAAGTGTCGAAAATGTAAAGTCTATATCATAACTTAGGCGCATTGTTTTACTGTTTTTGTTATTTTCTTCGTTAAAACACGGTCAATTAAAAGAAAGAAACTTTTTGAGATTTTATTGTCTTGTTACAATTTAAGCATTGTCTGCGTCAGATATAAAGGGTCTTTCGTCTAGGCAGGTAATGGTACGTTCTACAGTACCCCGTTTTTGTCATCATCCAGTGGGCATTGTACCAACCTGCGGACACTGTCTACAATCTATCTTTGTCAACGACAAAAACCATCTGTCTTTTGTTCTTGTTTAAAAATTAGAATTATAATATTAAACAAAAGTAATGAGTAAATGGCACTTTTGACGGTGATGTATGGATACTAGGGTATTATGTCCAAAAGTAAGGTAACAGCTTTATCACGTTAAATTTTTTTTTTTAATTTTGTACGTATTTAATTTTAACGTATGGTTTGTAAAACTGTTTAAAGAATTGAAAAATGCAATTTACAATAGGCTCTAATAATGTCTTAGTATACTTACTTAAAGCTTATCTTAAGCCGACCGAAATCTTTAATATAAAATTAACATTTAGTACATGAGTAAAACACATAACATATTTATTATATTTGAAATTAGCATATCTTAAAGTTTTATATTACGCTTAGTATGGTGAGTCTCATCGCACCGCAACCTGAGATCTCCGGTTCCGATGAACACAACGAAGAGCAATTTATTTCAAATGACATTTATTGACATTCTATGGACCAAACCAATAAACTCGGCGCCTAAAATGTTCCTCTTGACACTTTAAATATAAACATAAAACTTTGGTATTGAAAGTACGAAATCACTGGATTTTGAAATAATATTTTGATACTCTTTATTTTTTGTTTTTATTTCACGAATTTATATTCTTTTAATAAACCAATAAGTCAATATTTGCATATTGGTTAATACATCTATACCTCGCTTTGTGTCGGGGTTACATTCCAAAAAAAACACGACGCAAATTGAAACGACGCAAAGTGAAAATAGATTTTCTATAACAAACCATTGAATGATCGAAGATACGTTCCAGGCTTACGAAATGACTACCTTTTAAAAATAAAATTGAACAAAGTAAAATTTTTAAAACAAAAATAATTTGCCTTTGCTATCCCCACAGCCTTTTCTCCCTTATCAAATCGTCGTAGAATATCGAATTTTGTCTCCAAGCTGATACTTTTTTAGTATTTCTGGCAATTCTACCAGCAGCGCTCTTTTCCCTCATATTTGGGCAAAAAAATTACAATTTTATGTAAAAAGGAATATAACTCTGCCAATAAATAAATTGGGGAAATATTTATCTTTTTTATAACCAAAAACTTTATATATGTAAATGTATTATTCTCTTTTTAAAAAAGCACAACACACTACATTACCTCACACTACGTAATTATAACTCTAATAACTGAAGTAGTAACTGAACTCTAAAATAAGCAAAACAAACTGAAAATAAAATTGTATTAAATTTGCGTTGATTTTTAGTTAGAAAGGGAATCCCCTAATTTTGATGGTATGGCGTAATTAAAAACAAAGGTGTTTAGGAAATATTTTAGGAAAAATAAATCAAAAAAAAAAATTAAAGGCTCGAATCCAAAACAACGCAGCTTCGAAAATCTAACGACGCACAGCGAAAGTCAGTAAAAATTAAGCAGCGACGCAAAGCGAAACGACGCAAAGCGAGGTATTGATGTATTTTTATATTGTATATAGGAGTACAAATAAGTCCGTTCCGTTTTATTGTAGATGGCGCGGCACGGAGTTTCGGTAAGCTTTCGCAGATGATAACCGGCTAAAAAAATAGTTTGGACATTCAAGAACACCATAACCTATTAATATTACTGATTTTATATTGGTAAAATATAATTTTTATAAGTTGAAATTGTCAAAATTTGAGCCGAGTAAGCGTCATTTGCGGGAAATATTACTTTACTTCTTTAATTTAAAGAAATCTGCTGCGCATAAATTGCTCTTAGAAGCATATGGTGAGGGTGTTTTGAGTGAGAGAACGTGTCGAGAGTAGTTTCAAAAGTTTAAAAACGGTGATTATGACGTAGAAGACAAAGATCGCAGTGGAAGGCCAAAAATCTACGAGGATGCAGAATTGGAGGAATTATTGGAGGAAGATTCATCTCAAACACAGAAAGAACTCGCTCTAACATTAGAAGTCACTCAGCAAGCAGTTTCACGTCGTTTAAAATCATTAGGAATGATTCATAAACAAGGAAGTTGGGTTCCGTACGAATTAAAGCTGAGAGATATTGAACGCCGACTATGCTTAAGTGAAATGCTGCTAGCTAGACATAAAAAAAGGGTTTTTTACATCGTATCGTAACTGGTGATGATCCAAAAAGAAGAAAATCATGGGGATTACCTGGTCACGCGTCAACATCAACAGCAAAACTGAATATTTACGGAAAAAAACTTATGCTGTGTATTTGGTGGGATCAGCTAGGTATTATGAGTTGCTTAATCCGAGCGAAACAATTACTGGAGCCCTCTATCGAACACAATTGATGAGATTGAGCCGAGCTCTGAAGGAAACACGCCCTCAATACTACTCTAGACACGAAAAAATTATTCTTCTGCATGACAATGCTCGTCCACTTGTTGCAGCTCCCGTGAAAAAGTACTTCGAAACACTTGATTGGGAAGCGTTACCCCACCCGCCGTATTCACCAGAAATTGCACCGTCCGATTATCACCTGTTCCGGTCCATGGCACATGATCTGACGGCGCAGCGGTTCACATCTTATGAGGATACCAAAAATTGGGTTCATTCGTGGATAGCCTCAAAAGACAAGGAGTTCTTCACACGTGGGATTCGAATACTGCCTGAAAGAAGGGAAAAAGTGGTTGCAAGTGATGGGCAATATTTTAAATAAATTTATTTTACCGTTCTTCTATAATAAATATTTAATTTGTTAAAAAACGGCGGAAACTTATTAGTACTCCTAATATAATTTTAGATAACAACGTAATATATTAAAATTAATAATGTATTAGATTAAACGATTTATTAAAAGAATTTTATTACTTTTAATTGCTAAATATGCGAATATTTTGAAATAAATATATAAGTAGGTATGTAAAACAGAAATAGTTATGTTTTATAAATTGCTTATGAAGAAATAGTATCCTATTTCTTTTTAAAATTAAATGTTCTTTAAATGTGCAGGAAGTTTTGTTATTATTACAAGACATAAAGCATTCACTGATAAGGTGGCAAAATAGTCGCTAAGTAACGTAGGCGTATCGGACGACAGGAAGGTTTATGGTTATACGTTATCGCACATCTGAATTCTTAGCTGCTTCGAAGTGTAGCCACAAATCGAGACTCCAGACAGACCTGAGAACTATATTGTAAGTATAAAAACATATACTGAGCTTGTTCACAATATAAATCAGTTAACAGTAGGGTTATTTAAATTGGAAATTTATTATTGAAAATTATTTAAATAAAAGAATAATTTACTTGCTATAGACATTGCTTAAATGGCACTAAAATGTTCGTACCGTCAACTGCTTCTATTGTAGAACATTGTTTCTAAATGTGCAGTGTAACCTACTTTTTCATATCACCGTAAATCACAAATAAAAAAATATATTTTATTACATACTTATTTGAATATGTTGAACCACGAAACCATGTTGAAACGAATTAGTCAATAATCTTATGTACTAACCTAGCCTAGTTTATAAAGTTACAGCGTCATTAAAAGAGATTAGAATCAATTTAATTATTTTTATATTCCTTTAAAACATTTCTCCATTCTATTATTAGAATTGAAGTCATGTTAAGCTGAGATAACAGAACAATAGCGGTTTTGTATGCTTAGTGGCGGTTGGTAACAAGTAGGTACCTCTTAAGCATTAACTACCGGTTAACTGGGATAAAACAAATCTGGAACTTCCAGTACATATTCTTATTAAGAATTAAATCACTCTGTTATTAACTTCGCGGCTTTTATGGGAAAATGAGTGGAAAGACCAATAAAAAAATGAGATTCTTTTTTTTATATTATTAATTAATTTTTGAGTGAGAATCGAACCTACAACATAAGTTTATATATGATAAGTTTGATTTAGTATAAATGTAAACAGTAGCACGTGTTGTAATTATAAATTTAAATTTGAATTCAATAATTTCTAAAGCTACTGTACACTTCAGACTATTTATCAGCTCATATACTTAATACTGTCGGTATTATTAATCATGATTCGATCAATCGCAAAATTATGTTAGATAACGTATGTCGAGCGATGTAAAGTATTAAGAAAATAATTGATTTACAATAATTTTTAAAATTTTATAACAATTTTAAATAATGTAGTGTATATAATATACCTAAGTAAAAGATTTAATAGAAAATCCTAAATGTACTTAAAAAAGTAGGTAAGGCTTACCAGATGTCGGATAAAAAGTTATTTTACCTACAAGGTAGGTTCTCATATTTATCGTTCATAAAACAAAAAATAGGGACAGGTAATATGATACACGAATATAGGATGAAGTTTCGTCTAGATACGGTTACCTCTTCACACGGTTACAGACTTTTTTATTTATTTACTTACACTTTGTAGTAAAATAAAATATATATACTTAACAGCAAGTTTGTCTATTTTTCCATTGTGTACTTTGAAATTTATTTCTAAGGTATTGTTTTGTGATATATTGATATTTATAAAAAAAAATTGTGTATGACAAAATCAAGTCACGTTGTTAGAGATCTTTAAATATTATCATAAGAACAATCTTGAGTTTTTTGTACCAACGTAGTCAACATTTATCATCTCGCGTCACCCACCTACGTGTAAACTGTCCAGACCCGAGGCTTATCTTTCTCCCCGGCTTTTTCTTATTATTATTAATTCATTTTCGTACCTCCAGGTACAGAACCAACGCTGAATAATAAAAACAGCCCGGAATAGATATTGTTATTTTAATAAATACTATTAAGCTCGGATTCAGAGAGCGCCATTCGAGTCTCGTCCCCTCCTAAACGAAGCTGTCGCTCAGAGAATTAACAATGAAATATTTCAATAAACATCTAGCGTCGGCGCTATATAAATATGAGCTCACGTCCTTCTCGAAAATATTCTTTATGCAAATACTGTTGACACATAGAATGATGCAGAGTGGGTCCTAAATAAATTTAATTTCACGGCTACTTCGAGAGTTTTTAATCCATCGCAGTGTAATATATCATCCGCGGCAGGTGCGTCGTAGGCAAAACGATCCCTTACGTGATGAGAATAAAAGTGGTTAATTAAAATTTAATTCCGCGGTCAATTTAGCTGCCACGTTCTGCTTTATTTTAATACGGGAACAACTCTTATTTGTTAACGCTGTGTTGCATAATGTTAAAACAGTCTGCCTCTAAGCTGGCACTTAAGGACTCACAGATGCAACCGGCAGAAATAGAATTAGGCGCTTTGGGGCAGCAACGTGGGCGATAAAGGATTATTATGCGTGTTACATGAATATGCAACTCGTTATTTTCAATTATATGAAGTGCTGGCTTAATTATGCAGTTATGTTTTCAAACAATTGCCGTTCCGTATTGTGAAAGTTTCGTTGCGGCTATCTACGAACTCGTTTACTATTCACTATTAGAGTTAATTGCATTTTATTAAATATAAAATTTTGTACAACGTCTGTTAACGTCTAAGAATGGATTGTGTAAGATATCGCGTTTAAAATTAAACACTTATTCTTTTTCTTTACACTGTTATTGTTTTCAATATGTTGCATTATTTAACTATATTTATTATTTAAATTACGATACGTGAGTCCATGCTATTTCATCCTGTGTACACACAAATGTATAAATAATCTTTTAATTAATCCTTGCCTCTTACTTGACTTGATGGTTTATAAAAAGCTTGCCATACGAGATTTTCTAGTTCTTGATTCCTTATGAGTTCAGAGAATAGCTAGAACATACACTTATGGGAGTAAATGATTCTATCTCATGAAAGTTGTTCATTCCCAATTCTTATGTACTTGTACACTTATATGGATAGCAATTTGTAATTTCTGTAAAATATTAATTCATATCCATTAAAGAGGTAACTTATTTTGTTCTTGCAGATTTTGGTTATGGTAATATTGAATTATGTAATTTACAGCTTATGAAACATTATATTTTATTTAAATATTGATGCTGTTATGTTTTAATGTATAAAGGAATAAATGAAGTTCAAAACTAATTAGTAAAATTAAATAGCTGATTATATTAAATTAAAAATATTTAGTAGAACGAACATCAAAATGACCAAACCGGCACTGTAGCGATATATGAGGAAAGTAGGGAATGCAGATTATTTACATCTATTCCATAAGATTTACGAGGTAGATAAAAAAGAAATAAATTCAATGATTAAAGATAGCAATCTAACAAAACAGTAGCTATGACATTCCCGTATCCAGGTCAAGCCGTTCAGCTGAATAAATAGATCTTTATAAATAACGCGAAAGCCACCGTCCAGAGTCGGCTAATTTGTTTACAAACGCGCCGGACTCGTTCTTCGGTGAACAATTTAAAATTATTTTTGATGAGTTTCATTGACTTTTAAGGTTCTTATTAATTATCCTTACGTTTATCAATTATGTATTTAAGTTTAATTATATTGCTTTAAGTATGGTTATAAGGTGAATTAATGTTATTGACTACTGTTTACTGTAGTAATTAAATTAAAAACTTTTATTTTACTTATAAAAAAATATATTTTTAGATGTGTAATTGATATATCAAACGACCCACGCACGCGAAAGGTCTTTTCAAAATTACTTTCTCGTGATGGATGGTTTGGCTTATTTAAAGTAATGGTAAGAGCATCTTCACTCAATCACGACAAGGGTTTTGTGTTAGTCGGGTTTGTGCGGCAATTTGCTCGAGAATAGATGGAGACGTCAGCGCGACAAAAAGCTTCGATCGATCAGCGACGTTGCGCGCACGCATGCGGCATATGTCACGTTTTTGTTTTGTAAGCTTTCGAGCTGTAGGTGTGGAATAACGACCGCCTTCAGAGAAATATTTGTGTATATTGCTGGTGCTTATACATATTATCCATATTTTAGGTTTGTGTTATTACTATTAAAGTAAAAATTTTCGACAATCCACGTTGCAGTTGCGTAGGAACACAAGAATAGCCATACGAAACTGTTTTTTTCTTCTTAGACTGATGGCACGTCATACTGCGTCCATCAACTGCCAGAGGTGATGAGTCAGTTAGAATATAGTTTAAGCTTAGTTTAAATTTTGACAGCCCTTCAAGCATGATCGATGAAGCGTGTAAAATAGTCTTGCCAAGTCGTTAACGTTTGATTTTTTTGTACAATATTATACTTTGTTAAATATAGCTATCCTTTATATATGTAAGTATTTCAGGAAACTTTAATAGGCATTAGGATCCATACACAGAATCCCACGGCCATAACCGTTTTAATAATCCATGAAGTGGTTATGTCGCAGCGTGACACCACACAACCATGACAATGTTTGAACTCCTGTTGTGATGCCACACGACTGGTATTTTATTTACTTGCCAATGTTTATTCAAAGCTCAAAATGAGTCCCATTAGGGATGATGCAGTGACAAAATTGCTTAGTGCCTGGTATAATTGAATAGGCGTTCAAAAGAGACACGCGACCCTAAAAATAAAACTGCGGCCAACTATTATGCACGATTCACGCTGTCACGTGATTTATTAAACAGATCAAAGCACTTATTCAGTTATGACACATCATAAAGTAAAAAATGATTGTCATAACCGTATAATATCTTCTCATTCTTTGGCTTTATCTAAATTGTTAAATGCACTTAGCGAGTGTCAAGTAATATCGCGCAGCAGTTTCTGTTTTAATATTATTTCCAAATACATATACATTACTTTATGCTACTTTTTTATATTTACGCTGTTTTTAAATTTTTTTGGTAAAGAGAATATTTATATTGTAATATTTAAGTATGTAGGCGGAGACCACACACATGCTTAAATGTATCCCCCTACGCAAATATACTAGGCGTCAGCGTTAACCACGCTTATGGATTCCTACTACCTATACTTATGTACTCACTCATTTAACACTTACGGGGCTAATCAGTATGATACACGCTCTATGACTACTTGTGTGAATTTTTCTTTTTTCCCTTGCTATCAAGTCTATTACCCTAAATACTAAAAGAAATATTTTGTTTAATCATTTTGTTCGTTTGTTATCATAGAGTAAAAATTAAATTGTTTTAAAAAGATTTTATTTAAATTTCATAATTTTTATGATACAATTAGCCGATATTTTATAGTAATAATTTAGTTAAATACAACTATAGAACTTTGTAAAACGACATTAATAAAACTAGAAATATATATTTTTTTATTATTAGACACATAAAACATTTTTTTATCAATAGGGCACTTTGATATTTAGGGACAGGGTCCAAAAGTAAACAAACACGATACAATTGGAAATATATAAAGCAACTGCACAATGCATGGTCGGCCCAGCCGTCATATTGAGGCAATAGCTTTTGTGACATTAGCTGTAAATCATGAAGTCCTTCGAAATGGTATATCATAAATAATTTCTTGAAACTCAATCCTTTTTTGTCTATTAAGGCATTTTTAGGCTTCGTGGAGGACATTTTGTCATACACAAATTAATCAATAAAGTTTTTATGACATCATTTTACTTTTGCAATGATAATACAGATAATCGCAGGATTTCTTTCGTCAGCTTTAATATCTTTCTTCTCTCTCTCCCAGTTTTAGTATTGCAGGATAGGCAGAGAGAACCTAGTTTCAAGACATTCCATTCTCTGCTTTACATACGCTATACCACTGCGCCATGATGGTCTTTTTGCAACTTTTAATTTTATAAATTAAATTATTACGCAATGCCTCAATTCGGCGGAAAGTGGGAAACGGAATTGTTGTAAGAGAATGGAGTGTCTTAACACTAAGTTCTCAGGTTCCCTCTGTCTATCCCGCTACATGCGAGATACAGCGTGAAGTTAAAAAAAAAAAAGAATATTATAAACTACAGATAAATACTATAACGAAGTTTAAATTAAATTTGAGTTGCGGTTAAATATGGGACTGCAGCCAATCTGCAGTTTAATGGTTTCGTAAGAAGGTAATTAAATGTAACGTTATGATTGTATTGAAGAATTTAACGCGGTCGACGTTGTTGCGTCTGGACTTTAATGGTTCAGTGCACCCCTGAATAAACAAGCCTATTCGAAGTTAAATTTGCTTCACCGGATATGGCCGCCACTTGAACGAATCCATCATGTGCATCATCAGACTTGGGCGATCAAATAGGCTACTTAAGTCCCACACTTCGCGATGAACAAAGAAATCGTTTTCGCTAGCGAGGATGTGCTTGACTTGCCTATTTTATGACCACTAAACCCTAACGTTATGAGCTTCTAAATAATAACATTTTATTAGTCACCGTCTCATTGATGAATGCCTACTAACTTAAGGTTTATTGTCAGACCTGTCTATTGATTTATGTGAGTCCTTTAAATTTATTGATAATGTAAAATGCTGTAAAGTGATGGCAACCTATTCAAAAATAGTGTTAAATGTTTTTTTTTATTTGGATATAAAAGTTAAGGCTATTCTCTACTTGTACGTATGTATGTAGATATTATACAAAATTTTAAAGAATATAGATACTCATATTTTGTTATATTCTAGAGACGACTAAAGACCACCATGTAAGTAAGTAATGCAACACAGCAGGCATTCCCCATATGTATGTGAACTCTGTACGCAAATGTAAATATTTTTTGTAGTTTTTGTTTGTTTTCTTTTATTTATATTTAGTTCTCGCAACTGACAAAACGTCGGTTGACATTGTTTGATTGAAGATCGTGTGTAAGCATTTTTCGAAGTATATTCGCGTGTTGCTCAGCGTGAAATAAGAATGGGTCAAAGAAGAATAAGTCATTCCTATGCCTCCTACAGCGTGTTGGACCGCCCTGAATGTCCACATGTCACTCAATCTACATTTTCAATAGAAAAAGTTAACTTAAAGTTAAATTAAAAAAACAAGTTTATTTTACTTTATTTTGTAGTTATTTTAATCTGATTTTGGTTATAAAATAAAAGCAGGTATTACATACGCTGTAGGGTAGGTAGAATTATATAGAGACTTGTCTAAACAAATAACACAATTTATACCACCAACATGAGTGTTGAACAGTAGAAGTTGTTGAATGAGAAAATATACTTTTGGGAAGCAGTCGTACAATACAAATATTAGTCGAATCTGTTCTGAGGTGCGCGTGGACTAATATTTGGATACACTACCGAGGTCGTTATTACTGTGGTCCTCATTCTTGTTATTATTCCTTGTGCGTTCTAAATTTTATTCGAGATTAAAATAGCGATTTCCGTTTACTTGAAGCTAGAATGTCCGTTTCCTCGACTTGTAGTGTCGCTACGTTTCGTTTTCCCGCGATTGGGCCGAGCTTTATTTCTGGCTCAGTTAACATACCTACGGTCCGCGTACCAATAGCTTTAATGGGTTGCACCGTTTATTTAACCGCTCGTAACTCGATTTGTTACGACCGCGTGTGGATTTTTCGGCTATTACAACTTACCATACTTACAATATTTTCTAATTTTGGTTTTAAATTAGAATTCTTATAATTTATGTATTTTTTATAAGTACTTTTGTTAAACGTAAATAGAATTAACACAAGAAGAAAGAGTTTTTATAAAAACAGATTTTTTTACCGTTGTGATAATTCTGTAGATATCCAAATATATTAAAAAAGTCTTAGGATAATTTTGTAATGATGTGCCTTCTCTAGAAGTTCGCGATTAAGGATTATCCTTCTATGAACTTACAATACGTTTTTACCTGAATAAGGGAAACGATTATAAAGGTTACGTAAATACTGTCACAGATAATGCAAATATTCGCAGATGTACTGCCATATGTACACGAATTTCATAGAATCCATTGAAGTAAAAATATCAATATTTTATAATTCTAAGAAATTGAACATTTGTGAGATAGGTCAGTATTATATATGTATATTTTTTTAACTACTTAGTTGTATTTTTAAATATTATCAGACAAATTAATCTCCCCATACAAGATATTAATTAGATTAATGTTAAATGAGTAACAGTAGCACCTATCTTATCTAGTCTACATGTTTTATTTTAATTACGTTACTTTATAACGCAGCTATGTGTAGTTTTCGTCAGGACTGGCTTTTTTGCTTCCCATATTAACGAACCGTATATTTCTTGTAGGCCTCTATTTTCCACTTCATTTAAATCTAAAGCTTTATTGTACGTTTTATTGGATACGGTCGCGTCTTATTGGACTTTTATTTTCGTCTGTAACACGCTTTCTTGTTTATTTTTCGAAAGCTACCGTGAAACTGGTCGTAATCATTGAATATAGTTTGCATCGCGTGGTGGCAGCGCGATTTTTATTTACTTTCGAGCCAGCCCTGTCTTGTTCGTGACTTAGGACGAGAATGAAAAATAAAGAATGTCTGTGCGTCGTGAGGTCCGACATTATCTAAATCCTACCAACAGAGACCGAGTTTTGATTATAACAAACCTTTAAAGGGCAAGAATTCATGTACGAAACCTTTGAATACTTAACAACAAAGTTGTGTTTTATAAAATACAACTTTATTTGTTTTAGAATCAACTTTAGTCACCGTCAAAAGATAAAACTTCGATGCCAGTGTTGTTAATTCTGATTTATAGCTACCACATGCTGTTATTATGAAGTAGTCGTTTTATCTATCATAGCAGTCAGTTCCCCTTAAATTTAAGGTATGAAGCCCATAATTTCAATTAACTTGTTCTTTTAGGAAATAAAGCTTTGTTGAGTTGTAAAGATAAGAAACTTCGCAGAAATCTTGGATTCTTAACGAGCTATTGTACATGTATCTGTCATCTTACATGGTAACTAAAGAAAAATGCTCGTTCCTGATGTCTTACATGAGATATGTAGAATATTTTTATTGTTTAAATAAATTAATGGTTATTTTTTATTTAGTGAAAAAATATACATGTTAGGTAGAGTCAAAGGTGACTTGGACTGATTGGAGGCAATTCAAATTTAAGCGCTTACCCAAAGATGCTTGTTAGGATAATAAGAGTAATCTATCTCGCAGTAGTCGGCGTTCCATGATGGATCAGTGATGGGCTCACGATCCGCTGTGTTGTTTTGCTTTATTCAACTCAACAACTGCTCGTTCGTCCGTATTAGTGCCTTGTTACTGTGGAACGTTTTTATATTATTCATTTTTATACAAAGTAGGTCCAATATTTTTTATACTATACATATATTACATACATTTGTTTTAAATATTTATATATAATTTCAAACTACATTATTTTACTATTTATATCACTAATAATGACGTACAATTTAAATCTCTATTAACATATTTCTGAACGGTATGGTATTTTCATTGAAAATGTTGCGATAGATTCTAATATCCGTCGTCAAATATTTACAAAGTAATTTATTACTAAATAATTTAGGCTTTTTTGGCAAAAGTTATCCCGTACGCGTCATCCCCTAGAGTCCCGAGATCAGAAACGCATTATAAATAATGAAACCGAACACCAATACAATAATTGTTAGGTTGCTTATATTGAAGTCGAACGATTTACAAGACTTGTTCTCTTTATGCTATAAGCGTGTAGGCTTTGAAAGTTTGAGATAATATCTAATATGTCGCAGTATTATGGGGTGTCTGTAGCTTTCACCTACGCGTCAGCGAGTGCCCAATGGGCACTGTTGTGACAGCCTCCCACGATAAAGTATATGTTTATGCGCGCGCGCCGCCCGCCATGTTTGTTTTATCTCTATCCATCGTTGGACCGTGTTAATAAATGTCTTGTATTGGAAAAAATCTTATCATTCTTTTTTATGTAGCTCGTATGTTTATTTAGACGTTGGTTATTAATAATAATGGACTCTTTAGTCGTTAGATCAAAATTTAAGATCTTCTGTGTTCGTGTATCCAGTTTCTGTTTGTTTTTTGTGGACAGTGTACTCTGTCAGTGGGCCTTTTATTGGTGTTTCCAATAGGGGACGCGTCGGTGTTTTATATTCAAAACAGATGCTAACCTACGACGGTGACTGGAAATTAATTCAATTTATTTATGTTTGTTATTCATTTTAAATTATTCTCATGTTTTACATTCCCACGTTATAATATGCTTACTAGTATTTTTTTTTATTTTAAATAGTATCTCTTTTTAATTTTATTCTTTTGGAATATAATTTAAAAATAGTTATATGTTAGCAATTAAACACTACAAGTCTTTGGTTTTTTGTGTGTTATAGCTACCTGTTAACGAAACATTCAGTTCAGGTCTGCTAGTCGCGTATTACGCCTTGTTAACGGCGCGACGAATTGTCTGGCCCGGGAACAGCGACGGATATGCATTGTAACTCTGTACAATCACGGAAATTTGTTGAAAAGCGTGTAATTATCCAATCATCCCTAAATAGGATAAAAGCATTACTCTATCTTGAAGCTATGTAAGAGGCACATAAGTGATACAGTCTATTTAGTTGAAAATTGCTATATTTCTCATTAAATTATAATCCAAGTTTTAAACGTGAATCCGATTGAATATTCTCGTTCATATATTTCATTGGAGATACGAAAGTGGTAACATAACGCGGGCGCGGCGGGCGGTGCCGTCGGGCACGAACGTTTCGACTTGCTCTTTTTTCCCATTGTTTACTTTACGGGCGATGTTAAATTTTTATGATTTCCATCGCAACTGACGGCGGCGTAAATTATTTTCTGAACGCCTGCCAACTCGATAATTCTCGGTTATGCATGCGATCTCTTGCGATTGCTTCTTTATTTATGGTGTGGATCGTTAGGGCGTTCGATTACATGATTAATTTTAAGTTGCGACTTCATGCTGAGTCACATTTAAACGTCCAGTTCATTCTACTCCTTAGGTAGTAACCTAATTTAATAAGTTATTTTATATTGTGTATGTGTTTTTATATTAGTAAAATGACCACATCATTTGTTAATATGGCGGTGGACCGAAAAATAAAATAATTGTATTTAAAATTATGCTTAACTGTCTCTATTAAGTATTCATATGTATATTTTTGTATTGGTTTGGTATAAAAGTGACTTAATATTTTATGAATAAGAAGGTAATAAGCAATGGATCCTAGGCTTAGACTACAGACTTTAGGGTAGGTGTTAACCAGATATAAACAGCAGGTAAGCTCGCGCCGACGTCGAGAGCACTCGAGACCTCTTCCCGAACTGCTCACTTGAAATGAGCGATTTAAAATTCCTCAACATTTTCTGGCTTTTTTATTTTATTTTAAAATTGCACCAGGGTTTCTGGATTATTTCCGTATGGCATAAAATAAAATGCACACCTTTCAAACTTTAAAGATTTCTGGAGGCAAAGTTTATATAAATTTTAAAATTTGTATTATATTTATTGCTCTTCTAAAATCATTCTTTAGGTGTTATAGAAACCTAATAAACCTCAAATTCCAAAGTAAATATCATCATGCTTCTGTCAAACACATCGTGTAATATCGAATATCGTGCGGGCCGCGGGGATAATATTTGACCAGACTTATTTGTCAAGCGTGCTAGTATATTTTCTTATTGGACACCTTTCGACGTTTTCTATTTGAATTGCCCCAATGCTTACTGCCTGCGTTTAGGGGACGGTTTAAGTAACAATATGTAGACCTAATTTGGAATATTTTAAACTTTATCTTCCATTTATTAATTTGATGTGGTATTTTTTATTATTAATTTTAGAATAAATAATCATATTAGTCAGGCCAATTCTTTTTAATATTGATATAAATGTTAAATAAGTTCCAGTAGCAGATAATAATCCAAATACATGTGTTATCAACTGATAAATGGGTTGAAAATAAATCTCGTATCGTAATAACATGTTTCTTTGATAAGGAATCGATTTAACGTAAAGGGCTACTGTGCGATAACCTCTGTCAGGATCTCCTTAATCCCATACAACTGCTGATAAGCTGGCGTCGTCTACTTAGGCATGCACGTGGGTCGACTAAGTAATTGGTCTTAAACACAATAAGATACAAATTCGTGTAGAGGGTTGCTAGTTTAATCTTCTGCCATTTCAAAACAAGTCACGAATACTTTTTCATCTGTCGAGTTGATGAGTGTTATTTTTTATAAGGCTCGAGTTTCAAGTAATGCTTACTAGGGTCGAAGGATCGAGCAAGTCTAATGTGTATACTTACATGGGAAGCCCGCAAAGGGAAAAATTTGTGGTTTATAGCAGACAAGGTTGAAAGATTGTCAATGGTTTTGACAATATATATATTGCCGACATAAATTGACACCGGTCGTCCGATACTTTTATGAACATTTGTATCATTGAAAAGAAATGTTCTAAAAATATTTAAACCAATTTCTAAATATCAGAAATAGATATATCTATAACATAGAAGTAAATACGCTTAACTCTTTCAGATAGTTATCGCATAAGCTATTATCTATATCTTTAATTTTATTATTGGTAACTGTAGTTAATTAAAACCAAAATGAAAATGTTTTAACATGGAAACAACAAACTTGAATTAATTAGTTAAATGAAAGTGAAATTAATACTGTGTAATCTGACACTGCATTGCGCCAGAATAATTAAGTTCGACTCATTTCATCGTGTTGATAAACATTAACGACGCTGTTGACACCTCCAGCTCCGACGAGACAGGAACATAATTTCGTCTGACTTAATTTTCTCTCCAACGCTCCATGTCGTATATTTCAATAAGCATTTAATACTGTACTGGATTTAGCAAGTGCCATAACTTGAACCTTAAACATTTTACGACTTGATGAAGAAAATATGCCTTAGTGAACGGTAATAGAGATTATTTTATTTTATACTTGTAAAGCAAGAAGTCCAGCTTTAATGTTATTCATAAACATAACAATTAATTCGATGTGAGTTTGTTTTGATAGGCTCTCTATAAAATGAAGTTAAACATCGCGTAATGTTTATCCATTCGCGATACATTTAGCGACAGGTGGATTGTGTTTATAAGGAGCACTTCCACCATCATCGCATGCTATAAATCCGTCGTCGTCATACTTGAAGTGCGGAGGATCGTAAATAGCATATGTTTATTTTATTACTAAATATTTTGTTTCGTTAGTGCAGATAACGCCTGGTTATAGTTTACATGATTATCCTATATGTACACTTGTACAGTCTTGGTCGTTTGTTGACGCGGCTACGTCAATATTTAAATATCATTGTCATATATCATCGTGTAAACTTCTGGAAGGAAATATATATGGAACTAGTAACAAGATATTTATTTAGTTTCCGCTAAGTTAATAATTAAGAAACAAAAATTCATTCCGTTTCGGTACACATAATTACCATCATAGAATCCAGTAAACATCTGTGTTAGCAGCAAAAAATTAGGAAGAGATTTCGACTGTCAAACTAATTTGAAGGGATTTGCTGGGAGTCAGGAACGCGGGCAAAAAGGCTCATCCATCAATATACCGCTTAGTGATATTTTTAAACCACATAAGCCCAGTGTATCGTGCAACTTATTCGACTGACTGTTTGGAGACGTTGATTCAAAATTTTAAAATAACATCGTTTTTAATTGCTCATGTTTTGCGTCCTAATATTTTTTGAATAAATATATATTTCTACCAACACCTTCTATAAATATATTATACTTACAATAGATTGAAAGAATGTACGCTGTAATTTCGTTGCTGTAATTAATCGGAAGGCATAATGGCTTGCACAGAAAGGTGACGGTGAAAGATGTTGATCATTACACGGTGCTCCAAGATTTTCCTCTTTTCCACCCTTAATATATGAGGCCATTAAACAAAGTGTTTCTTCATCACAATATTAAGAGTACAATTATTGTTTATATTATACGTGCTCGATTCTGAACAAAGGAGTTAACCCTATTGTAATATTAGTGTCAAAACAGATAAGATGTTGTAAATTATTGTAATTACAAATAAGAGAGAATTGATTTTCTTATCGCCCAACTGTCACTCTCTTTATAATTTATAGAAGGATATTGTAAAGGACATTAATGATTGTAATGTAGGTAGGTACTAGTACTGCAAGAATAATAAAGGATATTAATATTATTTATGTAATAAATAATTATATACCTGCTTATATTATAACGTTTATATGCTTAAAACAATGTTGAATAATATTGATCATTTAAGATTATATATCTCGATTTAAGTAAAATTAGCTATTGCTATGCTATTGTATCAGCAACGAAATTCAAAATTATTTGTATCTTGCATCTTATAAATTGATAGTTAAATATTATTTTGTTTTTTATTTCTACGCATATACCGATCAAGAATAGTCCTAACTTCTGAATACCTTATTTCACAACGAGCAGAGGGTATTTCTACAGGCTTTATTTTGTTGGCTTTAAACTTTGGGTGAATCTTATTAGGGGCAAAAACGGATCTCATTACCCTGTTTCCGGGACAGTTATTTTCAATGTTTTACTTATACACCTGACTACTCCCATCTGTCCATTCAGATAAATAACTTTACACAATTTTAACGGTTGGCTTGAGCTGTACAAATTATTAGAAAATCGATCTAACATGGGTAAATTTTTTAAGGTCGTGAAATAAAAATCCATTAGTTACGTACTGTATTTTAAGCCATCCATAATAATAGGTACATATTATTATTTGCAGTTGCGGCGTTTATTACGAAATATATGGTAGTGAAAAAAAATAGATATTCACTTTGGTAGAGGTGGTATGTCTACTATATAATTATTTTTTTCCAAGAAATAATAAACCATTACAAAAAATAACATATTTAAATTTCAAAACTTGCAAATTAAACATAAATAACATGACAACAATATCGTATTTACAAAACGTGGCTTCGATGTTTGCTTTTCTGAAATAGTTTTCCTGGTTTAAATTGTTTTCTTGTGCTACTTTGTGTAAATTATGATCATATTACAGGCAGCGTCTGCATAATGTGGTGTTTACAACATATCTTTTCTACAAAATTAGACACCAAGCTATTTCGCAAGTGTTAATATCCGCAGTTGGAACTAAATGAAATTGGAACCTTGCCAACAATATAACGGAATTACAAATTCTTGATTATCAAAAAGGTTTTATTTTTTATTTTTAAGTAACACTTTCTGCATGAAGATAATAAAATAAGGTATTCAAAGTATTTTTATTAAATAAATAATATAGCAAATTGAGATTGTAAATGCAACATGTGCCAGACGTTGATTCTGCAAAATATAAACTTGAAAATAAGGCTGCGACATACACGACATAATGTTGAGTGTAGAGATTCTTGGTAAAGCAATACACAAATTACGGATTTAAATATTAAGGTGTATCTGTTTTTATGTACTTTACAAGCATTTTTCATTATATGATAAGACAATCAAAATTACATGCATTCATAGTTTGTCTAAATTACTTTATAATTCTATGTTATAATTACGCAAAGGAAATGTGGATTCCTCAGTACAATATATATTTCTCCACAACATCCTGGAGCTGAAAACAAAATAAACAATTTGTTAATTTCGTGTTCTGTTCCACGCCTAAGAACGTTAATGCGATGTGTTCCGGTATCGGCTAATAAAACTGTCGCCATTGCGACATGTAGCGCCTAAATGCAAGTTTTTATGCATTTCCGAACATTTTAATGGGAGACCCGATCTATTCTTAGCACGTTATACACATTTTATGATAATGATTATGATGCGTGCTCATGGGATGTGGTAGTTGTAAAATGTTAAACAGTTGTTTGTTTAGCGGTTTCCTCGTGCACTCGACCCGTTGGGTTATTGTGCATTCTCAGTCTATCGTGGCATATCTGGTGAGCATAATGCAGCAGTGCGGAAGAAATAATAAGCGGCAGTATTTTTCGTCCCCTCCGTGAACTCTCGGCGGACTGAAGTGCATAACTTCGCACACCTTTATTTACCGTCACCTCTGCACTTTGTTTTATTTTCTTGCACGCCTCGTCCGCATAATTCCAATGTAATGCCTTCGCTTTGCCCTAAAATATATCCACCGCCTTCGCCGAGGGGAAGCCTTACGAAATATCAGCGGCTATTGTGCGCTCCATTTTGCTCATTCTTTATTATGGACGGTTTTGTATGAATGTAATGAACGCTTTATTCATAGGTGCGATTTGCTCAATAGCGAAGATTTTTCGCGAGGAGTAATATCGGGAACACAAAAGAACGGGCCCATTCAATGTTATATTGAGTGCGGCTTTAGATTTTTTGCTTAAAAATAATATGCGTTCGTTAAAAATATACAGAATAAACAGTAGCGTTTAAAATTAGTTTGCTTAGAGGAAAAAAGCAGGCGCCATCAGAGGCAGCGAGGGTTATCTCTCGTTATTTGTCATATCAAGTGTTTCGTTTCATTTTGCCGCCGTCGCTTCAAAGGCGCCGCATACAGAAGCGGCTCCTGAATTGTCATCTTTTGCTTAGGCTTAGGGAATGTAGAACTATTTAACACTCCGATGTTTAATCGTTGAAGAGTTCTACGACTTGTATTAGATAGGCGCGTATCTTCTAGGTAACCATTAATATTTGTTAACTGATTTGAATTTGTATTCCAAAGAAGCATTTTTTAACAGATTTTATCGTTGTTTTTTAAACTGTTGGTTTTTCCATAATAAATTTCCATAATAATTTCTATATAAAACTCTTAATATAGTATTGCATTTCTCACATGCGTTTCTAATTAATGAGTGTTGGAACATGCGTTTTTCATATATTATAATAGAGGCAGCCCAAGCGTAAGGCCAATTTGTCGTCACGATGTGATGTCCGTATGGGTAACCGTTTTGCATACAAACTACCTCATGTGTAATAATGTAACACCTATCACTCGTAAACGCCTAATCGTCCTTATCGTGTTATGAATAAACAAATAAGTATTAACGGCGTTAAAATTACAAATTGACCGTAAAATTTGCATGCGATGCGGCAATGTCAGACCAAAATTCTATAAAACTTGCTTAGAGACAAGATTCATAACTTAAGATTATTACGTTGATAATGTCTCAAAAGCCAAGGGACCATATCAAGAAGGACAAAAAGAATAAAAATTAGTAACGAATAACAAAATGTGTCACAATATTTATGTTTCTTCATTTTCCTGCAACATAATATGAAGTCACAATAAATTCAATATTATATCATAAGGTAAAAATAATCGGAATATATCTACTGTAGTTACTGCTAAACGAGACTTTAGATTTTTTAACAGTTTCTACATATCTGGAACATTGTGATCATTTAATCGGCCGGTTTATTGTTTGCTGTTCATGTCCACTACTAATGAATTTATACCATCATCCAATTCGCACGACTGATTTTCTGATTTGGCAAAATACACAATTATATTTGTATCACTTGATACTCTATTAAATTTAATAATAATGAGATGCACTACCGCGAATGACAAAAAGAGCACTTTTATAAAATTTTAATGACGTAACTCGATATGATCATAACGAGCTTGTGGTGAGCCTACAACGAGTTCACAGAAATCGTACTGTCATAACGTGTAAGCTTATGTTCAAGATGAAATGTGTAACGGATACTACTTACATTATTATGAAATATTACTACATTAAATTATTAGTACCAACACTGAAATATCTAGTAAGAGAAGTAAAACACAAATAAACTTAATCTGAGTTTTTGTTTATACGACTTTGAAAGCGGTAACTTTTTGTAGATCTTAAGTATGTACTTTTCTTCAAACAAGAATTAAAACAGTTTTTTTTCGGTTTCTCATGATTTGTAGACAGGTGGCGTGGAAGTCGGAGTCTTATGCTTTGATGTCGCCGCCATAGTACGCGTGCGATCCAATCTTTTTGTCAGATATTTTTATGTATTGATTTAATGCCGGTCGTACTTGAATAGATTTGGTTTCAATTTACAATCATTTTTTGTAAGCGCTTATATATTTGCACGGAAGTTGAGATTCTTTATCTTGAGCTAAATTATTTTGACTTTTATGTTTTCAAACGATGATACAGTAACTTTAATTTAAATATTTTGTCTACAGGTCTAACAGCCGAGCTTTTCTACGTGCGAGATGGACAAATAAATTTCTACGCTTTAAATTTCGTTGTGCCTGTGCCGGCAACGATAGGAGAGCTGCACTTCACTTGGCAGAGTCTTACCAGAAGACCGGTCAGTATTAAAATGTGTAATAATATAATAATATTATCATTATTATTAAAATGTGTAAATTTCCAAAAAAATCTGTAAACTTGCTACTACTAAAAGTAATTTAGAAAACGGTTGAAATATATATTTTGAAAATATGGAAAGAAAACAAGGACTGTATGAGTTAGTTTCTGCTACATTCATTTGAAATTACAATTTCATTATTTATGTACAAAGTATATCACAAAGGTATAAATAACAAACTGCATAATGAATTACTAAGACTACTACTACTATGTTGGAAGAGAATGGAGTGCCTTAACACTAGATTTTCTGGTTCCCTCTGCCTACCCCGCTATATGCGGGATACAGCGTGAAGTTAAGACCTAAAAAATATTATCTCGTACTGCTTCTATCATAGTTGTAATTCTCACGTACATTTAACACTTTAAATAGATTTTAAATACAAATAAGATTAACAAATATAATCGTATTTCTACCTGCGTTTTCGCATACGTGACAAATTTATAAATATTTAATATATAAATTTAAACACGGAGAAATGTCAAACAGCAGCTATTAATCTTAACATTGTATTCTAATATGAATAATATATAGCTAATAGCTTACCGTGAGCTAGCGATAAAAGAATTCGCAAGTGGCCATGTTTAATAATATGTTTGAGGCGCCATATTAAACAATAGATCGAATGACGGTTTAGTCTACGGCGAACTTCCGTGCGAATTTAATACGTAATATCCTCAATATAAATATGGATAAAACTTCTACCAAAATAATATTACTAATTAAAACCTTTATTACGGTATATTTGACAAATGAATATACTCCTTTTAATTTTATATTTTAACTAAAAATATTCTTACAGATATATGAGTATTCAAAAAAATCTTACACTTTGTAATATACGGATAAACATTGATACATATATCCCATTTAGTGTCAAGATTTTTACGTCGCTCTTCGGGCTTATTCGTTCGCCTCTCGATCGGCTGTTCTTATGTAAATACAGAGCTTTGCTTGAATTTAGATAGCTCGTAAATAACTTCGATAAGACTATCTTGTTTTTCGATATTACGATGGTAATAGGTTACACCAATGTAATAAATTTAATCTAAATGCTTTTTTTTAAATATTAAAATTCTATATTATTAGAAATAGTGGCGATCGGATCGTCTTGACATCTAGGTTCACTCTGACTATCCTGCTATGCAGGATAAACCGTGAAGGTGCGGTTTTATATTCTTAATAATACTCTTATACCGTGTCCATAGTGGGACATAGTCTAACTGTTACACAACACGGTTGCCGATCCCCATTGGAGGGAATGGTTCTATTGAAATTATTGTCATTTGTATCACTTTAATATAAAGCGTGCGTATTGCTCCGCACAAAACGCATTGCCGCGAATTAGGGCGGAACGTAGAGAACGGAGTGTTTTGACACTAGGTTATCTATGCCTACAACATTACTTGTTGAAATTATTTTAAAAACTATAGTCGGATAAAATCATAGAATGCTGATGGTAGCGTAAAATACTTTATCAGCTTCGTCCATACATTTTTTAACAAAAGTTTTTCTAAAGGCAAATTAATGCGATTGGATACAAATACGCAATTTATTAGAAATAATGTTTTTATTCCAAACATTAGAATATACAGTTGTAGCAGCGATAGTAAGATGTAAAATCATACGCCTGTTATGTAAATTCTGGGTGAACGAATCTTAAAGCAGACGGTCGTTTATTTGACTTGTATTGATATCCAAATATTATGTGCATTTATTTACGTCTCAGGCACAATGAAATAAAATTCAAGGTTGTGCGGCCTTAAAACGCCAGTAATGGATGTAAGATGACGCCGGTGCCGAGACCGCACTCAGATCAATCAATGTCCACAAAAAGGGGAACCGTACCAACATATACATCATGCACAAGTGAAACATACACATATATACGTGTGACAAAGACATTTGTGTGACATTTGTTTATATAGGGTGTCCCAAAATTAACGCAAGATTTGAATTAAATAGAAAATGCCATTTTAGTCTTTTAATAGCGAATGAATAATGAATATAATAGCAAATGACGGTAAAGTCAAATCTTGCGTTAATTTTGGGACACCTTTATATGTTTTCTTATGACATTAATAAGTTATAAGAAAACATATATAAACATGTATTTTAGATTGCGATCCTGTCGAATTATAATAAAATACGGATTTTGTTAAAATTATTAAGCACAACGTTAAAATGGGAAAGTTATAAGTAAATATTTATTGTTTTACTCATCAGTAAAATAACATAAAAATTAATATTATTATATTATCTGTTGACTGAAAGTTTCAGTGTAATCTTGAATTGTTTATTAGTGAATTATTACCGAATAAAGATTCTATGTCTCTGAACAGTTGTCATTGAGCAGATGTTGTGGATTTGTTTTACAGATGATATTGCTTAACGATATGAAAAAATGTGTGTATGTACAATGTAAGCGGTTCTCAGTAAATTAAATATACATACTAATGAAACATCTGCCAATATAGGACAGGATTGTCAGCTCAAAAAACTTTTACAATGAAATACATTTTTGATTCGACAGACCTGCTATCGAGTAAAACTTGTATTTAATAAGAAACACTTGAAATTTCAAGATCACGTAAATTGCTTAAATAAAATGTGAACATTATGTTAAAAAATAAATGCCTCAAGTTGGGATAACAGTGTTCTCTTGTTCTACACCGTTAGATCATGTACTTAGTGTGTTCGAGTTTTGACTTTTGATTTTTGGTAATGTTCAAATTAAGTGTAAGCACGTTTTAGGTTAAACATTTTTCCATTTTCATAATACTGTTTAGTTTAGTTAGTTGCTATTCAACAATTTCGTATCACGGCTAATATGAGTCCATAATGATGATGATAATTGTAGTTGGTTAGTTCTTTATGGTGCGTCGGCGCCTTTGACTGTTCGGCAAATATTTAGAAAACCGTTACAAACGGTAATGAACGATCGCACTATTGTCTGTGCCGACTCGCGAGGAAATATTTAATTAGTGGCTACGGTGTCGCACCTACGCTTACGAGGCTTCTCATGCTTAATGAAGGTAAAGGGCCCGCGGCTAAACTGTTTGCCTGTTTGTTTTATCATTCATGTGCCGCGCGATGATTAGTTACGTTGTAAAGGAAGTGTGGACTGCTATTTATGTAGCTCGTTACGTAGATAAATTGGTACTGCCCTACACGCTTGTTATACTGAATCTCCAATTAAACTTCAATTAAATTTTATAATTATAACATGCGCTACTTGTTTCTATTTACAATTATTATTCTTTAATATATTATGTGGTCGTATAAATTTTAAATCTAAAAAGGTCGAGGGATACAATACGACATAATATTTGTCCCCGATCTCGCGGTAGGTCATAGACATTTGATCCGCTTGACATATCTATGGGTCGCTCCTTCTTAGGTTCGGCCTCAGGCAGCCATCTTTCGCAGTAGTACAGTTAAATCGTTATGTGGTCGATCCGTTAGGTATGCATGATTATTTGTTCGTGCTTTTTTATGTTTTGAACCTACACATTATGAATATGTAAATTTAAATATTTATTTAAATAATATAGGTTATATTATAATTAAAATATATATATTTTTTGTAGTTACCCTATACGTTACACGTGGAGGTAGAACCGGACCAACAAGCTTTACACACGCCAACACTTAATATTTCTACTGAAGGCTTTGTACCTACGGAGCCGCAAACATGGCGAGTTGATTTGCCATGTACGCGCACGGTGGCCGCCGAAGTCGACGTCACTATCTCTCTTAATGTGTCCACCGGTTCATCGTCAACGGCTTTGCATTTCCGCCGTCGGAAAATATGTTTGAAGGAAGCACCCAGACCGGCAGTGAGAGTGGATAGTGTGCCACATGCACCCACATCAGCAGATATTTTTTATGCGGGTGCGGGTTGTGCTGGCGCAGCGCTTCTGATTGCTGCGATCGCTGCAATTGTATGCCGAGCGAGAGCCAGGAAATTGAGACGGGCTCGAAGCGACGAACAAGATGCTCATGCTTTCTTACCAGACTCTTCATGTAAGTCGGCTGCCAGCTACACCAGCTACAGGCGGCCTACGTCTCTACCAGCTGCGGCTGCAGAGGAAAGAGCCAGAGATTTACAGCAGAGAATTGCGGAATTGACAATACAAAGATGTCGAGTGCGACTGCGCTCAGTTGCCATGGAAGGAACTTTTGGTAGAGTTTATAGAGGAACGTACGCGGATGAAGATGCAAGGGAACAGGAAGTCCTAGTAAAAACGGTTGCTGAACACGCTTCTCAAGTACAGGTAAAATTATCAACATTTCACATACATGAAAATTGTTTCAATTAAATACATTTTTGAATATTATTTTACTTATTTTTAGGTATCACTCCTTCTTCAAGAAGGATGTATGCTATATGGCCTGCAACACGAACGTGTACTGTCTGTTCTCGGCGTGAGCATAGAAGATCAAACTGCTCCATTCCTCCTTTATCCTTGGAATGGAGGTTGGAGGAATTTAAAACAATTTCTCTTAGCCTGCCGAGGCGTAAATTTGGGTGTTGCCGCAAATGGACCACCTCCGCCGCCTCTTACTACTCAGCATGTCGTAAGAATGGCATTGCATGCCTTAGACGGCTTACAATATTTACACTCACAGCACGTACTGCACAAGGATATAGCTGCTAGAAATTGCATGTAAGTACTAAATATTGATAAGTATAAACCAAAACGTTCGTTAACCAAAACGTAAACGTATAGAATAAAATGATTTAGAAAATGTTTTAATTATTTTATTTATTCAACAGAGTAGACGAAAATCTGCGCGTAATGATCGCAGACAACGCGTTGTCACGGGACCTTTTCCCTGGAGATTACCATTGCTTGGGAGATAACGAGAACAGACCAATCAAATGGCTGGCGTTAGAAGCGTTATCAAAAAAACAATTTAGCCCGTCTGCTGATGTGTGGGCTTTAGGGGTATTGTTATGGGAACTCACGACATTGGCTCACCAGCCCTATGCTGAAGTGGATCCCTTTGAAATCGCCGCATACTTGAGGGACGGATATAGGTTGCAACAACCAGCAAATTGTCCCGATGAATTGTAAGTACTAATAAGGTATATTATATAATTTAATCTACATATATAGATTATACAAATGAGTCATGTCAGGATACATTATTTGTTTAATTTTGGACAATAATACTATGTTGAAGAGAGATTTTTTAATATTTTTATTTATTTTGCATAAACTTTTTATATTCCTCTTTTTTATATTATTCTTATATGACATCGCTCCTGACCAGTGCAATGATTTTATCATGAATAGACTAGCAAAGATAATTGGCAAAAACAGTCCATTAGCGTTAATAATATTACGGTGAACACATTTATGAGTATTTGCGTAATTATCTATAGGGAGAATGAAATCCAACTTTTTTGCTAGATTAGTATACATGTTTGTCTTTTGTTATTAAACTTAGAAAATTAAATAAGTTTTTGTTATTTACTATCTTTCACAGAAATACTAACGTTGTTAGTACTTTTAATATATTTGCAAAGACAATAAGATCTTATAGTAATTCTTCTCCCCCAGGTTCGCAGTAATGGCCTATTGTTGGGCGATGTCGCCAGACGACCGACCCACGCTACCACAATTGCAAATATTCCTACGAGACTTCCACACACAATTAACGAGATTCGTTTAAAATAAAAATACCTAAACCGATAAAAAAGTTTATTTAATAATAATCTAAAAAGTAATAAAGTGATGAGTGAATCTTCATTATAATTTGTTCGGTCTAAAGACATTCCTATGAAAAGACAATCCAAAGACGACAATAAAATAGTGAAAATAGTGAACTAGTGGATATACGAGGCCTTACAGTTACCGTTCTGGTGACACTTGTTAGAGGCGTATAAGAGACTGATTTTAATAGTGCACTGATTTGTATATGTATTTCATAATTTAGATATACGAGTATGCTAACATGTCTTCATATATTTTTCTTTTTATTTTGCATTGAACTTTTTTATTAGAACATAATGTTACAGTGCTAATTTTTATTGCTTTTTATTAATTTTTGAATCCTAAATAAATATATACAAAAAACCAAAATAACAATGAAAATGTATGAAGAGAAATGTACTATAAATATTATTTGAAACCTCAATACTGCCATATTAGCGTAAAAGAGTATATGTAAATATTGATAGAATTAACTTTTTACGTACATATATTGAATGTGCCTCGGATTTTATGAAAGATATAGATGTTTATTAAAGTTCTGTTGAAAACAATTATTATAGTGGTAGACCTGCAACATATTTTCCCGTCTTCATTTTAAGTGTTAACAGTTTAAAATATTGCTGTTGTTAATATAAGGTAACTTAGGTACTGCATTCGATACAGAAATTACAAAAATTCAATGGCTTATAGAAATATTTGATTTTCTCCTTTATTTTTTACGTGAAATATATTTTTTATGTTTTCGTATAACAGGATTTAGACAGACATTAATAGAGCAACGAACAAAATAAAGACGGTAACACTTACAATGATGGCGCCATCTGTTTAGCTTGGACCCATTTTTCCTTATAATGAAACGGTAATGTTATTATATTATTTATATTAAGTAATATGTGTAATCTATAAGAAACAATTTTCGTTATTAATGTTCCTTAGAACAAATACAAGTAATGAAAGAAATGTATAACAAAATTAATTAAGAATTAAACTTATGGATCTTGGTAAAAGCGCTAGATACACGTAGGTACAAATATTGTATACAAATTAAATATATTTATCTTAATTTTATTGATTTGCTCCAGTCGGCTAGGATTTTTTGGCATACATAAAATTAAAATTAAATATGTGCCAAAAAGAATTTTATAAATATAGTAGTGCCAATTGTCAAAATATACTTGATTTTTGGCAAATTATTAAATTAATTATATTTTACAATTAATAATGGTGATTTTTTAAATTCATTAAATTTGATATTTAATGAAGGTGTTATTGTTTTGTACAATTTGAATAAAATTTAAATGTATATTGATTTATGTTATTTTGTAAATTAAAAAAAAATAAAACAAAATTAGCTATCATTCTGATTTAGTTTTGGTAAAGGAAGAAAAATTAATTTGATATTAAATTAATTACATCAGTAATATGTAATCTTTCACTATTGCTTTAACGTAACTTTTCAACTTACAATGTCAGACCGCCATCTTTGATTTTATATGACACTTCATAACATTTAACAAAATTTTCTTTATTCACAAAAGTTGTAAAAACTAAAGAACTGTTGAACTTATTCCAAATAAGTATAAGTTGAACAGTTTTTAGTTTTTAAAAAATAGTTCAAAGGTCAAAAAATACTTTTACCTTAAATAAATTCCAAGTTCATTTAACTTTGAGTCGTGACTTCTGCCTTATACGGAGCGCATGCCTTTTTATTTTAACTTAAAGTTTTCTCCCTATCAACTATAACGTATTTGCATGTTGCTTTTTTATGGCCTATAATATAAGTGTTATGTGTAATAGTCGATTTATTTTCTTCATTTTCTTCAATTATTCGAAAATAAAATCAAATATAATAATAGATGTTATTTATTAAATTAACATTATAACCTATTGGTATGTGTTTATCTTTTAATAATACAAAAGTATTGTTAAATTGTATTGCATTAGAGTGTCACAACGTTTAAGTGGTGTGAACATTGTACTTCATATAGGTATTATGTAAATTATTAGAGGCAGCTGTTATATAGAATTGTAAATTTGTAAATAAAACAAAATATACGTCAATATATGAGTGATAATATTCTATGGGTTTTATTTAACACATCTCCTTTTTTAATTTATTTTATTTAAAGTTTAGTTAAAGTTAATTAATTAAATTTTATATATATGAAGGAGAAAGAAAACTTTTGACAATTTTTTATGAGAATTTAATTGTGCGGAAAGAGCGGTATAATTTTGGCAGTATATATAGAAAAAAGTGCAGTGAGCCAATTTATTTTTATAATAGCTAATATATTAAAACACACATTAAATAAAGAAGGTAAATTAAATTAAATATAGTATAATTTTTGACTACAATCAGCACGCAATGTCTCCTTATTCCTACCTCCTATCCTAAAACTAAAAAAAATAACAATTTTGACATACGCTTTTAGACAAGTGACATACATACACGTTGCTTTAAAACTGTATTTCACTTCTACAGTTACCAGTAAAAAGAAAAATATATGTAAAACATATTATAACATAAAGAATATTAGAACACTGTTTTTTTTTATCGTAGAACGCTTTTTTGAGATTAACAATAGCTGACACAAGTCCCCTCTTATTCTACTAATAGATACAATTATTAAAACTGATAATAAAATTTAATAGTGAAATTCTTAACACATACGACCACGGGATCCATCATTACGTCAGCCTGTAGCATATATCCTTTATATTACTTCACAATTTCGTGAAACAAAAAAGACAACTTTAATAAAAAATAACTTAAAAAATAAACTGAAAGTGTTCCTTTAAAATTATTTTCGCATAAACCTGGTTATCCTGGCAATGAGATTAGGTTCGTGCTATGAATATATTGAATTAGGGGCAAAAAAGAGGACGGCAAAAACTTAGCAGCTTATACCTTGAAAATGTACATCCGCTACAGACATTTCATAAGTATGAGTTAAATCTATACATACTCGTATATGTTTAAACACATATATGTTTAAAAACCATTATGATTTTTAAGCGGCCATTCAATAAGAAATATTTCTCCTATTTTACTAATTATTATTGTTTCTAAAACGTATGTTTTTATAACGAACAGTTTACATTACTTAATATTAAACAAAATACACGTGTAAGAGTATCTAATTGCAAAAAAACAATATGTAGCTTTTACTGTAATATACTTATTTAGCGTTTTTAGAGGTTAAAATTAATTAGAGGTTAATTTTATTTTAATATAATTCACGAATATATATTCTTATTATTGAAGTATTGATCTCTATTCAAATAAAAGTTGTGATATTTTCAACCTCTTCAGATACCAGATACAATAATATTATCAATGCTTATACGTATTTTTAGTTGCAACGGCATTGAAAGAAAAATTTGGAAATATCTCGCAACTAACCAACGTGTCATTTAAAACGATAAAAATAAAAAAGAGAATTTATTACAAATGTCAGTTAGGAGGTATTGGCACTTCACCGTCGATATGAGTCCATATTACAATTTGACTAATTAGGTTATATGCGTTTAAATAAAAAAGAAACATTCTGAAAATGTTATAAAAAAATAAGTTTAATAACGTATCATTTTTAAGTTTCTAAAATATAAATAATATTAAAATTGTTGTATATAATATGGAGTAACTTATAACATAACAAAAAAAAATTAAAACGCAAAAAATAACTTTGGCATATGCCAAGGCCCCGGCGAGATTCGAACTCGCGATCTCCTGTTTACTAGACAGGCGCTTTAACCAACTAAGCCACGGCGCCTCTTCAGTAAAGGGTGAAATTAGGGAATGGAAGCAAACGGGGAACTGTGAAACAAAATAAAAATATATATATTATTTTTCAGAATCTAAATATACATATTGTGATATATTATATTTACAATTTAAAATATATTAATAATAATAATTTACATAACGCCTGTCGTGGCGCAGAGGCATAAGTGCGACTGTAACCACGACAGGTTGTGGGTTCGATTCCCACTCCAGGAAATGTTAGTATTTTCATTTCCTGGGTTTGGTAACAAGGCAAAGCGAGGCGTTGATTTCCGCCACTCAACACGCAATGCCTCAATTTGGCGGAAAGTGGGGAACGGAATTGTTGTAAGAGAACGGAGTGTCTTAAGACTAGGTTCTCAGGTTCCCTCTGCCTACCCTGCTATATGCGGGATACAGCGTGAAGCTATGTATGTATACAATAAAGCGAATAAAAAAAGAATAACTTAATTTATTTTATTTTCACCATATTTACCACTATGTATCCAAAAGTGTCAATTTGTTATTTAACAATATTGTAAATCAATTTTGAAACAAAAAGCTATTTTTACGTAGCTCTTCAATCAACTTCAATCCACGTGTACACATGTATCTGATTTGGAATATTTCGTAAGACAAATACATTAAATTAACCTAGGTTACAATTCATATTATTTCCATAGTTAATTTATTTAATTATTTGTGTAAGCTGTTTCAATTTTGGTTACTTTTTAAGCAACTATCTAACATGTATTTTTTACGTACATTACGTATAAAATAACATATTTCTTTTAAAACAAAAATTATACAATCTAAATCAATAGAGAAGAAACTTCTTAGCAATCCATTGATTCACCGTGCGGGTGCCCATCGCTTTGCAGAGAGAGGAGTTTGGAGAGTGCCTGGGACTTACGACCCAACAGGTAGGTTTAAGGGACCCCTTTAAAATGCGCATTAACGTTCACCTCCGCTGTCCGCGCTCCTCTCCCTATTTTATATTTTAATTTATTTATTTTTTATTTTTTTTATTATTATGTTAAGACACTCCGTTCCGTACTCCGTTTTAATGTATCATATAAAGTAATAAACCTATAAGGTTACTTATATTTTTAATGTCTTTTTTATTTACTTTTTTATAGTGTCATACACCTACCTATATGTCCATAAAAGTATATTAAGTAGTCATCATTCTCAAGTTTTGAATGATTTGTATTAAATACTTTTTTTTTAAATTTTTATATCTAAATCTATAATCATTGTAATTCTTATGAATTACGTGTAATTGCAATTGTTGTCAAGCACTCCGAAGGGTATTTGCGAATATCTTTATTATCACACATTGTATGTTGAAGGTAGTAGAAGATATATTAGTTTAAGATATGATCGTATATATTGTCTAATAAAAAAATATTTTTTAAATTTATTTCCTTTCCGCATATTTTTTTAGCTTCACGCTGTACCCCACATATAGCAGGGAGGCAGAGGGAGCCTAGTGTTTAGACACTCCGTTCCCCACTTTCCGTCAAGTTGAGGTATTGCGTGCTGAGTGGCGGAACTCAAAGCTTTGCCTAGTTACCAAACCCAGGAAATGAAACATTTCCTGGAGTGAGAATCGGACCCACAACCTGTCGCGTTTTCAGTCGTACGCTTGTGACTCTGCGCCACGACAGGCGCACCGATTTTGGTGATAGTTTTTTTATATGATAGATGCTTCTCCTGATGTGGCCCCATTTAAATTTAGTTCCGACGGGCAGTTATTTGTGATAATTGTACTTTTTAATGCGCTTTCTTCGATGTCTGTTCTTTTTTGTTAAAATTTTAATTATACTTATAGTGACGGTCTGGTTATGTTATGTTTTATTATATTTGGCTACTTAATTTGTATAACAAAATTTATTTCTTCTAATATGGGAAGTGATTTATTTTTACATTCTTATTTTATTTCTATACTAAATGCGCTATGCTTCAATGTAGGTACTTTAATAATTTTACGAAATGCAAATCAATCATTTACTAAAATTAACTTATCTTTTATTTATTAAGCATCTCAACCCTTTCACTTTTGCATAAAACAAATACTGTTGTCTGTCAGTAAGTAATTATATCCTTTTTAGGAAAAATCATTAGTGACATTATGTCACGAGTCGATTTGTATGCTTGTTTATGTTACAGCTAAAGTCATATACTTATAGTATATAATTGAGGCCATTGTTGCTCAGTGTTACAGTGTTACATTTGAATATAAACACGATGGTTCTCGGTTCAATGCTTAGTAGGGGGAATTAACGACTTAGGTATTTTTTTTTACTTTGGTATTATTTTTAGCTTCACACTGTATCCCGCATATAACAGGGTAGGCAGAGAGAACCTGAGAAATTAGTGTTAAGACATTCCGTTCCCCACTTTCTGCCGATTTGAGGTATTGCGTGCTGAGTGGCGGAACTCAACGTCGCGCTTTGCCTTGTTACCAAACCCAGGAAATGAAAATACTAAACTTTTACATTTTCTGGAGTGGAAATCGAACCCACAACCTGTCGCCTGTGTACAGGCGCACGCTTGTGCCTCTTCGCCACGACAGGCGTTTGATTTAGGTAAATAAAAATATTATTTTAATTAGCTCTAATAAGACATCTCGTAATTAAGTTTCATCACTTAACAAGCAATGTCTCCAATTCGCCTTCTTCCCTCTGCCTTCTCTGCTGCGGTGCCGGTTCCCAGCTGCTAGTACATTTGTTTTCATATAAACAAAAATGCGTTGATTCTACTTTATTTGGTGTTTTTAAATATAGTTAAAAATATTTTTTCTCACTGAGAATAAGAGTAAGTATTCAAGTAGTATAATTAAATAATTAAGGAGTAATATATTACAAAAGTTTATTTATGGTCCATTCTTGAAGTTACCCTTACTTCACGTTTTGCTGGAAAACGTAGAGTTTAACGTTTAATATATAATAATGAGTTAAAATATAAAACAATTATATAAGAGCTTACAATTTGGTTTCCTATAATTAAGGTTTTAACAAAAAGGAAAACAGACTCTATATAAAATGCAGTAAATGTACAATTATTACGAATAACTCAAAAACTACTCGTAAGATCTTAAATAAATTTAAATAGGATCACATGAGAAGCATTAGCTATAATTAGAAAAAAAAATCAAAATTGTTTCACCCAATAAAATCAACTTAAGTCAAATTCAAACACGTGCTCTTTTATTTCAAGTCGGTTAAAAAGAAGGAAGATAGTGCAGATAGAAGTAGTATTATAAACAATTTATATAATAATCGATGATATATATTTACAATGAATGTTACAAATGTGCCATTAACGTTAATGGACGCGTCGAATGTAGACGCTGACATCCTTCTAGCAGCAAAGCAGGAAGTAGGTCAAAATTATATACAATAATAGCGAACCAGTTTTTATCACGTGATAAATATGTGTTATTTATAAATAGTTTTTAATGAAAAGAAAATTATTAATTATCTATGTACATACTGGTATATCTATATAAATACACTCGATATATATACAATATAATTTAATTTTAAATATATACATAAGAAGAAAATTGATTGTTGACAAATAAAGTTAAAAATATCACAGAAGCATAGGTTATTAAGAAAATATAAAAAAATAATTATGAAGTATTTATTACTAAATGATTCATGAAAATATTTTTATCGCAAATACATAATGCTTTATTTTTTTAAATTTCAAACTACATGTGTCGAGCAGTCGTGGCCGAGCGGTTAAGGCGTCTGACTAGAAATCAGATTCCCTCTGGGAGCGTAGGTTCGAATCCTACCGACTGCGAATAATTTTTTAATTTTTGTCTTTTTTTTGGGGTCGCTTATCACATATATCACAATCATCGGACGCTTATCTCCTCAAATATCGTTTTATGGCGATCGTTACCCTCTCATAGATAAAAGGAAAGTTTTATTGCTCGCATGGCCAATATTAAAGTGCGTTACTTCAATGTCCGATCATTTGATGTCCCCATAAATATTTTACACAGAATACTTAACATTTATTCAAAATAATATATTGTAGTCGCGGTTTCTATTTCATAATATAGGTCAAGAATTTAATCTTCATCGTACAAATTTTAAAATATAATTAGAGAACGGAGTGACACGGCAATTGCTTTTTTTTGCATCTGTACGCTTTATCTTGCATCGAAAGGTGGGCAGAGAGAACCTAGTGTCTATATACTCTGTTCTCCGGCATCCGCTTGAATTCGAGTTCGACTTTATAGCGGAACTCGGCGTCGCAATAGCTTTTAAGCTTATTAGCTTCGTAGGACTGGTTATATAAAATACGTAACAGTAGTTTCTCCCTGTGAGGGGACGGGCTTAGAATACAATTTCCCTCCGCCGCTGGGTAGCGTCCCGTAAGAGGCAGGTATCCCAGTAGTTTGGTGGTAGGAGGTTCGTCCTCCGACTGGCTCGCGACCACTATCATGTCAAAGATGAACCGCCAAATATCTTTTTAAGTGCTCCGGTTCGATGGCATGTAAGCCAGGGTTTCTCCTTTCCCACCCATCCTTTCCCAAAAACGCGGTGGTTCCGATAGCGGGCTACTACATTGTCCTCCCTTTCCATTTGTATCCTCTAAGTTGGCAACGAATCTACAAAGTCTCTGGTAGTGGTGTTGTAGATGTTCATGGGCGTAGGTAACCACTTACCATCAGGTGGTCCTTCTGCTCGTTTGCCATCCGTTATCTATAAAAAAAAAAATAGTACCCTAGTAATGGGGTGAAGCACATCTTCATCCCATATGTATTGATACCTTTTCTTAGAATATCTAAAATTTTATAGCATAATCGTACTAGCTCTCTTTTTCTATTATATTAGTGTTTGTTCATGCGACATCAAAACCGAAAAGGTCTATTCTTATAGTACTCTGTAGCATGTGATAGTTCCAACAGCTTACCATATTAGCAAAATATGTAGGGCGAGTTCTACCGATAAACATAGGAAAGTACATATTTCCGTATACATTGTTTTCACCTGTGCTTTTACACAAAAGTCTTTATTTGTTTTGTTTCATCATCATTGTATCTGTTATAAATGAAACATTTTTTATATGTAAATTGAAATGTATCAGCTTTTTACAATGACTTTTAAATTAAACCTTTTAATTAACATATTTCCAGTTATTTATTGTTATATCTTGTATTAATTATATATATTACCACCTTTAAGGTATAAAAGCAATAATATGCTGCGTAAGTGTCACCAAAATGGCACACTATGGTTCTCCCTCGTACACGATTAATTTTATCAAAAGTAATTATCGGTAAAGTGCCGCCGGTTATTATACCTGTTTATATTCGGTAACAAATAACACTTAATGGGTGATCAATTTCACTGTTTTAGTACTCGATGCCAATTCATTACTCGCTCGCTGTAATTAGAAAAAATAATTATTGCTCATCGGTTAGCACGTTAATTTAATAATTAGTAACGTTTTACTGCTATGGATATGGTCCCATTTAAATGGCAAGTTTATTGTATATTGTTATTTACTAATCTACTGGTACATGTAGAAAAAAATTGTTTCATGCTGTTTCCCGCACATATCAAGGTAGGCAGAGTAAACCTGAAAACATCGTGTTAAGACACTTCATTCTATTTCCATTACCGTTCCTCACTTTCTGTCGAATTGAGGTATTGTATGCTGAGTGGCGGAACTCAACGCCGCGCAATGCTTTGTTATCAGAGTAAGGAAATGAAAATATTAGATATATATATTATTATAAATATAAAAAAAAACATTTCCTGGAGTAGGAATCGAACCCACGACCTGTTACGTTTACAGTAACACACTTGTGCCTTTGCGCCATGACTGGCCTCTAGAAAACATGAGACGTTTTAGTCAATATACTTTTATATAATGATTTTTATAAGAATGCATTCTGGTTCTTTCAAAATATACAGAAATAGTGACAGAGAGATTTCTAGATCTTATTGTTTATTGTTAATTTAATCGATACAAAAGATTTGACTTTCAAATTGCTTATGTTATCGTCTCCCATTTTGCATGTTTAGCAATTATAAATAGCATTATTATTGAATAGAGCCATTAATTTCGTGACTGCGCACATTCTGTGATCGCGATAAGCGTTCTTGGCACACGAAATTATGTATACGGCGGAGAAACCAGAGAATTCATACAGTGGTGGCGGCAATGGAGTTTTAGTTATGTCCGTGGGGAAGTAATTACTGATCGGATTCCTTGTGGGGAGATACGGCATGCACTGGGGTACAGATGAAAATTACGGCTTTAGATGGCTTAGTTATCATGGGATTTGGTAATCTGAAAGCTTCACGATATGTAGTTTAAGTACTTTACCCTATCTTATTTTAGTTTATTTACTTTATTTTCTGTGTAGAGGTAAAAGCATTTTGTTTTCATCTATTCATTTACGTAACTGCTACTAATGTAGTTTTGGCAGAAACACAAGATATTAAAAGTTCTTAAGTGGTTTTTAGAAGCCATCTTGGCGCAGTGGGACGGTGTACGATTGAGGTTATAAGTTAGTATATCCATTCGGGGGAATGACTATATCTTTGCTCCCGCTCTGGAACTTTATTTTATATGAATATAGATTTTCTTTTTAAATATTTATATGAACAGGGACTGCAGATAGCATTTTTATTAAATAATGCATTAAAAATATATTAATATAATAAAATAAATATTACAAACTGTTTTTTAACATACTTTTTGGTAAAAGTAACTTATAAATTTCCAAGGCAACGCGTATTTTATCTGTCAATGGGTCTACTAGTTTTAGTATAATTAGAGAAGAGTCGTAAGAACGAGTAGTGAGCACAAGGGCAGGCGTGCAGCCCCGAGGGATCGACAGACGCTGCACTGCATCGTCAAACAAAACAAATGAATTGGAATTAAATTGTCGCTGGTAATCTTATTTGGGGTATTGTCTCAAAAATACATTTGTATTTGTTAATTTAAATATTTTGGTTTATTAGTTACTTCTACTTTTTTATTAGATTCACTGTAACACCAAGTTAGGAAAAAATCTTATGTATACACTTAAGTTGCGACATAAATTATATGTTGTTTGGATATAGACATCAGAAAATTAAATACATATATGATATAGAAATAGATTTTAAAAACGATTCGTGTATGTGATATATAGTTTCGTTGTTTCTTGTTTATATAAGGTTAATATATCAATATATAATACGTATTAGTCTTGAACCCGCCTTTATCCATCCGATATGTTTAAAAATTTGCGTATGTATTCGAATAAAATATTGACGACTGCAGTCTTTGCCAAGGGAGCCATGAGTATCGCTTAAAAATACTTAAAGCGATTTTTATTGATTTAAAACAAAAAAAAATTCAAGTTATTGAATATATATTTTTGTTTATTATACATATTCTTATATTATTAAGAAATTTCAGCAACTTTGCCGATATCATATCGGCTAGTAAAAGGTATTGAAATAAAAATAGAAACAAAAAATAAAATGTTGGCTTAAGCAAATACGAAATGTTTGTTAAATTAATGACTTCCACACGTAGATTAATAGATAAAACATCAAAGAGTGCCTACTGGACACTATATCCCATAAATTTATACTTTATTTATACTACTATTATTATAATACCGGATTGGTCACTAAATTTCAACTCCACAGGATTTAAATGTATAATTTGTGTAATTATAATCTCATTAATATTTAAAATTTCTTTACAAATCTTTTTATGGGCTAAACGAAAAAAAAACCGTTTTATGACATTATCACTATTATGTAATCTTCTTAAACCGCTTGATAAGTAAAGAACAAGTAATAAAGTTCAGAGTTGTTCTACAAAGACATGATTATATTTTTCAACTTGCAAAAGAAGTTAACTTTATTTGTGAGCGGAATAAAGTTACGAGCGGTAATTATTTAGCATTTGAATGAGAAAGCACAAAAGAGTGTTTTCCTAGGAATCTACAAGGATCTCGTTATTTATTCTTTTAGGATGTTTTAATAAGAGTGCAGAGAAGAAATTTACTGAAGAGCTCATATTTTTCAGTGAGTTTTCGACGATAAATCACAAAGTTCAACGGACGGTGCGAAAAACAATAAGAAAGTAGGGTACGGCATTTTGCGAAATTCTTTCATATTTAACGGATAAGGGGGGAGGGGAAGGAGGGGACACGTAATCTGTCGTCACGGATGATTGATGACGTGCTTGCTCGTTACATGATATGGTAAAACGCGAGATACCCTCACAATATGTTCTGAGATCATCCTACGGGAAATTTAGATCTTTTATACATTAAATGTATCCGGTGTTTGAAATTAGGCTATTGTGGTAACCGATATAGTAATGATTGGTAGATTTATGTAAAAATCAGTACATTTTTGCATTGTTTGCTGAAAAAAAATAAAAAAAAATCAGCTTTAGAAGAAATCTGTAGAAGTTACAAAAATATAGATAAAATCGTAGCTAGTAGCTTTATGTTTTTTCGACATAGGAAAATAGGTAGAAAAATCATTGTGTCTAGCCTAAATATTCTGGTCTCTAATTTTCTAGAATTCAAGACATTGTCTATTGAATCGCAGAACTAAATGCCGTGCTTTGTCTTACAAGAATCGGAAAATAATTTAAAAATAATTATTTTCCCGAGTCATCACGTGGTAAACATTAGTGGCCTACAGTGGTCAGACATTGTCCTGATGTGATAAGATTCTTGATTATAAAACTTACTTTGAGCAAATACTTTTCTAACTGAAACGCATATTGGCGATGTTTCCTTAGATACCATAATCATTTCAAAGCTCTTAAGTGAAGTCATTTAGATTGCGTAGAGATTTCGTGGTAGTATTTAATATATCCGAGTAGAACAACGGACAAAAGAAGATAAACTAATGAATATTTATATTTCTAAGTAAAACTTTATAATACTTCAAATCTGGTCCGTGTTATGAATTTGGTAGCAAACTTTTAGACTTTAGTATACAAATTAGTCATATTTGCATTTCATTAGTGGTTTAAGAGGCTTCCATAGAAGAATAACATTTTGAAGTAATAATAAATAACACGCAAACCACGTCGCAAAATCTGGTTTAAAATATATTGTATAATGTATAAAATGATAGAATAAAATAAGAATAATATTAAAACAAATCAAACCTCATTTAACAGAATAAATCTCAATGTCATTAAACTAATTTTAATATTTGCTAAATTACAGGGGAATCTATAATTTAAAACTAATACCTCATATTTTTTATTTGGTTTTAATAACATAAAGTAAATCAGCTTGTAACATTGTCAGGTGTTGGTGGGTAATCAGAAAGGACCTAATGCTAAGGTACTCCGTTCACTGGTTCCCGTCCGAATACAAGAGTGGAGAAGTCAAAATAATTTAAATATAATCATTTCTCTGAGTGGGAATCGAATCAATAACAACCAATCACGTTTATGATCAGGCGCTATCCCACTGCGCCCCGATGGCCTCGTAATATAAATATGTATTATACAGAAATATTTATTATAACACGAGAAATATTACGAAATATGTAATATACATACATACATACATACATACATAGTTTCACGCTATATCCCGCATATAGCAGGGTAGGCAGAGGGAACCTAATGTTATGACACTCCGTTCCCCGCTTTCGGTCGAATTGAGGCATTGCGTGCTGAGTGGCGGAACTCAACGCCGCGCTTTCCTTGTTACTAAACCCAGAAAATGAAAAATTCCATTTCCTAGAGTGGGAATCGAACCCACAACCTGTCGCGTTTTCAGTCGCACGCTTGTGCTGCTGCGCTACGACAGGCGTTGACATGTAATGTTTCAATACATTGTTTAATTTATTGATCTGGTAGGAATAACGGTGTTGAGTTCCACCACTCAACACGCCATCCATCCGCATTCCAGTGGAAAGTGGAGAACGGAGTGTCTTGAATGTAGGTTCTTTCTCCCTACCCTGCTATGCGGGATATAGTGTAAAGCTCATTTTGTGTACAAATAACCCGTTACAAAGATATTTAAAAAATAGCAAATGATAACATTTCATTATAAAAAAAAATATTTCTTTCGCTACACAGTTCACATAGTTGATGTCGCGATCAATATGATATCTAAGGAGCCTGTTAAACATGTATTCAAATAGTCTAGAAAACGTTACTTTATACGATATTATAAATACGAGTTATTTTGATGAGACATAAAATATGTTTTTTAATAATATTATGGATGAAGATTAAGCGACATTTATGGTATTCCCACTAACATTGATATTATTTATAAAATATTATAGCATAGAGAAGTTTTTATTATTACATACTTATATAACTGCTACTGTTCAATTTATGTTCGATTCTTACTCAATTAGCTTTTACGTACATGAAGTTTATTGTTTGTTTTGTTTCCGTGTTTCTGCTACTATAGAATAGAATAGAATAGAATAGAATAGACTTTATTGCAAACAAGAGAAAATAAAAACAAAAATAACTATATAATCAAATAAAAACAAAAATACTATTTTTTTACTTTAAAGTTATTTTTGTAGCTTCACGCTTTCTACTATATGAATGGTAATCAGAGAGAATCTAGGGGCAAGACGTTCCATACTTCTTCCCAGTTTTTCGTCAACGACCTTTAATAATTTTTAATTTGAAATCTTATAACGCACATTGTATCCATAACTAATTCGTCGATTAATGTGGCAGAAAATGGAGAATAAAGTGAAATATTGTGCTTTTTTCATTCTATCAAGGAAATTATAATACTCTATATACGTTATCGATGAAATACGCCTTTGGAGTTTTCAACAAAATTGCTAAGTAAACAAAACTGAAGTAATTTAAATATGGTTAATTAATTATGTAGATCTAAAGCTATTTGAACTTGTTAATTATGTTTGAAGGTAAGGCGAGTCTCTAGTCGCGTCGCGTGATGGATTGCGCTGCATCAGGTGCGGTGATCCATCATCCTCGGTTTTAATCAATTTATTCAGCCATCTATAAAATTGTATGAGATTTATTATTTCTTGTTCCTCGCGCGGCTAAGCGATCTTCTAAAGTGTTAATTCAGATGATCGATCGTTAGCGATATTCATACATTTAATATTTAAGCTTGGCTGTGCTATTAGTTTTTATATTTAACTAGGCAGGTAAATACCTAGTTGTTTTTAGCAGCTGTGCTGTGCTGGCTTTGACCGGATGTAAATTATAAAAACTTCTTAGATAGATCTTAGAAAGATGTTAAAAATATCGGCCTTGTACAATTTTTATTATTTAAGATAATTCTTATATGTAATCTTTTTTTAATTAAAATTAGCGCAGCCGTGTCAAATATTAATTATCAAGTTTTTGATTTTGATAATATAATAATTATAAATATAAATTTCTGGATACTTTTATAATCATTGCAACACTAAGAATAATCTCATTAATAGATAATATTGAAGGATAAGAATAAAAACTAAGAGCCTTTAAGATACATGTTCATCCATTACCATGTTTGTTCAACTGAGGTGACACTTCATTTTCCTTCACAGCCCTTTACTTCCAGCCCTTCAAGTTTTCATAATAAATGCCCGCTTCTACCCTCTGAATATTCTCGGGATTAAGGAAAGGGTTATTGGGCTTTACATACAATGTTTTCAAAAGATGGCAATCTTCAATTTATAGCCGTTTCCAGTTTTGGTATTAAAATTTTATATATTTTTACAAATAACAGTTATTTTGTTATGTTATAGAAATGACTATTATTATATTGACTTGACGAGATCCTCTAGAATATGTACCATATAAATAAATAATACATTTCTTTATTCTGAAATTTCTATGCTCTAGCAAAATATGGTGGTTGTAGAATTTTTTTCCTAATTTAGAAATCCATGTAAATATGAAATACATATGCTAAAGTCAAATACTAACGAATTTACAATAGCTATATGACGTTTTGTTGTTGCCTTTTGCAAGCCGTCTGAATAGAGTAGAATGTAGCATTTCTCTGAGTGCGGCCATATTCTTTCCTACAGCCTCATTAACCTAAATACATAGTGGGCTCAGGCATTAAATATTCTTGTAATCACTCCCTACAAAGGTGTTTGTTGAAATGAAACTTTTATACCAGATTTTATTTGTTCGGAATATTTGTATAGCTTTGTTTTTCCGGTATTATTTTTCAATAGTTTTTGTAAACATTCTATAAAAGTTCTGTAAGGCGTCAATTTTTTTTAGCTTCACGCTGTATCCCGCACCTAGCAGGGTAGGCAGAGGGAACCTGAGAACCTATTGTTAAAACACAACGCCGCGTTTTTCCTTGTTACCAGAACAAGAAATTGAAAATACTAAAGATTAATTATAATAAATATTTCATATTTTCATTTGCTGAAGTGGGAATTGAACTCACAACCTGTCGCGTTTACGTCGTAAATGACTTTGCGCCACGACTAGCTTCAAGGCGTCAAATATTTCGTAGAATATTATTATATTATTAAAATTGAACTGTAGAGAAGAACAAATGCAACGTTTTAGACATTCGAATTAAACTGCATGCCAGTGACATGTAATTTCCTGAATCTCTCAAGACAAGATGACTCTAGATTGTAGCAATTAATTTTCTGCAACAATGTTACTAACATTAACATAACGTTGTGAGACTAAAATTCTGTTCTTGTAATCATAATTATATATTCACATATGTCTTGTGTTTTTACTATAAAAAAACCGTTCTTTTCGCTTTGAATTTTGAGTAAACGCTCCCTTATACTTCCAAAAAATTCTATGCTGTATGTTAGTCAGTCATTAAATACGAAACAGTTTTCACTCCACAATTAGGAGTCTCTATAGTTTATCGTTATTTATAAATAAAAAAAATATGGAACACTACACGAATGTGCTTTTAAAATCAATGTGTTTTCGAAAGTATTTTTACGAATAAGATTATAGCTAAATTAGGCGTCTTTTTGACCTCGTAATCATAACTATTTTTTTAATGCTTAAAAACTAGATCACTTTAGAACTTAATACTTAATATGACAAATAATATGAAAGATTTTGTATGTACAAAATCTAAGAAAACAAAGAAATGTACGTTTTATTATATTTTTCTTTATTTATAAATTATTTGAGATCATCGCCGCGCATGGAGAGCGACTGTAAACGTGATTGGTTGTATGTGCAATTATTTACTCTATGGAATAATATTATTTAAGTTATTATCAACTTTACGCTCTGGCAACAAAAAGCGCGGCGTTGAGCTCCGCCACTATACGCTCAATGTAAAAAAAGAAAACAGAACTGAAAACAGAACAGTTCGCAGAAAACGGTAAACAAAGTGTCTTGACACTAGGTTCACTCTGACCCAGAAATACGAGAAAAAGCGTGAAGCTACATAAAAATAAATTATAAAAATAAAGCTTAAATTTAATTTCCTGCAAAAAATAATGAGCACTCACCGTGTAATTTTCCGAGCAGGCTCGTTTAAAAGTATAAACAGAGCCAATTAATTAATCAACCGCTCCCTAATAATTTGGCAGTGTTGTTTTCATCGCAAACCGCGTTCATTAGCTTTCTTACAGAGTAAATAGCCGTGGACGCGCACCGGAAGCTTAGCTAATGTAAGGGACTGTATACATTTATTCGTTAAAATTTATACGAATGGAATAAAATATAACAATATAAATTTATTATAACTATGGTAGAAGCCCATTGACGTGTAAAATACATGTTTCCTTAGCAACGTCTATGTCAAATATGGTAGAGAGAGTAATATTTATTTAATTAATTTAATGTATTTCTGATCTGTTCTCCACTTCTTCTCTATGTACACCATATGTATATCAATTTTCATACTCCTCCGCCCGTGTAGTTTTCATAAAAAAAGATCCAAAACTCCTTCACGTATTAATAAAATGATTACATCTAAGCTAAATACTAACTTATTGATTCAGAAAGACTTAGAATATTTTTAATATTATTTTTTAAGAATATTTTTTTATTTCATTAACGTTTAAATAAAGGCAGAAGCATATTACGGTAACTAAAAGAAAGCTTTGAAACATCAAAAGTAATTAATTTAATGTGCATATAACATTATTTAAACAGTATTTTCCTATTAAAATGTATAAATGTAACCTTAGCGGGTGGGCAGACTCAAACAAACTTTGCCTTTTAGTTGAAGTACAGTGTAAGAGTAAAAGCATCCTGTAGCTCAAGTATTTGCTTAGCTTTTAACTTTAATTTAGCCAAGTATATTAGCATCTTAACACATACAAAATATTATATGTAAGAATTTTGTATTGTTAATATTTTTGAATAGTTCACACGGTTACGTAACCTTAAAAAAACTGTGTACCATAACGATCAGGCAATTAATAAACATGTTCTGTATCATGTATGTAATTGTATAAATTCGTTCATTAGAAATACCCGTCCTCAAATCAAATAATCATGCTTGTCATAAAAGAATGGATATTTTTTGATTGTCTAATTTTCTATGAAAAACTGTAACTAACTTCTAAATCAATCATAGTGAGTTTTCTGCGAAAGTAGAAAAAATAGAATAAATTTTATATATATTTTAATTAATGCCTGTCGTGGCGCAGAGGCACAAGTGTGCGACTGTAAAGCGACAGGTTGTGGGTTCGGTTCCCACTCCAGGAAATGAAGTATTTTCATTTTCCCAGAAAAACAACAAGGCAAAGCGCGGCGTTGCGTTCCGCCACTCAATCTGGCGGAAAGTGGGGAACGGATTTGTTGAAAAAGAACGGAGTGTCTTAACACTAGGTTCTCTGGTTCCCTCTGCCTATCCTGCTATATGCGGGATACAGCGTGAAATTAAAAAAAAAAATTGTTGGAAAATAAATTAACTGGTTGTATTTATAATTATTTTAATTAAATAATATGAGGTATATATCATGCGTATAAATGTACAAAATCCTTTGAAAACGTGTAGAAAAGGGTTAGCCAAGAGTTACGTCAATAATAAACAAGGAACGCTTATCGGTTGTGATGAGATTCCAAATTAAACATAATTTGCGGTTTCACCAGCCTTGACTCACCCTTCTAAGATTGTTTTGGAATTATATTATAATTTAGCGCGGATTTACGAATATTTTAAGTTTATTCGTATTTCTGCTTGAACTGAAGCGTACTGTGGTTAAGCGATAAAATGTAAATAAATATTTACTTGAAAGCCATCGTGGCGTAGTGGGGCAGCACTGATTGAAAACAGATCGGTTGAGTGTTCGAACCTCGAAGTGTTCTTCTATTGGAATAATCATATTTTTGATGTTTTTAATTTCTTCCTTTCGTTAGTTAAAGTGCGGCGTTGAGTCCCGCCACTCATCACTAGTACTAGTGACTTCACGTGGAAAATAGAGAATGGAGTGTATTAAGTCTTATCTTTTCTCTGATTAACTTGTTACAAGAGAAAAATCGTAAAACTATTCAATCAATTCAAACTCAAATCAAAACTTCAATTGTTTAAAGATAAAACTGTTTACTTTAAAAGTTAGCAGTTCTATCTTGTAGTAAGTTAAAGTTTTATTACTAAACTTCAAGAAAACAAGAAAAGTAACAATACATTTGTTTGACATATTATACAAATATCCATATTGTTGCTAACCGACTTCAAAAAAAGAAAGAGATTCTCATTTCGACTGTATTTTTTTATGTGCTTGTAAATATTTTAATGGGTGAATCAATTTTTTATGTATTTTTTATGCTAGTTTAGTAGTTTTTGAGTTATTTGTAATAATTGTATGTTTTGGTGCATGATATTTGAAGTAGGTTTTTTTTGTTGAAATAAGAATTTCTAGATAAATTAAACTTATTAATAATTCAACATAGCGTATATAACGATTAATTAATTTGAATTATTAAAAAAAAGAAATATAAAAATATACAAATAATGCTTGGTCGGGTCATTGATAATTACAAAATAGGTAGCCGACAGAAATGTCATGTTACTATGAGATTTTCATACAAGATAAACAGTTTTGTTGACTTCCAATGTGTAGGTTGCAACTACTTGTTAGTGGTTAACTAGGTGTTGAAATAAACAGTGTGTGGGTGTTGACATATAGTGGAATAGAATAAGAATATTAAAAAAATAATATTAATATTCCTTTTTATTATGAAATAGCATATTTTTACATAATATATTTTCATAATTTATATACATATGTTTTGAAACTTTATTTATGTATCTTCTGTATTTTTGCTCGAGTAGGTTGAGAAAACCTTGTGACGTTATAGTCTCGTCCTCAGACCCACTCCATAATTGTGTTACCAGAACGAAGAACTGTTTTTTTTTAAATAGGCAATGTATCGAGTAAGATTTGAACCTGTACCTGTATCCATCGCAATCACGTTCAAACCGCTAAATATCGTAGTAGGCTACATAAACTAAATTTCTAATTTATTCTTATTAAAAACAACAAACGCCTGAAACACGTCTCCAAAATCTACTCCAAGTAAAGCAATTACAAGCATAATGTCAGTTTTTTACGACGTCCTAATGAAAAGAACGTATAATTCATAATAAGCTTCATTGTCACCACTTAACAACTAACCAGGGTACAAATGACGAGCAACGATAATAAATTGGTGTCAAAAACACCAAGTAAGTCACTGACCTGTGCAGTGCTTGAGACTAGGTAATGTGTATACGATTAGTTTAATTACCTATTAGTTTTGTTTGTGCACCAGAAACTATTTTATCTCAGTCTTGAGAAAGTATTTACGTCTTTTTTATTTACATTAAAAATACTATTTTTAAGGAAATATCAATTAACGCCTAAATAGAAATTAGCGCCTGTCGTGACAGAGGTACAAGCGTGCGACTGTAAACGACAGGTTGTGGGTTCGATTTCCACTCCAGGAAATGTTAGTATTTTCATTTCCTGGGTTTGGTAACAAGGCAAGGCGCGGCGTTGAGTTCCGCCACTCAACACGCAATGCCTCAATTTGGCGGAAAGTGGGGAACGGAATTGTTGTAAGAGAACGGAGTGTCTTAAAACTAGGTTCTCAGGTTCCCTCTGCCTACCCTGCTATATGCGGGATACAGCGTGAAGTTAAAAAAAAAAGGAAATATAGCATTTGAGTATATATTTATTTGCAATTAAAGTTACTTTATTTGTGATTTTATTAATTTATATACACTGTCATTTATTGATACACCTATGTATACACCTATCAATTCATATAGGTGTATACATATTTTAACACAATAAGTAAAATAATAGAGGCCAGTTGTGGCGTAGAGGTACAAGCGTGTGACTGTACACATGACAGGTTGTGAGCTCGATTCCCACGCCAGAAAATGAAAATATTAAATAATATTTAGTATTTTCATTTCCTCACTCTAGTAACAAAGCGAAGCGTAACAAAGCAAAGTTTTTATTACTAGAAATATAGAAAAAGTAGGAGACCTCAGTTGATCTTCGAGAAAATAGCATCAATGATATTGGAGGAAGACTACATAAGAAGCAAGAGGACCCTCGAAGGGCTGTATGAAGAAGCTAACTGTGGACAAGGCGAAAAACGTGGCAGACTTTAGGGTTTGACACTCCGTATTATCCAACTGCCCGCTAGAGAAAGTATGAAGCTAGCATTATAAGTATTATATGAAGCTTTACCATATAAAAGCTCAGAAAGCTTTGTGTAGCTACCATTATTACAAGATACACATAATGTGCATAAGTAATAACCTTTCCACCTACAACTATTGTTATTAAGTGAAAGACATTTGTTCCGAGTAAGTCTTTTATTTAAGGCTCATACGCGAGCCGTAACCGTAGGCTGTTTCTTTGTCTATATATTGTTCTCTTGTTAGGCTGGCAATTTGTTAGATCGTTTTAGGCGTTATTATGCGCAGTGTTGGTAATACTGTATACAAATGATTTGGAAATGGTATGAATTAATTATTCAAGAAATACGTTTTTTTCTTATTGCTTGTTTATTTCTCGGTGTTAAGTTTCGCCACATTACACGCAATGTCCTAAATTCTTGCGGAAAATAGCGGGATAGCGCGTAAAGCTTTAACATATTAGTGACTAGTGAGTGTGTAGTATGGAAAATTTATACGAAACTAATTGTAGACCGCAACTACGTTTCCCTTGACTACAAAACTAAAAATATTTTTCTTTTCCCATTTCCATGCCTGTCTCTTTACACTCTGCAAGGAAATTATGTTAAATTTCAGCTTTTTTACTACTCTTTTTGGCCATGCATTATTTGACACTCATTGAGTAACGCAAGTTAACTTTTAAAAACAAGTGGTTTTATAAAACCGCAATTAATTGAATAAAATAATAGAGTGATCTATATTAGAAGCATATGGAAGGATTGTATTGTAACAATGCAATGATTTTTTGCGCTTCGATATATAATAAAAATATATGTAAAAGTGCACATTACGCATAATATAGATTAAATGCAAAATCTTTTTCCTAATATATTTAAACGTTGAATATTTAACTATTGTTTTCTTTCCATCCCTATAAAATCACAAAGCAAAAAGACCTAAAATATTAAATTATCAATTGTGTGTAGAAGTTCAGAATTCCAGCTATCTTCCTAAATCCAAATGCGATTAGGATTCGTCCCGCGTCGAGAGTATCGAGCGACCTAAAACCGAGATAAGACCCCGCCTCGCACAGGGATGTTACAGACCTATTATTTGAATTGTTATATATTGAATGGAAATTCATATTCCATTATACTATTAAGATTTTAACAAGAAAAGAAAAACTGAACTCAAAAAATGCACTAAAAATTATTACGAATGGCACCAAAAATAATTATCAGATGTTTATAAAATTTGAGATCATATCAGATACGCTATCTATCTCATATTAAAAGATTCATTAAACTTGCTTCAGTAAGTCAAAAGCTTGATAATCTTCTCTCCTCCTCCTCCTCTTTTAAGTCGGTTAATAAATAAATATTTTTTTTAAATTATTGGACCGAAAATTCTAACCGTGTGCAAATTTAAACTATATACAGCGTGTCATGCGCCAAACCCTTTACAGCTGATTAAGTAAACCCATGACCTAGCCAGCTCAGTAAGGCTTGTCTCTAGCCACAAGACATCAAAGGAAATATATGTAAAACAATTATTATGAAATTCTCACCAAACATGAAACATCTACGCAAGGCGATTGATTATGGAAAAACTACTTTGTTTTTCGAATTTGCATTGTAGTGGTGGGCATGATTATGATCACCAAGTAAAAATATACAAATTAACTGAAGAATAACTTAGAAAGCTCCAATAAGGTTATTTGACATATTGCTGTAATTATTTGGACGTGACAACCCTATCTAAAGCTAATTATGACTGCCGAATATCAAGAAGCTTTATAAACAGCTTATATATTTTGAAAATTAAGTTATTATCTATACAATAATACGTGAAGAAAAAACATTTGACCCCTGGATATAAAATAATATAATTATATTTTGACTTAATGTTTTGTGCATCGAGCGCTATTGTAACCATATTCGTTTACATTTTCAAAACTTTACACTTTAGCTTTAAAAGTTTGTTTGTTTTATTGAAAACAAAGTGATTTTTTTCAATTGTATTTAATTTAAAGCTGGAATGCTGAGAACAGAGGGAAAAGTAATTCGGCCAAGTGGGTCGCCGGCTCGGATCACGCTCGCGCTACTACGAGTACGTAAAACAAACAAATGAAAGGTTTTTACTGAAAATCGGAGTGTCCACTGTAAAATTTTGACAAAAATATTATTGTTGAACAGTGTTGATGTCAAGCGTCAAATTTTACTTTATTTTGTAAGTTTTTTTTAATTAGTAAGGTATACAGCATTGTGACTTAAGGAGAGCCACGCTTTTCCAGTCATTTAATGCGGTATGTAATTATAAAGACAAATATTCCATTGTTTACAATTTGTTTATTACACATTAAAATAGGAAATTCTTTATTTTTATGTTTTATTTTTTTAGCTTCACGCTGTATCCCGCATATAGCACGGTAGGTGAAGGGAATTTGAGAACCTAGTGTTAAGACACTCCGTTCCCCACTTTCCGCCGAATTGAGGCATTGCGTGCTGAGTGGCAGAACTCAACACCGCGCTTTGCTTTGTTACCAAAGCCAGGAAATGAAATATTCCATTTCCTGGAGTGGGAATCGAACCCATAACCTGTCGCGTTTCCAGTCGCACGCTTGTGCCTCTGCGCCACGACAGGCGTTAAATATTAATTTATATTTATTGAGGTTTCTACGGAAAAACGTTATAAAAACAACAATGTATTTTGTTATATTTTCATGATCAAAATTAGGTCAGCACCAATAACTCCACTTTTAATGCAATTTGTTCATTAAGCTGCACATCGATGTACTAATTAGTGTATGCATGAGCCTCGTCAGTAATCTCATCTATATTCAAATTGAAAGGCGATGTTGGCGGATTTGATTAAATTCATACCATAATATGAAACATCGTTCCACTATACGCTACGCAAGCCCAAGTAATTTCGTTTGTGGTGGTAAAATTGGAATCGGAGTTCGTTGTTTGAAAGGGCTTATTAGCTTATCGAGTTATGTATTTAAACATGAATCCGTGTGTAACATGAATAAATATTGGGTAGAGATATAATAATATGTATTCAGTTAAGTTCTTTATTTATGGCGTTTCGAGCGTGTTGGACAGAAATAACGTCACCAATATAAAGTTAAAAGTAACCTTCTAACTTTATAATAGACAAAATAAACTTTTATTCTGCTTTTCTATAGTATACTCATTCGTATTAATACCTTTATACATATAGTATATAATGTGTATGATAGATTATATCGATACCAAAAAAAAAGGTATTTTTAATTGCATAAAGAATTCGTTTTTATACTGAGAGAATTCTAGACGTTCTCTATAGTTAAGCTTTTTAAAAAAAATATTTACTTTTTTTATTTCTATATAAGGCAAAAAAATCATAATTTTATAAGGCATATTTCATTAAGATATTTCTTTACATGGTCTCCAACGATGCTTTACGTATAATTAAAATAACTAAAGTAAACTTCTGAGTATGCCCCAATAATTTGCACCGTCATGCCTTGATATTGACACGTCGCGTCGACGCTGCAGGGGTGCACCCGACACTTCGGTATCGACTATTTGCACAAAAATCTGTCACTCTGTTACCAGACGAAGAAATATATATTTTGCTACAGTAAATTATTATTCCTAACTTCACGCTCTATCCCACATAGCAGGATAGACAGAGAGAACCTAATGTTAACCTCTTAAATTATTACCCTAGTTTTGTAAAAAGTACAATTAGTTATTTTTTAATTATATAATTCTATATTTTTTAAAGTAATCGCAATTATAGAACTTGTATTTCATATGAACGTATGAAAAGTAGGTGTTAAGTGTTTATGAGGATGTAATAAATGAGTTATCTCTATGAATGAGGTGCGTGACATATGATTGCGTGACACACAATTAGAAAGAAGAAAGAAAACTATAATTAAAAGTTTAATTGTCAAAAAAGTTTATATGTTAAATCCAAACACACAAATGCACACAATACTTGTAGGTCACTATCACTAAAGAATATATATTTTTAACCGACTTTAAAACAAAGAGGTTGCCAATTCTAATGTTACAGCATAACTATTTACAACGTATACTAATTTTGATGATTCTTTTTGTATATGATAGTCATTGATTCTGATGTGGTCCTATTTAAATTTAGTTATAATATGATATTATGAGTATTTTTTGAGTTATTTAAGATGTCGGTTTTCTTTTTTATTAAAAAAAATATATTATACTATTTAGATATATATACTAGCTTTTATTATATACAATACATAGCATAGCATGCAGTGCCTCAATTTCGGCGGAAAGCGGAGAGCGAAAATTATAAAAGAGAACGTGTCTTAAGACTAGGTTCTCTGGTTCCCTCTGCCTACCCGACTATGTGCGGGAAGCGAGAAACTAAAAAAAAATATATATTCGTTATTATTAACGCAAGGTAACATTTATAAAACGTATAAACGCATTGCTCCGTTCCCCGATGTTTAACAATGGACACGTGATGTAAAAATTATTGTCACAATAGAGTTCGTTACAGCTCACACTAGATTTACGATGACCAACACAGAACAATGCTGTGTTATCGCAAAGGAAAATATTTATTTTATTTGTACCTCACTTCGAAATTTACGCCCACTGAAAACTTTGAAATACGTCTTGCGAATGCCTGAGTGGGTGTTAAAAGCTTTTCGTGTAGAATTTTAAGTTATTTTATTTTTTAAGTCTATTTATACGTCCTAATAGGTTATAAGGACGCAGTGGGACAGCATGTGATTGTGATGAGTGGTTATGGATTCGATTCCCATGAGAATGATCATAATAAACCATTTTATTTTCTTTTCCTGGTAAGTAAAAGTTGAGTTTTGCCACTCAACACACAATGTTTCGTATTCCGTCAGAAAGTACTGAGCGGCGTATGTGGTGCTAGGTTTTCTCCGACTACCTTGCAATGTGGGAAAAGGCGTAAAGCTATATAAAAATAACACTGGTCAACAAAAAAAACAGTTCTTGTGTTAACATGAAAACTTTTGTCTAGTTATGTTTCGAACAAGGATAAGGATAATAGAAACAAAATCAAAATGTTCCAAATACGAATATTTTTTTTTGTAATTCGATTTTTGAATATTTTAGAAAATTTCAATATTTATTGACCAAGTGAAGTTATTCCTCTGTATTGCATTAATAAAATCGGGATAACCTTAAGTTTTTCTTCTATATTTTGCTTCAGGGACGTCTCGTTGTAATATCCAACAATTATTCGCCAGCATACGTGGACTCCACACATCTTTTTCTATAGCAGAAATATCTTGGTGGAATCTTTCACCGTTCATCGCTAACGGCGCCCAGATTTTCAGGAAAGAAGTCTAAATGTGAATGTAAAAAATGTATTTTCAACGACATATTACACCCTAAAGCCTTATAAGTAGATAAAAGTTCCTCAACAATACTTTCATAGTCATTCGATCGGTGGTTTCCGAGAAAATTTTGAGTCACTTCCATGAAAGATTACCAAGCTGATTTTTCTGCCAAGCCCAAAAGTTCTGCCTGTTGTTTGGACAAATTTAAGTCACGTACCAAATCATTGAGGTCTCCTTGAGATACTAGATGTGGCTTATTCGATGAAGAAGCTTCTTGGAAGTCAGGATCTAAAATTTCGTTTTCGATTGCTTCCGGTGTAGCGGACAGATCGGAACTTTTAGGTGGGTCTGGTATGGATAGTTCCTCACTGTGAGGGACTGGTCTTTTATCAGATGACAGGTTAGGATACTTAATTTTACTTTTTGTAACAATCAGATGAGTGGTTAGTTGGTTCCATCCAAATCATCGGAATTGCAAATGGCATAAATCGAGATTGTTTTGCCCATCCAGTAAGATGACCCACACATGTAACACAACAGATATGTGGAACCCACGCTTTGTCTTGTTGTCCGATAGCAAAGCCAAAATACTGTTCATATAACTTGGTTACTAAAGGTGTCAAATTTCTTCGCTGAGTTTTAAAAGTAATGTCTCCACATATATAACAAAACTTGTCAGGATCATTTATAAGCTTTCTTGACATTGTATAAGAATCACTTAACTCAAAAAACAGTAAACAAAACTAAATATTCAAATATTAAATACTCCGAATGTGATAATAAAACTAAAGCACGGTTAATCTTAAATTTTATGGGTAGTAGCTGTAACACAAAAACAAGACCTGATGGAATCAAAGTAAATATAGTTTTTATATGAGGATAGGTAGGTAATTCAAAATTAGTAAGCACCTTTCTTGTTACAAATTTTTGTTGACCAGTGTAATACTCGTAGGTAGTGTAAAACTCTAAGAAATTATTCTCATTACTTACTCATTCTATTAGCGATTAGCTATTAGCACTTGTATGGATTATTTTCCTCTTTTCTTATCTAAGTTTAGTAGGAAATCACTATGTTCTCCACCTTGCCATGAGAAATATTGGGCTTTACAGAATGGTGTACTTTATTAATTATACCACTTAAAAAAAACATAGAATTACTTGGATCAAATCTAATAAGATTGAATCCACAAGCAATATGAGCATGACAATCACATTTGAATACACAAAACTTTTGTTATACTTATTCCTGGTATTACGTAAGAAGTACGACTATAGTCGCTAAGCAAAAACGTTTCTAAAAGCTAAAAAGCTTTCTAGTACATTCAGTTCACATAATACATAATTTAATTACAGTGGGAAACGTTCAACATAATCGAGTTTGCTAGCACGCGGCGTCGGCCTACCTAAATTTATTTAGAGACGAGAGATTCATAATTTGGTTTTAACTCGATATAACTTTGTGCCTCTAAGTGAATTCGGGGTAAATAAACTTCTCTTTGTTTGCGCTCGTAATGTGCTTCAAGCCCATTCGATTGCAATTTGTAATAATTTTGATGCACAAGTAATGGGGGGCACCCATTGTAGCGTACACCGTACACCCCCAGATGGACTATTGTCCTCGAGTGTAACTATAATTGCTAAGTTATTTATTATTACTCGGCGGGAGATTATCTACACGTATTTCACATGTTAGAAGCGAATAATTTACTTATAAAATAAATTAAGCCCACATAAACCCGTGAGACGCGAATTCAAAAAAATAAGCCACATGTTTTAGAGACATTATTTATGTCCACATAATTGTCGCTGTAACGACTAGCTTTGAAATAGTCTGGCGAGGCAAGCGCGTATTAAATCATTTAAATACGTCAGGGAATGGAACTTAAAATGAAATGTGTTAATTTTTTTTTGTTATTATTATTATTATTAGTAGAAAATTTTTTACAAATTATATTACAAACATTAATAAGAAAATTAGGTTCTTAAATTATGAAAATACCATAATTTCTTTTTTAAGGAGTGTCCAAAAAATGTAACTAACTTTAATTTTGTGTACGCATAAATTTGAATTTTAATTTTTGACCTTTTTAGACTGTTAAATAATTAGTATGATAGTTTCTAACGGTTAACACAATGGCAGTAGGTTTGACCCCCACTCTGGGGAATAATTATATTTAAAATATTTTCTGCTTTGGCAACACGACTTTCAGCCCGCAACTCAACACGCAATGTTCAAGATACTCTGACGAAACGCGGAGAACGAAATGTTTAAAATAAATTCTTTGTTTACCTTGTTACAGTAAAAAAGAAATGAAGCTGCAAAAAATAATATATTAATAATAATCATTAAAATATAAACAAATTCATATATCTATACTTAATGCAAAACATGTTTTTGTTATGTATAATGTTGTAGAAAGCAAACCAGATGAATAAAGTTAGTTTACTAAACAATGCAACCCTTACAGCGACTTAAATCTGTTACAAATAGAGTGAGCTTCAAATGTGTGAAATGTGAACGATTGAATAAGTTCGTGTCAAATTCAATCTTTTCAATGCTCTGCGTTAATCCGCTATTAATGTGAATGCCTTTGTCAGGGTCACCATATGGCGTCTTACAACTTTGTCCGACAAAGAATGTGCTGTCGTCGGAGATTTAACGAACAATATAGGATTTTACTATTTGATGACATATTGAATTTCATGGGGACTATGAATGAGTTTCGATATAAATGGCGTGAAATCACAAAAAAATATGCCAACAGACGTGATATTACAAAATATGGTGGGTATCGGTAATTCTTTGTGAAATTTGAATCTAATCGTCGATTTGCTTCTGAATGGAAATGTGTAGATTGTTTATGACAATACAAATGTAAGTGAAAATATTATTTTTATTGTTATTTGTTAATCGACTCCATCGTGGTGGATGATCGTATACAACGAGTATGACTTAAAAGTAGCAGCTTCAAAGTCTACTTGGGGAAAGATTTTTGTATGTAACATTGATATTGCTTAGATATGCGTATAGTTAAAATATACACGGAACTGACTACACATTTTGGTGAAAGTATATTTTGATGCAGTTTTTTTACAATGGTGTCTCGTTGTGGTTTGCAAAAACAATACACTTTACGAACTGTGTATTTTTTGTATGTTTTAAGTATCTACTGCAAAGTTTACTCATATGGGGCTAATATCCGAATACTTTTATTTTTTATACATCTTTACTAATATTATAAATGCGAATACAAGTTTGCTTGGTACACTTTTACGCCAAAACTATTTAATCGATTATTATGAAAATAAAAAAAATGGCAGACATTATTGTTTGAAAATCTAGCTACTTCAAAGCTTTCAAATTAAAGCTATAGTGCGTGCTATAATATGTAGTATGGACTGCCATTGACCACTCGAGCGAAGTCACCAGTAACAAGTAGTTATTTAATAAATATAGAGATTACTACTACCAATACCAATGTATGCAAAAATTATATTAAAAAAATAAAATTTTCTTCGAATTTCATTATATTCCGTTTTCACATAATGACCTTAAATATCGCAGGGCCGTGACTGACGACGCACTATGTCTAACTTATAGCCGGTAATGTGTCAGCAATTTGCGTACCGACCTCATATCTGCGAATTTTTCCGCTTTCACCGTAATAATGAATCCCTATGAGATTTTTTGTATGGTAATATGTTTTTATTGATTATAATACGTGACTTAACATTTTTGTATGAAAATATTTTTGGGTATAGGCCCAATATATTATAATAAACACAGTATATGAAGAAAGAGAAGGATAAAGTAGATTTTTATTTCGTTCTTTGTTTTGTATTAATATACGTTTTGAAAATTAGGTCAGATTTGTTATACATTACTTTTTATTTGTAAAATTAATTGATGAGGCCATCGTGGCTAGTGGGACAGTGTATGTAGGTATATAAACGCGATGGTTGTAGGTCCTATAGGATATTGGGGGAATTATAATATTAAATTATTACGCCTGTCGTGGCGCAGCGGCACAAGTGTACGACTGTAAACACGACAGGTTGTGGGTTCAATTCCCACTCCAGGAAATGTTAGTATTTTCATTTCCTGGGCTTGGTAACAAGGCAAAGCGCGGCGTTGAGTTCCGCTACTCAACACGCAATGCCTCAATATGGAGGAAAGTGGGGAACGGAATTGTTGTAAGAGAACTGAGTGTCTTAACACTAGGTCCTCAGGTTCCGTCTCAGTTAAAAAAAAAATATAATATATATTTTCATTTTTCCGCCCTGGTAAAACAGAGTACCATCACTTAATAGTGAGACCCGAAATGTTTCAAATTCGGGTAAAAAGTGAAGCTCGAGTGAAGAAAGTGATAAAAATAAAGTTTGAACGAAAATATACTTTAAACATAATGCAGAGTCGGATACATAAGCTTGTATATATGTAAATATCTTAAGTGGACGTTTTCTAGTTCTTTTCACTACACATTCATGTCAACAGACCCTTGACTGCTTAGCATACGCATTTCATCGTTCAGTGTCTCCAACATGTTTGTGACGTGACTCTGGTGACGATTGCTGTTTAAATTTATATTACATTCAACGTTTTACTAAAAGGAATATGAGTTAACATTTAAATAAAATATGAGATAAAAATGGTAATGCTTATTTACAGCCTTTTTTGAGTGCCTCAATTCGTTTCTATCATGTAATGTGTAATGTACCTATCATAGTAATAAATTAAATGATGAATTGTAAAATATATATAAAAATATTAAATAATTTTGGTCGCTCATATAACTTTCTGGGTTGTTTACTTGCTTTTATGAACAACTAAATGCTATTAAGTATGATGTATAATATTTTTAAAATACCTTTTTTCACCTAATTAGGGGTTTTTATTATAACCTTACAATGAATAAAAGGTTGCCTGTAAAAGAGATCACTAAGCTTCTTATCACGTCTTAGTATCTGTTCACGTTGTAAAATTGTTTTCAATATTCTTCCCCATATCATAACTTTAATGACATCTTGGGTCGACGTTGAGTATTCCCAGCGTGCAATGTCGCTATGAAAAGTAAATAAGATGTAAGCTTCATATAACTAAATTCTCTTTGTTTAGTCCATAAGAATGGAGGTTAAAAATGAAGGTACTAGAACATAAAAAACGTAACAAAAGAAGCAGTGTAATAAAGTAAAACTCGCACGTAGCATCTGGAAAATTCTAGTAGGTAACGTTCGTTGAAACTTAGATAAGCTTTAGTGTCCTAGTTTTCTTCCTTGAAAGGTTGTTAGTTTAACTGAAGTATTTGTACTACAGAGCTCCAGAGTTTCTTTGTACTTTTTAACTATTCTAATTATTTTTCTTGATTAGGTTACATGTATAATATTTGTTTTAGTACTTTTTTTACCAAATAGTAGCTATAAGTAAAAATTACTTATGCTTTTTTTTGTTAATATATGTGTTAATATTTTTTTTCTATATTAAATCAATTTTATTACAACAAAAATAGTTTTATGTTTCTAACTAAGAGATAAATATACGACATAAATTCCTTTATCGATTTAGTATCTAAAAGCTATTGCTGATTAAAGAAGAGCTTGACATGTTGTACTACAAAATGCTTTCCATAAAAACCCGCAGACGTTTTTTCACTAGACTCGTAACAGTAATTACATTTGCGCTAAGCCGCAACTAATAAGTCCCATAGATTGGATACTTAATAAAAGACTCCAGACTTACATTATATCCTCTTTAAATATAAAATATATTTTATTTTTTATAATTTGATGAATAATAAGTCGAATAATGTGCCAAATAAAGTTTTAAATTAAAGTTAATTTGGTCACAACCAAAAGTACTAATAGGTAGGTGAAAATTAATAATAGAATAAAGGAAAGTATAATTTAGGAGGAAATGAACATTTTTTGCTCTTAATTTTATTATTTATTAGGTTAGAAGAAGATTCAAAAATTACGGCACGGAAGGTACCCCACTAAATCACGAGCGGGGGTCGTTAATGGTGAAAAATAATATTTTTACAGAAAGTCTTAGGAAGACTTAAAATATAGCTGAGAAAGGAGTTTTTAATAATTATAATGAACCAAGGGGAATGGAGCGTTATTCTTGTTGATTAATTTGATAATAATATACTCAGTATTACTGAGACAAATGAACTTAGAAGATAAAAATATATATATTTTTTAACTTCACGCTGTATCCCGCATATAGCAGAGTAGGCAGAGGCAACCTGAGAACCTAGTGTTAAGACACTCCGTTCTCTTACTACAATTCCATTCCCCACATTCCGCCGAATTGAGGCATTGCGTGCTGAGTGGCGAAACTCAACGCCGCCTTTGCCGTGTTACCAAATCCAGGAAATGAAAATACTGACATTTCCTGGAGTGAGAAGCGAACCCACAACCTGTCGCGCTTACAGTCGCACGCTTGGAAATAATATTATTAAATAAATGTCAAATTATATTTGTTTACAATCTATATTAATTAAATAATTAAATTTATAACAAGAGATTTTTTTTTATATTCGAACAGTAGTTTATTTTTCAGATATCATTAGAACATCAGATCAGATCAGATCAGAAAGTATATGAAAGCCAGAACGAATTTGAATTGCTATATTAAATTCTGTATATTTTTTAATTAATTGGGTTTTGAATATCTGTCGCTATTGTACGTACTTTCAAATAGTTTACTAGTTATCCGATTGACATTAACATCAATATAGCTAAATCCAGTTAATTATAGCTGATTATTATTAAAAATGGAGTGGTTCTCAATTCAACTGTGTTCTTTGTGTTTTAGACATAGCTTCACGCTGTATCCCGCATATAGCAGGGTAGGCAGAGGGGACCTAGTGTTAAGACACTCCGTTCCCCACTTTCCGCCGATTTATTATCACATTTTACTGAGTGAACCAATTTTGATGATTCTTTTTTAAAATAATTGCTAGCTCTACTTATGTGGTCAAATTTAATTTCATTAAAGAATGAAACTTGATAAAGATCAAGCTGGAAGTGAAGAAAAACACAGAAGATAAATTATTGAACTATATTGCATCTTGTATAAAATTACTAGACAATGTAGTTGAGTAACACCGAATGCATCATGCTGTCCTATCAAACTAACCATCTACAAATAAGAATTTGATTGATGCCCGCAACCTGTGTACCGTAGAATTATCTATATAAATCTAAAACTTTAACTTGCGTGAAAATTAAAATATTCAAAGGAAATTCAACTGTATACATTGTAAATAAGAGTAAATAATTGAGATAAACGCTTAATAGCAACGCGCTGTATGGTGCCAAAGACTCAACGGGTGGTGCTTCGTGTTTGCATATGTTTTGTTTTTAAGCGTATATCAAATATGTTCTAGGAACTCCTTTTATAAATTTATGTTCAATTTTATGAATAAAGAAATATAATATAATGCTTGAATAATGAATTTGGTGGGAGATTTTTATACTTAAGTCATATTTAAATTTGAAAACCATCATCTGGTTTATCCGTGCATTTATACATACGAGCTTGTACATGCTAGCGTCCTCGTTGACGCGTTAACAACGCGTTGCCTAGCAGCATGCATGTCAAACCATGGTAGTGTGTGCAATATTTATTTTGATAATTTAATATATTTTTATGCATTATTATAAAAATATATTATCATTGTGCACTTCTTCGTAATATAAACTATTTAATGAGTAATTTTCGTAAGAAAGGATACAAAGTTTTTGCTTCACGTATACGTATATATTAGAATATTCAAAGATTTAAATAATAAAATTATATAAGTATATATACACGTGACAGTTACATTTTTAGTTGTTATTGTTTGGAATTATTCATGTACACCTAGCTTTGTGGCTTGGAAATTGCACCGGACTTGAATACGTGCTTTCTCAAGAGCTTTTCTCTATGTAAACATTATGAAAAGAAAATTATTCCATTGTTCTGTGTTTCAAGTAGAATTGCATTTCCCGGTAGTTAAGAATAATGTTTGAGTATAAAATCTTGTGGCTCGTTAAAATCTACGATATGTTTATCTAAATTTAAAGCTTCACTGCAGTCATTAGTTTAGCCATTAATAAGTGCGATATTATTTATTAACTTAGCGTACCATTTTTTATAAGGTTTGACGGAAAACTAGTGATACGTCACTACGTTTTCCACTTAATATGAAATAGATGATGAATTATTGTATGGCAAATTCAAATATTTATCCAGTTATATTTGAACACGCAACCACTGCTTAACCAGAAGCATCTCATCTGAATCATCATAGCTTTAATCTCGTCACGAAAATGTTTTGTTAATCTTCACTCATAATATGTTTATATATTACAAGCATATGTAAATATATATACACACGTAACTGTAACTATGAAGAGCCTAATTTCAAAATTTACAAAAGAAAAAACGTATCTTCATTAGATATAATTGAGCATACAACTATGATTTAATTTATTCTAGCTGGTTCAGTATGACCACAAACGTATTAGCCCATGAAATTCCCTTCCGCCAACATTCCCGCACATTATTACACGCACACAATATTTATGTGTGAGCCGTGAGATTACCTGTAGCCGAGTTGATGTAGGTGAATAGAAAGAAATAGCATTTTTAGTATGGAACGCTTTAAAAAGTTAGAATAATATTGAATTTATCAAATAAAAGCGTGAGACAAGCGTTCTTAGAAAAACTTGTAGGATTTTTTAAATTTTATTATTAAGGGCTCATTTTTAGACGTTCTTTATTAGATGTATGTATGTTTATGACACACACTTATAAGCTTTACGAATATTAATTCATAACTGCGTAATAGATATCAAAATAAAGTATATATCACATATGCTATTACGAGGAGAGCTTTAAAAGTATCTTAAATTTATGTAACTTTTTTATTTTCACGTAAATCTCACATTTTGTGAAATAAACAGATAAGCATTACATTTACTTATCCATTTTTATTTAGAGGCTTGTAATAAAATATATATATTTTAAAAAATAACTTTACTCAAGTGGGATAAACGAATTAACGTTCAGAAGAGCCACAACCTCGTTTTCATATAAATTTACTTATATTATAAATGCGAAAGTAACTCTGTCTGTCTGTCTGTTACGCTTTCACGCCTAAGCCACTGAACCGATTTTGATGAAATTCAGTATGAAGGTAGAACTGAACTTGGGAAAGGTCATAGGATATTTTTTATCGCGAAAAAATTTTTATAAAAAAATATTTTTATTTTTTATATATTTTTTTCGATAAATAATCTAGACATTGGGAAAGTCTATAGGCTACTCCTTATACGTCGCGCGATATAGCAGAATTCCACGCGGGCGAAGCCGCGGGCGGAAAGCTAGTATAAATATATTACAACGACATAACGAAATTATGCTACAAAGTAATAATTTAGTAATATAACACAAAACAATATTTTATAGTGAAAATAGTCATAAAATATAAACATTAATAGGACAGTTATTTTATATATGCTCGCAAAATATGTTATCGGTGAAACATAAATATTTAATGTTCTATGCGATTTATTCATATAAATTTACTAGTTAGATAAATCTGGTGCAAAGTGCCGGGGACATAAAATATCTTAGCGATTGATGTTCCGTGGTCGGAGTTGTGACATGTTGACAGACATGATTAGCTTCATGTTCAGTGAACGAGATGAAGTTCATTTCTTTTTTGCTATGTCAACCAGATGGGATATTTGATTTATAATAATGTCGAACCAGATTACATTACGGGTATAATCTATATTTAGTTAATAATATGTACTTACTCGTACATATAGGTAGGTAGGTAGGATAAGTGGAAACCTGTGTGTGATACAATAGTGTGGTAATCTACAGAAATTTAATAGAAATTGTGTTGCAATTTCTATATAAATATAATTATCATCATACAAGATCATACAAAAAGAAATCTCACACAGCTTAAGAATAAATAGATAAGATATAAGAATATGCGACAGGTTGTGGGTTCGATTCCCACTGCAGAAAATGTAAAATTTAGTATTTTCATTTCTTGGGTTTGGTAACAAGGCAAAACGCGGCGTTGAGTTCCGCCACTCAACACGCAGTGCCTCAATTCGGCGAAAAGTGGGGAACGGAATTGTTGAAAGAGAACGGAGTGTCTTAACACTAGGTTCTCTGGTTCCCTTTGCCTACACCGCTATATGCGGGATACAGCGTGAAGTTAAAAAAATATATATTTATAAACCTATATTCGAAAATTATTATAATGAATTTGTTTTTTTTGGTTTCATAAATTTAAAACAGTTAACCTGTAAAAACAAAAAGTTCTAGATCCCCTGGATTTTTCATTAAAATTTCTTATATGGCTGGCATAATATTTGGATGGTTATGTATGTCAGGCAATTGCGGTTTCATATTTTATTCTAATTGCGTTAACGATGTTACAGTCAAAGCAATGTATTAATCTCGAAATTAACTTCAATAATCACTTCTTGAAGTTGGTAATATTTTTTTTCAATTGCAAATGTGTAACTTATATCTTATTATGTAAATTTTGTGTACAACTAAACCAAGAAAACTTTCGATTTTGAACACACTTCGTTTGCAGAAAGTAATTTTAACTTTTATTATTTCATGTTATATTAGTGCAGAATAAAAAAATACGGAATTGTTGTAAGAGAATGGAGTGCCTTAACACTAGGTTCTCAGGTTCCTTCTGCCTACCCTGCTATATGCGGAATAAAGCGTGAAGTTAAAAAAAAAAATTAGTGCAGCTAAATTTAATGTGTTTGTATGTACTGCAATGTCATCAAGCTATCAGTCTATCGACGATGCAATCCCGATCTGTAAATATGTCAGCACTAATGATACTGTTTCCAATAGTTTGTTCTGTATTTGTCTTTTATTTTCTGTGTAAGTTTCATTTGAATAAGAAAAAAAGCAATGAAAGTATTAAAAATGGTTTAATATAAGTATGGACAGTTTACAAGTAAAACATATTAGTATATATTTTAGCCACTGCTGACATACATTTACTTATTTAGATATCACTTTGTGTCAAAGTTTATAGATCATTATAAAAAAAAGATGACGTATTGTGCTTCTTTTAATATATTATATATTATTGTAAGTTTTCGTCCGAGAACTTTCCATTTTACAATTTAAAAAAATTGTAAAAAGACGTTTGTGTGTTAAAGGTTATTACCTAATTAGTGATTTTATAAATGATAACACACCTTGGGAATGAAATGCTCGCTCCAGACTGTTTCAAAGGTATCATTGCCAATAATAAAGAATTGTAAACCATTGTCGAATATAAAAAAAAAAAAAAATAGTCCCGCTGAGTTTCTTACGCCGGTTCTTCTCAGGTCTGAGGCATTAAATTTAGTGAACCGGTGGTAAATTATTTGACGTTCAAAAAATGAAGCTTGTAACTTCTTATTTTGAATAAAATTATTTGATTTTGACTTTGACTTTGACTTTATTATTAACAATGAACACTTTAACATTTTTTTTAATATTCTTTAAATATTTCAAAAAAAAAAATCAATTTTTTAAACTATAAATACTCTGTGGTTTCCATACTTAACATATACATATTTTGTATATACACTCATAGCGAGCTGTGTAGGGTAATCTGTCCTTCGTCACAAGATCCTGCCACCTGTAAACGTGTCGACACCTCCATTACAGTTTCCGAAGCTATTTACATTTGTTCTGCTTTCCTCACTTTCGCCACCTACTATCTACGTTTTGCTTGTCATCTGTAAGGAAACGTCCCATTTCTGTCACGAGTTAACTGCGGTAGGTTATTTTATGTTCTAAACAGATAATTAACCAATATACAAACTTTAGATCAACATCCTTTATAGCTTTATATAAAATGATTTGAATATTTGGTTGTTTAAACTGCAGTTGAGTAAAGATAAAAGTAAAAATTTTACTAAGTTTTCTGTATAATATTTATCTATGTGTTTAAAAATGAGTAAATATTAACAAATGTTTAAACGATGCCTTTTATCACCTAATGTTGTTTCCATTTGCCTTGTGTCTTAAATGAAAAAGAAATATCTCTGCTCTTTTAGGGAGATATTTTTTTAAATATTATAACACTGATAATTATATTTTTCATTCAACAGTTTATTTTAGTTGAAATAACTTCTCTTTTATGCTATTTTGTAAATGATATAATAATTTTTATAAGCGAATCCACCGGTGAATCCATGGATTGCTATACTATATATATTTTAGTCTGATTTGTTAAAGAAAATACTAAATTTCATTCTCATAAAAGCCGTGATTTATTAGAAAATATAGAAGACTTGTAATTTAAACAAACATAATTTTGTCTTAGCTGAATTCAAAGTTAAGTAATCCAAATTCCATCACAAATCCCTTGGTGAATTAATGGGGAAAGTCGGTGACCCAACACGAAAATTGAGCGAAGAGAAACATTAGTTCCATCATGTAATATATTATGCTGTTTCCGTCCAATGGAATTACGTTAGAAAGCCTCAAAGGTATTGGAGTACAACTTTACTATCTAGCAAAGAATTTTTTCTACTTAAAAAAATAAATTACAATATGTATCAATAAAAAAGTGAAATATATATTTTTCAGGGCAAGCATCCTTAATTTCAACCTGTATTCGTAAGTTCTGTTTTTATTTCATTTAAATTTTCCTTATTGTTATTATTATTAATATTTTTTGAAACAAGTGAAACTGTCAACAGTGTGAAATAATGTTTTTACTTACTTACTTACTAAATAATTTTCATATGAAACTTTTAATTCGCTTTATTTTTCGATTTCTTTATTTATTTACCCTATCAATAGAGTAATCATAATGCTTATTAATATTAAAGAAAATCATATAAAAATCGGCTTATCCACTTGGTCACACCTGACACGGATATAACTACATTCATATCAATGTAATATATTGATTTTTTTTTCTATAACATTCTTGATTTAAACGTCAATTTTTCCAAAGTATGAGTACTTTTTATAATTTACGTAAATGTACATTGATTGTTAGTAAATCTAATACCAGACGGTTAGAATATAGCTTTATCAATACAATTTTTTTTATA
>JAKGSA010000136.1:861306-906750 GCA_033558755.1 Philaethria dido
ACCATTCAACAGTACATTGGCTTTAACAATTTTTGTATTAGGCGTTCTGAAAATGACGCATTTAGTTTTTTTACTATTCAATAGTAAGTTATTAGCACTAAACCAATGTACTATTTTAGTAAGAGCATTGTTTACATCGTCATAAACATTTAGACGCCTTTTCATTTTAAATATTAAGGAGGTATCATCAGCAAACAATACTATATCATGGCTCTTTCCGACAAGATATGGTAAATCATTTATGTTTTATAAAAATTATATCAGAAGTATTCATAATTCAATTAAATTTGTAAAGAAGTTTTACTAGCTGTGTTCATGTTAAGTGGTTACTACGGCAACGTACATTTCACGCTTTGACGGGTCTTCTACTAATTTAAAAACCGTAAACCTTAAATAAGACTTATTAATAAAATGTATTTTTAATTGTCTCCAACCGCTTAATTATCGTCATGTGGGTTCTTATATTTGTTTATTTAATAATTAATTCGCTCGTTATCTATTGTTGAACACCCATCGTTGTTTACATAATACATAAATCACATCACTATCCCCTTCCTATGGAAGCGCGGAACATAGAGTACCATATCCGTTTTGACACCAATGTAATTGTCGTGGGAGTTCCTAACACCATGGTATTACGAAAGCTGAATAAATTAAACGTATCCTCTCCTTCACTCTTAAGCTTTTTAGGTAGGATAGAGCGGGATGCATAAATTCCGGGTCAATTGTAAAGTATTATTGATGTGATAGTGGCTGAATGGTCAAAGAATCCTAGGAATAACGAATGATAGGAAAATGGATGCGCGAACGGAATTATATTAGATTAAATAAATTTAATGTTAGTTATTACAGGTTTCTCTTAATTTTCACTAAAAACATTATAATGTGATAGATTTATTTTTTTATTTATTTTTGCATTAATTTGTTGACAGGAACATAAAAAAATATATATATTTAAATATTATATCCATATTATGACAAATATTAACAAGGCAAAGCACGGCGTTGAGTTTCGCCACTCAGCACGCAATGCCTCAATTCAGCGGAAAGTGGGGAACGGAGTGTCTTAACACTAGGTTCTCAGGTTCCCTCTATCTATATGCGGGATGCAGCGTGAAACTAAAAAAAAAAGAAAATAACAAATAATATCACATCCACAATTTACTTAACAATTTAGTACTTGTTAATAGAATGATTAAGAATAATTTATGGTGTCAGCATTCATCTCGGTAATCGGCAGAGAATGGACCGTGTATAATTGCGTTATTGATGCGCACGCGCATACAAACACGCGCTAACGTATAAAAAGAAACGATCAGTGCTGTCTCGATGTGTCAGTATTTATTTAAGCTTTATTTGTGAATCAAATTGATCTGATTATGTTCGAATAAAATATAATTTTAATTTCTAATTAATATTTCATTTTTTAATTGAATTTTATTTTTTTTATAAAGAAGTGTAGTAGTGAAAGTAATATAACGTAATTTTAATTCATTAACAAAATAAAATTTATTGTCGCCTCTGAGAGGATGGGGCTAACCCCATAATACAATTTCCTTCCGCCACTGGGTAGCGTCCCGTAAGAGGCGGGTATCCCAGTAGTTAGGTAGTAGGAGGTTCGTCCTCCGACTGGTTCGCGACCAGTATCATGATAAAAACAAACCGCCAAATACCTAATGATGTGTTACGGTTCCATGTCATGAAAGCCAGGTATTTCCCCTTTTCAACCCAAAATGTGGTGGTTCCGATAGCGGGCTACTACATTGTCCTCCCCTTCTATCTGTATCTTCTAGGTCAGCAACGCATTTATAACACCTGGTGATGTCCATGGGCGAAGGTAACCACTTACCGTCAGGTGGTTCTTCTGCTCGTTTGCCATCCGTTATCCATAAAAAAAAATTAAAAAAAAATAATTTGAATATATTATTAGGTAAAATTGTTTTTATTTAGTATGCATTTATAACGAAGTATAATAATTTAGATCGCCATATTATGAATGTCAAAAAACGACAGTCATATATTCTTGCTAACTAAACTATACTTTTACGTTCCATTACGAAGAAATTGTATAATTCATTAAAGAAATCGCATGTCGTTCAGACAATGAGGCGAACAAGCATTTAAATTATTATGGCAAATAATTACACGTAAAAATTACAATGTTATGTGAGTACTATGTGACTTGAACACCAACGTAAAACCAATTAGAGAACATTTTTTAAATTTCATTTAAAGAAGTGAGTACTTTTGCGTCAGCTGGTGAAAAGAATGTGTGTAACTGTAAGTACAATAGCATGTAAGTATGTTAATTATAGATAATTACAAATTACTAAATGTAATATTTTCTTGTAAAACATTTTTATAGATAGTTTTAGTTTGTCTTATAGGAATAGGAAGATATAAAAAACTTTTTATGAATTAAAGTGAAAATATATAGTTTCTGAAATAATATATTCATTTCATAATGAAATTTTAGTAACTTTTATAAAATCTCGCGCACTAAAAGATTTATGCGTCATAAAATATGTAGGGAACTTTAAAAATAACATTAAAATATAAATGGTTTTACAGAATTTATGTCGTTGGGTAAAACTTGCCAACTTGTTGGAATCTTCTATAACTTTTGCACTTTCGCGAACTATTTCATCCTCTTTGAAATAAATGCAAAACATCTGCAACGAACGTGCGTTAGTGAGAGGATTTAAAAGGTTTCCGTGGCTATAAAGACCATTTAAATTTAAAGCTATAGATTAAAGGCGATCTGTCAAGAACATTACGCATTCGTACTTTAGAATAAAAGGTAATCCTGCACTTGAAATATGTTTGGGGGTCGAATGAGGGCACCCGATATTGTGGAGGAAGATTAACGCGTTTTCTAGGGGCCACATTAAATGAGATGTGCCAATAGAGTTTTTAAATTTGTTAGATATAGTGTAAAGAAATCTTAGTATATATTTTTTATTTTTCCATATTACCTTTTTAGTCAGAAGGCAGTAAAAAACGATAGAAAGTCACCCATTTTTCTTGATTTGCTTTTATATATATTTTTATATTCATTATTACTTAGAATTTATTATATAAAGATATGTATATATATATACAACTAGGTCATCCTGGTTAGCTTTAGCACTTCTAATAGAATTAGTCGTAATGGAAAATTTTTTTCAAGCAAATTATTTGTCATTGTTGCTGACATGAAGTTATACTTCAGTCCATTTTACAGGTACAGTAGTAGATTTTATATATTCTGAATGTAATTTTTTTTAAATGTTTTTAATTTTCCAGTTTATAAATTCAATTTTTCCTATCCAATTACTAAAAGTCTTATATTTTCATTTTTATTAAAACAAACACACTAAAATAATCAATATCACAGTCACAACAGCCCCATAGGAAAATAAGGGCGCCGCGTCCTTTAGAGTCTATCGGCAGGGTTACGAAAATTAGACCCCAGAGAGCTGGTTGCATTCGACCTGCATATGTGCACAGAGCATGATTGCTTTATGCATTTTGTAACCATTCTTTGTTTCTTTATAAAAATCATAGAGATATTTTAAAAATTGCGAGATAAAAAACAGCTTTACGCTCTATTCCACATTTTAATGTGTGAAACAAATTAGCAATTAACAATATTTTTGAATTGATTATAGTTATATTTTTTATTCGTTAAATATTTTCATACAATATTATTTATTCAAACGGGTTTTCGGGTTTTATATATGAACGACGTCTTCGTCTATCGTTAAATATGCGGTAGATTTAATATTTTCTTTGTTGAGTTACAAAAATAAAACCGTATGTATACTTCTATCTTATATCTATATACAATATGAGTGAAAATAAATGTAATACAAATATTTACCGTTCACTATAGTTTCAAACCGTCCCCAATCGTGCCGGGAGCGTTAGCAATGAAGTTATCAAGATATTCAGCGTCACAACGGGGGTCTACAAAAAACTAACACGTCGCAGGATTGTATCAAGCAAGGGGAGATCAGCAAACAGTGAATAATGTATTTCTGTCTTATTCATATAAAAGTTTAAACTCCCTCTATTGACTGAACAATTGCTGGGTGCGAATGATGAATGCGAGAAACAGTTAAAGTGTATTGTCTGTATGCGTTCTTTAACAGATGAAGTTAAACTGCTCTTTGTTGGTATTAGTATAAGGAATTAAGGGGTGCAATTGAAACGAAAGTATTTTAAATGTGAAATATGTGGAAAAAGTACTTACTAACTAATATATATAGATTAAACTAGAATGTGCGACAGTTGAGACATGTCCGCTTTATACTTTGTTAATGGGTTCATATCAAACTGCGGTTCTATCATTAGGATAAATCAGATATCAGGAAGACAAAGTGCGATGTTAAATACCGTCATCTGGTGTCCGATATTTCAACGATAGCTACAACTTTTTTACATAGACTTATTACATTATTTCATTTTCATTTTACGCAGTTTCATTTTATTAACAATATTTTTATACAAATGACATTAACAAAAGTGTGATAAACTAACTTTTTCACTTTTCTATTAATATGTTATTCGGTTATTTCTACCATTAGTGAATGAAAAATAGCTAGACCAATACAAATATAAAATGATTTTCCGCAAAATAATATACCAAATTCAAATTTCATGAGACGTCTAGAAACTTAATCTATTTCATATTCGGGCGTTGCGACGCCTGCACGTGTTCTGTGCATTCGCTTCTACTAAACTTAACAGACTTTATAAGAGTGAGATGGAAATTATAGATTTCTAAACTGAATGCTATATTCATAAATATAAATAAACTAGTCTACCTATGAACACGGACTACTGTAAAGTATTTGAAACGTCGGGTTTCCAAAAATGTATTTCCGAATACTAAACTATATACGATTAATCCGGTTAAAATAGTTTCATTTAATATGTAAAAATCGCGAAAATCAAAGATCTCATTAAAATGTCATTATTTGACTATTTATTATAAGCACTTTTTGTTTTACACTTGTTTATCATTAAAAGCTTATCATTGAAAATAACTAAACTTAACACACGTACTTCACAAATGGCACTAACAAGATGTTCATTTCATAGCTTTATACTATCTACATTTAACAATGTGCTGTATATTGACTCAGTAGATATTATTTTTGAATATTTCAGAAAACTCTGATCAGACAGCAGTAAACCCCTAAGTATTGTACGTACATGAAAGCTGTATTGTGAACTGTAATGACTTCTGCTCTAGATCCCTCTCATTAGCTGTAGAAACAATGCTGTCATACTTCCACTGAGCTCAGCTTCCTTTATTATCTTGTTTCGTACTCAGATTGTCTAACAACTATAATTATGACACTCAAATCTTAAGCTACGTTGATAAGAAGATGTTAAACTTTTATCGTATTAGTTGCAATTTTTGTGAGATTTTGTAATGTTTATTGATTGAGCTTTTTAATTTTATATTATTAGAAGCCGTGTTATAAAACATGGGATGCTTTGACAACTTGTATGTCACTTTGAACAAAAGTGTCAGTAAAACATTTTTTTTTAACTTCACGCAGTATCCCGCATATAGCAGGGTAGGCAGAGGGAACCAGAGAACTTAGTGTTAAGACACTCCATTCTCTTTCAACATATATTCTGCAATTTAAAATATTTGAAATTAATATAACTCCGATCGCATGATTTTTGTACACATATGAATATAATGATAATATAGACTCGAACAAGTTGTTTCTTTATAGTAAACAAAATGTACATTTCTTTAGTAGGTAGCTATTTTCTCTAGTATTAGAATTATTTTAGGAATATCTTACTTAACTTTACTTCTGTACAGTCATTAGATGTTACTTGATGAGATTCGATCTATCTGTTATATTTTTTTTAGATTCCAATCTACTAACATACTTCAGATAGTATAATTTAAATACATTTCTACATAGTTATTTATTAAATAATGATTCGATGTACGTACAAATGTATACAAGTTATTGCAACTATTCATTCATTTATTTAAAATACCTTCAAAGTCTGAAATACATATTGAATAGTGTGAAAATAGTATATTTATACGTATATACAATTAGTTAGACATTTAGTTCCATTCTTTTTACCTATAAAAAGACCACTCCTGGCTCTGTTGTCGTCTAAAGAACTGAAAAGAGCTTTTGGTGTGTAAAAAGGTTTAATGGAATATCCTATTTTGTGAAGACAAGCTCGCAGTAAACGCTTTAGTAATAAATATTTAATAGAGAGCTAAAGTTATTGGGCAGGGCATTTATTAATATTTAAATTAAATGTAGAACCTTGGCATAAAAGAAAAAGCAATATGAATGGCTAAAAAAAATAACCAAAGTATATGCGCATTATATGTACAGATAGTTAATACATTTTTTTCACGCTGTATCCCGCTCAGCATTCAGCGTTGCAGAGAACCTAGTGTTAAGACACTCGGTTCTCTTATAATTGCGTGCTGAGTGACGGAAAGAACATACATATTACATATAACGTTTACTTATTATTATTTTAATTTCAGTAATTTGATAACCGACGCATCTCTTCAGAATGTACGTAACTTGAATGCCAGTATGAGTACCGCTGTGTTAATTATTTTGCATTACAAATAAAGGGTTTTTAAATGCAGACAACTCTTCAAATTTGATTGCATCGCATAGAGATCAAAGTTCACTATTTCATACTTGCACGTAACAATTAAAGAATATTAATTTATTATAACAATGTTATTAATTTATATATAACTAATGCCAGTGACTTTCTCGTGACGTTTTCTTCGTTTAAAAAAGCAGCTCTTTTTTTATGGATAACGGACGGCAAACGAGCAGAAGGACCACCGGATGGTAAGTGGTTTCCTTCGCCCATGAACATCTACAACACCAGAGATATTGTAGATGCGTTGCCAACCTATAGGATACAGATGGAAGGGGAGGACAATGTAGTAGTCCGCTATCGGAACCACCATATTTTGGGGAAAGGGTTCGTGGGAAAGAGGAAAACCTGGCTTATATGCCATCGAACTGGAACACATCATAAGATATTTGGCGGTTCGTCTTTGACATGACAGTGGTCGCAAGACGGAGGACGAACCGCCTACCACCAAATTACTGGGATACCCGCCTCTTACGGGACGCTACCCAGCGGCGGAGGGGAATTGTATTCTAACCCCGTCCCCTCACAGGGAGAGTACAATTCGGGACATGGCGTGCTAATTAGCGGAACTTAACGCCGCGATTTGTGTCGCTAGAGCGGAGAAATGAAAATAATTTCATTCCTCCCAGTGAGAATCAATCCCACAAACAATCGCGTTTACATTCGGACTCTATCCGACTGCGCCACGATCGTCTTACAAAAAAATGTAGTTTAGTATATTTAAATATTAATCATCAAATAAGTATAACATAATTATCAAGGCTTATTTCACTGAAAAACGTAATGTGCACATTTATTCTAGATTAAAAAAAATATTGGGTAATATATTTTTTTATTTAATACGTAAAAGTTTTATATTAGACATATAATTTAAAAAAAAAACTAGGTTGACTAGAATCTTTTCTTTACAAATTTCATTATGACATACAAAAAAAATGCAACTAAAATAGGCGAATTCTAATATTTATCTCATTCGGAGCAGATAACGCCCTATACTATAATGAGTCTCATGGTAGCAATAACAATTACTGTTCGACATGATTGCTTATTGATTTTCGAAATTTCGTAATAGAGACAGTGAAAATAAATATAAAAATATTTTATATAATAATGACAGTAAAATATAAATAAAAATCTAACCATATGAACGCGACGGCGTGTTACTGTACGTAAGTGGTTATGGGTTCGATCCTTACCGAGAATGATTAAAGAGAGAATGATTAAATTGAGAGAATTATTAAATTATTTTCATTTTATCATCCTAGTAAGGCGCGGCGTTGAGTCCCGCCACTCAATATGCAATGCTTCGATGTCCAGCGAAAGTGGAGAACGGAGTGTCTTGACACTAATAGGTTATTTCTGCCTAGCCTATGCGAAAAAAGCTTTAATTCTTTTTAACTTCACGCTATATCCTGCACATAGCAGGGTATAGCGTGAAGGAGGCAAAAGGAACCTGGGAACCTAGTGTTAAGACACTCCGTTCTCTTTCAACATTTACATTCCTAAAATAGTAATAAAAATAATAATATTTTCAAAAGTATTTTTGAACAAAAGCTACTATTCTGTATTATATGCTAGAACTTTATGAGGATATTTAGGCACGTATGAGATATGATTATAACGTGAGCCTAACGTGAAGCTCGCTAGTTATTAATTAGTTGTTGCTAGAGTCCGAGTTGACTATGTTAGTTTCAAAAAGTTTATTTTTTATATTAATAGCAGCATTGCAGCAATTTTAAATTTCAATTTAAAATGAAACATGTTTTCTAGGTTGCGTATATTAATTTCTATGTTCTCTTTTATTTTCACACAAGTTTTTAATATTGCAGGATTGGCAGACAACATTTTAGAACGGTTTAGTGATAGAATTAAGTTTCTAACTTTTCACCCACTTTATTTAATATGTGCTACTTTTTGGAACTAATTGAGACAAACAATCTCAAGATACGTTATCTTCGCGTAATTCCAAAACACGCCCAAGCAGCTCTCAGAAGACATGAATTTTTACTGATTTACATGTTAGTTATCCTTAATCTTATACGAAATTTGTATAATCTTTATGAATATAATAATAAAATACGAGCTATATTTTTGTAAAGTAAATCTAAATCTGTTTAGAAGTTTTTGCTTGAAAGAGTAACAATTATCCTAACCAAACTTCGTCTCTTAGCAATCCATGTATTCACCGTGTCAATGCCCAACGTATAATATTAGTGGAATTGTTTCAACTGGTTATAATATTTCCAATATAATTTATATGAAAAAACAAATTCCTCAAAAAATTACTATCTTTTTCTTCTTTTTTAAAATACCTAACTAAATCGTAAAAATAACATAATAGCTCATCTAAACATAAAATTATATATCAAAAATTAATAAGCTCTTCGAAAGAGATTCCAAAACCACCGTATCCAATAAACCGACGGAGTGCAGTCCAAAACTAACGATGGATTATGGCTCTGCTCATTTCCCGTGCCATGCCACGTTGGATGCGATGAAAAAGTTGCCGCCAACAAAGGATAGGGGATGAAGGCATTTGCACTCGGTTTTAATCAATGAAGTTTTGAACCGATAGGTCTCCACAAAGGATGTAATTGAGTCGTCAGAAGGCTGAGGCTCCGATGGTCTATAGACTTAAGTGACGAGAGAGAAATTATTTTTAATATTTTTTTCTTGATGAATTAATTACTTTTAGTAAATTAATTTAATAGTAATAAATAAATTTAATAAATAAATTTAATAACTAATAAATACATTAATTTATTAAATAATATTGAGGCCTGTAGTTCAGAAGCACGTTGTGGGTTCGATTCTCACTCCAGGAAATCAAAATATTAAATAATAATTTATGGGGAAAGCAAACGTTAAAAGAGAACCAAGCTTAACATTAGATTGTCTGATTCCCTCTGCCTAGCCTGCTATGTGCGGGATAAAGCGTGAAGCTAAAATAATAGTAACAATAAAAATATATTACTATTTATATTTTGTTGTCATTATTAATAATATTTATATATTTATACGGACCGTCACGACACGACTTACTATTTCTTTATTACTTATTAGTTTCCAAAACCAATGAGCAGTCGTGTTGAACATTTGTTATTGCTACCATGAGACTCATTATAGTATAGGTTAACTGTCCCGGAAGAAAATTATTAGATAATATAATATTACTACTATTTAGGCTATTAAAGTTGAAAAAAAAAGTTAAAATTTCCGTCCCTATATAAAAATTGTTTGTGACATGTACATGGTAGTGTATGCAATATTTATTTTACTAATTTAATTTATATATTTCTAACGCATAATTTTGATAAATATTGGCTTTCTGTGCACCTTTTCTATATAAACTTTAAGAAACCCAAACCAAAGTGATTTATTCTCAACTGGGACGTTCAAAGCGACATCCAAAGAACTGAACAAGAATGCCAAATCCCATGATTCTTCGTTCGTTCGTTATAAAAATGAGTTTTATTTTTTTTGTTTATGCAATAATAATTTATCTATCTATCATTCTATAAAATTATTACAAAACAGTTATACGTTATTCTCTTTTGCTTTAAAAGCGAGCTCTGTCGGATTGCGTTTCGTTATTGAATTGTGGTAGTCATGAAACAGTCTGCAATAGATTCTAGTTGAATACTCCGGAATATTGCCTTTTTCCAACAATGCCTCCTTGACCAGCGTGCTACATAACAATGATAATGATAAACGAGACTGCAAAGCAAACTATGATGGAAATGATACAATGAATCGTAAATTAAAATCTGTTGGTTTTTTAAAATTATAATAGTAAATAGAGCATAATATGTTTTGTAAAAGCATTACGTTATTTATATATAGGCTATAGTGGCGTAGTGTTAGCTTTTACCTAACGTGACGGTTGTGGATTCGATCTTAACTTGGGGAAATAAATATATTTCAATTACCTGTTATTTTCACACTGTAGTAAGACAAGACGTCGTTGAGTTACGTCACTCAATATGCAATGTTAACAATTAGGGCGGAAACTAGAGAATGTCTTGGCTTTCTTTGTAGCACCTCCCGCAAAATATGATGCTGTGCATGAAAAAGAAATACATAAAAAAATGTTCCATTTATAAAAGCTAATAATAATATAATATAGTGGGGAACGGAAATGTTGAAAGAGAATGGAGTGTCTTAACACTAGGTTCTCTGGTTCCCTCTGCCTACCATGCTATATGCGGGATACAGTGTGAAGTTAAAAAAAAAATAATAATAATATAAGATGTTTGATTACTTCACTTGGACCAACTATGTACTTTATAATCCAAAATAACTTATAATTCCAATAAGTAAGACAACTTAGAGATATTTATCAATTTCGAGAATCCTTGTAATCAATAATTAAATTAACCCCCCATAGGCAAAGCTGTGGGTACAATATAGTATGTGTATAAAAACTGTTAAGTACAGTCGACTCACGACAATGCCATCCAATAAATGTTTCGTGTTGGTAACATTTTTTTGTTTTTTATGTCGATCGCCTGCGGTTTCGCCCGCATCCAGTGCTAGTAAATTCTTAGTAATAAATTTGATACTCAAATCTTTTTACTCAATGGTTATAGGGGGCTATAAGGATGTTTTCTCAGAAAGGCCCGCATTTCTTGTATATAGTATGTGACAACTGCTATTGCAATTACTGTCATATTGACCAATAAGTACATACATACGTACATAGCTTCACGCTGTATCCCGCATATAGCAGGGTAGGCAGAGGGAACCTAGTGTTAAGACACTCCGTTCCCCACTTTCCGCCAAATGGAGACATTGCTTGCTGAGTGGCGGAATTCAACGCCGCGCTTTGCCTTGTTACCAAATCCAGGATATAAAAAAATCCATTTCCTGGAGTGGGAATCGAATCCACAACCTGTCATGTTTACAGTCGCATACATGTAGCACCACAGGCGTTAATAAGACCAATATATAAAAAAAGTGCATAAAAGGATTTTTAGTTGTAATTTTCTTTTATACAGAAATTTTCACCTCTTACTTTGAAGTAAGAACTAATGACTAAAACTAATCATTTAATCGTTAACCACAAAAACATAAGTAAACTCTTTTTACGTAGTATTGTTCTGTGATAGTTACATTTATATTTTATTCTATATCTGGTTTTAGGTGTAGTAGGTGTAGACGACTTCGCAAACATAAGCTAGTATAATATATGTATCGAATTCAAGTCTAGGTTATATTTCTTAAAATGTATATGTGTGTATGGTTAAAAAAAACAGTAATAAACAACAAAAGCATATTCAATAAGCACTGTACTGCTTTGTGGTTCGAAGTCACCTCGTAAAACGGTAGTTTGTATGGTTTCACACAATGTATAGTAATAAAACCTTATAAGGAACCTAGTATTGTAGAGTGACAGAAAATTTAAAAACAAGACATAGTTCCTTTGAGAAGAAACACTTTAAAGATCCGTTAAACGATTTGTTGTCCAGGTCAGGGTAGAAGGCACTAGACCACGCGAGAGAACCTCAATGCACTGGACTGTTCAAATAAATTCGCTAGTTGGGAGGCCTTTACACGAGTGTACCAGAATGACTTTCAACAGGGAAAGATGGCGCGACATCGTACGGCGAGTTACAACTGCACCCTGAACAATATGTTGACCACGACCACTCTGTCAAGATACGAATAAGAAGTAGAAGTAAGAATAAAAAATATTCTATATATTACACTCTTAATTAAAAAGTTATTTTGATTGTTTTGTAAACATAAATTTAACAAGAAGTAAAGTTTTCAAAACGAAAAAAGTAAGCAACGAAAACAAATTTATTAAATTCATTTCATCACGAAATCCACTTTAGGATGCAGGAAGACAGACATTTTGAGAAAAGTTGGGAAAAACTTGTTAGGCACTTAAAAACTCCATAAAATAAAAAGCACCGCCCTGGGAAATGATGTCGACTTTCCGACAACTTGAATTAGAGCGTCCGACAATCATAAACGTGATCGTAATATTCCTCGTAGCCCACTTTATAAGTTTTATTTGTTTGGTGATATGAATTTTGAGTATTTTCGGTGCTCTATATTGGTATCAATTTAATGCTGACCTGATTCTGACTTCTTAACATTTGTTCTAGATTTTAAAAGATTTAAATTTTAATAGATAATTTTATGGTTTTAGTATTAAGTGTATTTGGTATGTATTTGATAAATAATATTTAATTCAGTAATTGTTAAAACATTCTTTCCGATGATCTAGTAGATTTTAAGTAATTGAATATTCACAAGAAAAATTTATATGTAAGCAAAAAAGATATTTTACGACAAACGACGAACGAAGTTTTATCTGTATATATTGTTTTGCTGTACTTATTGAATAGACAATGCTGTTTTTTTAAAAATAGATAGTTTCATGAAACTGATAAACTTTGTTATTATCCATATTTTTTTCGCAGTATACTATATCTGATTCAATGAAGTAGTGAATATTTCAGTTATAAGGGCTCCGGGCATCTCATTATTTTTACAAGAACGTGACCGTGAACCCGTACGGCCCCCGTTTTGTAGTGTCGGGGCTCCTAACGAGGCCGTGTATCATCCCGATAGCACAGTGGATCACGACGTGACATGACAATTAAGGACCTCAAAGCTTATGCGTGAATATTATTATTTTTAGTACCTACTATTCATTTATATATATTATTTTAAGTATAACATAGTGAAAAATAATCGTAGTTCCTTTATATAGAAACTAATATTATGCAGCCAGAAAAGAATGTTATGTTTACAAAAATAATCTAATGTATGGATATATAGTAATCAAATTGTTATACAATGAGTCTTACAAGCATTCAGGTTTATAGAAACGTAAATGTAAAAGTTTCAATAATTTCATAAAAATATATATATATATTTTTTCTTTTTTTTTAACTTCACGCTTTATCCCGCATATAGCGGGGTAGGCAGAGGGAACCAGAGAACTTAGTGTTAAGACACTCCATTCTTTTCCAACAACATTTCCGTTCCCCACTTTCCGCCAAATTGAGGCATTGCGTGTTGAGTGGCGGAACTCAACGCCGCGCATTGCCTTTTTACCAAACCCAAGAAATGAAAATACTAAATTTTACATTTCCTGGAGTGGGAATCGAACCCACAACCTGACGCGCTTACAGTCGCACGCTTGTACCTCTGCGCCACGACAGGCGTAGATATAATATTCATTTACTTTTTTCTATCTTCTTAAAACACGTATAGTAGTACTTATAGTAAGTATCAAAATTAATTATTAGGTAGCGTAACAATTCGCTTGAATAAAATAATAAAACATGTTTTCAATACAAACCTTACCTCACGTGAAAAATGAACCTACAACTGTTTCACAAAGGACTTTCCTACTGTGTCAGCAAAGAATATAATATTATAATATATTTTCTGTTTAAAGCTTACAGGATGAGGGGTGGAACAAGTGATTTAAGGCTTGCCATCGCTAGATTGAAAGGCGATAATCAAAGGGGCGGCTTACCCCTGACCCGGTGACTCAGAGCGTCTCAATCGAAGCTCATTACCGCCAGCACGGTGTTATATCGACAGCCCTCGTGTCCGGTAATAAGTCCAACATAAATGACAGGGAGTCGGTGTTGGATTACGTACTTACAAACTACCCTTAGCAATATAAAGCTTAAATTGCTTTGGAATATTTTCAAAGTATTTATTGTATCAAATATATTGTTGCTACTCTAGTAAATATGGTAATGGTAACGATTTTTTATAATAAATTTTAAGTAATAATGCAAGTATAGCACTTTTTCGCAGCTTTACGCTTTATATCGCATAGCGGGATAGTCAGAAAAAACATAAGGCACTTCGTTTTCGGGCTTCAAATATACAACTTGCAACTAAATGTTGATTTTGGTTCTGAACTACGCCTAATATTATTAAATCTAAAGTAACTAATAAATATATGATATCTAGGGGTTATTGACTAACAAATAAGCTGAACTCTACAATAAACGTTTTCATCACTTAAACGGTAGTTTAAATGTAGACTAGAAATGTAGTTTATTTATTCGACTATTAATTAAATTATGTTAATTTTCGTACAGTATTAAACATTTTATTTGTCATTTCAAATTCTATGAAATATCAAAAAGAAAAAAATGATTTCCAACAAAAATGATTGTGGGTCCATCGGACACCATTACGGCTATCTCATTATTAGCAACGTCCTCTTGCATCGACTCCGTACAAGTGACCGGCAATAACGACAGGGTGTCTTTATTAAAATTATGCTACCTCTGTGACACGTAACGTTAGCAAAAAATATATATTTTGAATTAAATTTAATTTATTAAGAAAAAAACGCCTGCCGTGGCGCAGAGGCACAAGCGTGCGACTGTAAACGCAACAGGTTGTGGGTTTGATTCTCGCTCTAGGAAATGGAATTTTTCATTTCCTATCATAAGTCCCAGGCACTTTCCAAACTCCTCTCTCTGCGACGCGATGGGCAGCCGCACAGTGAATCCATGGATTGCTAAGGAGTTTCTTCTCTGCACTGTATATGTAGGTATATATGTGGTTTCTTTCTTTCTTGAAATTTAAATGCCCAACTTATGAAAAATCAAAAAAAAAAGAAATAATATTTTTTTTATACACACCTTAAAAACCTATAATTGCAATCATATCTGCACTATTGTTTTAAACGATTATAAAAAAAACATATTATATTATAAACTAGCCAGCGCCATGTTTTTGCACTAGTATATTTATATTGTGTGATAATTTAACAAACGCGTTGTATTAGGGCCAGGCTAGGGTATGGAAAGTTACAATAACGAGACGCAATAACCTCCCCTGTAATATCGGACTCTACATTAGCCGCGCGTGGTGTTGCATGTCTGATTGGTTTCTGAACCTCAATAAATAACAAACGGCTATTACCTTTGTCATGTGAGAATTTACATTATTGTTATAATGAAGTTTGCCTACTTGATAACTAAAAGTATTGGTAACAAGGTTATTCTAAATCTTTGTGTTTAACATTGTTTATGAAATTCAGTAAAAAATTGTGAAAAAATTGTAAGCACAATAAATACATTGGCGACAGTTACAGTACATGTTGTGTTTTATATCTTTCTACATACATATACTTTTCATTTTGTTGTATGTATCCCACATAGTGAAAACTTAATTATCATTTCGTTGTCTGCTTTCCTATTAAAACAATAATTCATGTTGTTATTTGTAAGAGGTATTCATTATACGCGGTATTATTTCACATTTATAATATATGTATATACAGATATGACAAACGTTCAAAAAAGAAAGTTCTACTTATCATCATTTGAATTCATAAAAGCTAACTGTTAAGTAACAATTGTGTAAAAAACCTATCATAGGTAAAAAATAATATAGTTTAAAGATTTAAAATATTCATTTCATTGCTTCCGTCGCCTAAGAGATGCAGACGCATAAGTCTTTTTGGCGAGGATATTATTTATCCAACGACAATGACGGAGCAAGTGCGCGGAAAGGGACTAAATCAACTATTTGCATACGCCGGGCTCGTCCAGACAAAGTGAGACACTGTTTGTTCTTCGATGGGAAGATGCGAAAGAGAGTACTAAATAAGCTGTGTATTGTCAGTATTATTATTATATTATTATGAAGCGAATAAATATGGGCACCTTTTTATATGTATACATTTATTAAATGAAACTATTTTAACCGGATTAATCGCGTATATTTTAGTATACAAACATACATTTTTGGAAACTCGACGTTTCGAACACTTTACAGTACGCGAAGCAACTAAGAAATGCTTGGCGGTAGTTTATATAATAATTGTTTCAAGTGACACGAATGCCACCTCAGTCTACCTGTGACCACGGACTACTGTAAAGTATTCGAAACGTCGGGTTTCCAAAAATGTATTTTCGAATACTAAAATATACGCGATTAATCTGGTATTTTTATTCTTTTTTTTTTTAACTTCACGCTGTAACCCGCATATAATAGGGTAGGCAGAGGGAACCAGAGAACCTAGTGTTAACACACTCCATTCTCTTTCAACAATTCCGTTTCCCACTTTCCGCCGAATTGAGACATTGCATGTTACCAAACCCAAGAAATAAAAATACTAAATTTTACATTTCCTGGAGTGGGAATCGAACCCACAACCTGTCGCGTTTACAGTCGCACGCTTGTGCCTCTGCGCCACGACAGGCGATAACTGGTTAAAATAGTTTCATTTAATATATGTAATAATCGCGAAAATCAAAGAAATAAACATTATACAAGCTCAGTTTAGTTGTTCAGTTCGCTCAGTTCTTTAATTATGGTGCTTCGAACGTGCCAGTTGAGCACAAATCAATTTGCCAATTAAGTATGGAGATCACACGAAGGATGATGGTCGGTATACGATATGTTTAACATACACTTTTCTATACACCATAATTATACGTTGCAGTATTAACTTAAAGTTTAAATTATTTAATTTTTGTTAATACCAATAATACCCATGTAGACTTCAAGTTAATAATTGATTTAAGCGTGGACACCACACGCTGTTTTTGTAGGCGTCGCGGCATGTGCGCGCATCTCGTTAACGACAGGCGCCAGCGCAAGACAAATGCGACTTCATTATTACCACGTTTGAAATGCAATAAGACGTGTTTGTGGCAATTAAGTTATTTACGAAATTGAACCTTTCAATGCCAATTATTTTAAAACGAACTAAGTGATTTTTGATTTAATTTAACTTTGCGTGCTGTTTGCAGTGACCGCAGTCAAGTAATTTATGCTATTTTTATAAATGAAAATGAATCGCCAAAAGTGTTGCTAAGCGCAAAACTCGTGGACGGCTCGACCAAATCGATATTTTTTTTTTCGTAAATATACGTAATACCGTACTCAATCGCTTAATCCTAAACAAAAAACTCATGACATCTACTTGCCGTACAAATTAAAAAAAAAATAGCAGGACAGAGAAAATAAAAGATAGAAATAAGAAAAGAAAAGAGACGAAAAGAATTGAAGCGAAAATAAAAATATAACTCTTCAATGCAAGTAGAAAATTTGTACTCGTCATGGCTATGACTAAGTTTTGGAAGCTTCGAAGGTTTTTGCTTAATATTTTAAGTATTATTAGTAAGTATTAAATAATATTAATTTATTGATAAGAAGTAGGCAAATGAAATATTTGAACTCTCTTTGGAAGTACTTACTTATAGATAATTTTATCTTATTTCTTAAGCTTAATTAAAGTAATATAAAAATATTGTAAAAGTTGACACAAGGTAAGAAAGTTGAAAAAAAAAGAAAACACTAAGTTCTCAGGTTTCCTCTGCTTACCCTATGTGTGAGATAACGCGTTAAGCAAAAAAAAAAGGATTCTTAAAGTTGTAATCATTTACTTAACCAATAATTTAATTCATGAAAAATTGTTCGCACTTATTTTAACGTATTAAAAATTTTCATGAAATATTGATTTACATTACTACATTCCAATACAAAATTAATTAGTACTAGCTTAGGACGGACCCGGTCACCGGTTTGTGGGTAAAGTTACTAATTCCAATATATTTTAGATATTTATATTTCGGCGATTTATAAAATGTTTGTTTTAATTTTTAATCTTCGTGATTCACATTTCAATTTACCACAAATTAGACAACTAAAATATTGGGAAATGTATGGGACAGTAATTAAGTGTAATTTACTAAATAGCGAGGACATTTTAGAATAAGTTCGCCAAAGTTCCTAATTGTGGGTATTAGCTACGTCCAAGCACATGTCGCACATGTATTTCAGTTTGAAACTACTGTTGTAATCTAAGAGCTCAGCTTCTGAATTTGGTTTGACAAATTAACCAATTACAAAAGTTAAACATAATTGGCCGAAATTGTCGTCATCCAATATGCAAAATTTAAATGGATGAAAAGTGGACATCTCATTGTTGTATAATTAGGTTTTCTTTGTTTGTAAAATGATGCGGAAAGATATATAAGCAGCTTTACATTGTTCCTTGCATGGTAGAGTAGCCATAGAAATTTTAATGTCAAGACATTCCTTTCTGAGCGACCGAAGAGAGCAGAGTATGAGGCTGTCCAGTGTACTTATTTACTTAAATTCAAATACTACAATTAAGTTGACACAAATTTCAGTAATATTTGAAAGAAATACAGTTATATTTCAAACTGGAGATAATATACCTATGGTTAACCAACCAATGTAAGCTATTTTTGAGACTAGTAGTATGTAAGCTATTTCTAGTAATGCATCTTAATGTTGGAGCCAAAACAAAGCTTTCTCTAATGAAATTAAAAATAAATATTGTGCCTCATCCTTAATGTTATAAATTCGAAAGTAACTCTGTCTGTCTGTCTGTTACGCTTTCCCGCCTAATCCACTCAACCGATTTTGATGAAAATCGGTATAAAGATAGAACTGAACTTGGGAAAGGACATAGGATACTTTTTATCGTGAAAAAAATTATAGAGAGTGTTGAAATAGGGGATGAAAGTTTGTATGGAAGTTGCTTATTGTCAAACATAAAATCATGTAAGCTTGTTTAACTGTTTACAACTTCACCACATAAACCACTTAACCAATTTTGACAAATAGTCTAAACCTTGGAAATGACTATAGGATATTCCTTATCATATCGCGCGATATAACCGAATTTAACGAGGGCGAAGCCGCGGGCGGAAAGCTAGTATTTTATAATTCTAAACAATTCTTATGTTCAAGAACAACTTCTAGTAGGAAATGACAAAGCACAATACAGATTCCCGCTCTCGGTCTACAAGGCAATTTACATTACGCCCCGCTGAACGTTTTAATTGCGGTACATTTAACTGAAATCGTATTCAAATGGTATATATCCATTTATCAAAATGAAGCAGACACGAATAATTATGTGTGTACTATAGATGTCATAGTATCTTACTGTTACTAAATAAGTTCATCAGTAGTGACATTGTTGCTATGTTTGTATGAATATGGCAACTGTATGCACACGTGTTTAAATATAGCTAGTTTATGATTCATTGGAAATTAGAAATATTATAATATAATATAATAATGGGTGGGTAAATTTGAGGTTAGAAAGTAAATTGGTTTAAAAACATACATTTTTTGAAAAAAAAAAATAGTTGCAGCGTAAAGTTTAGATAGGTAGAAATTGGAGAAGAAAGTGAAACCAATATTACATTTCCTAATCTCATAAAATCTGAAAAAAGTGTAAATAGAAAAAAAATATGTATCATCTTTACATTCCTAAATTTTTGATCACGATTTTGATTAAAAATGACGGCAACAAAGAGTAGTGTGGCAGTGTTTGACTATACTTGTAGTGGTTGTGTGAAAATGAAAAAAATATTTTCAGTTTATCAGCCTAAGAGGGATAAAGTGCGTAATTAGGTTCCTCTAATCAAGATAGTGTCTTAACAGTAGGTTTTTTATGACTGCTCTGTAATATGCATGGACTTAAAAATATATTCAATTTAAAAACAATCTATCTTATCATTTTCAACGATCTATAGTTCTATCCCAAAATAAATATGATTGGCAAATAAGACATTGATAAATAGATAGGCAATAAGTTTTCTATATCCCCGACGCCGCACCGGAGTGAGATGTCGCAGGTATTATAGCGATTTATATTGTAACGTTGTTGAACTCAACGCTGCAGATAGCTCACGTGCATCACATTGACGAGTCAATTTTTCAGGATCAGTTTACAAGTTTCGGGTTAGATCACGTTTATGTGAAAGAGCGTTTTAATTATAGTATTTATATTGTTCTTATGTTAGTTTAAAGTCTATGTAACATGTCTATGTATTGGATGTGACATGTCTATTTTAATTTATATTTACAAGTTGTAAATCCTAGTATGGATAATATATTTTAAAGGACAAAAAGATTTTAGATGAAATAATGAACACTGACTGTAAGTTTCTTAAAATAACTACTACGTATACGTTATAATGTGTAAAAAAAGTTCTTTTCATCCCTTATTATAAATTACATTGCTAAAGTTTGATTTAATCATTTTTCAATCTGACTTCACTCGTCGTCCGCTAGAATTCGACACAATACCTGTTAAATGGCGGAAACCACTTAAAATCAGAGCGGGAAATTAATATAGTATAAATATTACTTTTCCCCCAAATAGGCATCGAACCAATTACCACTGCTTTTACAGTTTGTGACGATTGCCCAAGTTTAAATATAATGCATAAAAATTTACAAAAACGCTTATACTTCTATAGTAATACCCTACGAGCACGGTCGTACATCATAGTGTAGCGTCAGAGAACGCGGTTAGATGTACCGATAACGCGAGGGTCATACCCAGCAAACGAGCCCTCCATAAATTTGTATCCACTTATTCGGTATCGAAATAGGAACTCGAGACGACGATATTTGTTTGATTGATTGCCGCTTTTATTTTTTAAATGAAATGGATTTCTATTTTTTACCTAACATATGTTGTTTGTATTGTTGTGTAAATCTATACTAATATATATAGCTGAAGAGTTTGTTTGTTTATTTGTTTGTTTGTTTTGTTTGAACGCGCTAATCTCAGGAACTACTGGTTCGAATTGGAAAATTATTTTTGTATTGAATAGACCATTTATCGAGGAAGGCTTTAGGCTATATAACATCACGCTGCAACTATTAGGAGCGAAGATATAATGGAAAATGTGGAGAAAACGGGGAAGATTATTCATCCTTGAGGGCTTCCGAACCGTCTTCCGTTCCGAACTATCTAACAGATAGTTAATTTATTAAATGAATCTTGATATATTTTTATATGTCGTATCGATTTTTTATAATAATATCGAATACATATTTTAATATATTTCTTCGTGTGTTCGTTATTTTGTCACAAAACCGTGCTTCATACTGATTCCTTCTAGAAAGCCTATTTTGATTTCGATTTGAGCACATGACGCTCCACTTTCATTTTTCTATTATCATAATGTTACGCAAACATATTGATTTTTAAAAACATCATAATTTCTTTTTTTTTTACTTCACGCTGTATCTCGCATATAGCAGGGTAGGCAGAGGGAACCAGAGAACTTACAGTTAAGACACTCCATTCTCTTTCAACAATTCCGTTCCCCACTTTCCGCCGAATTGAGGCATTGCGTGTTGAGTGGCGGAACTCAACGCCGCACTTTGCCTTGTTACCAAACCCAAGAAATGAAAATACTAAATTTTACATTTCCTGGAGTGCGAATCGAACCCACAACCTGTCGCGTTTACAGTCGCACGCTTGTGCCTCTGCGCCACGACAGGCGTCATAATATGAATTTCAAGAAACTTTCACATTTATAATTTTATTTAAATTTTGGAAACTTGTTTTTATCATTTTCAAAGGAATAATTCTATCAGTTTCGTAATGTTGTGATACAAAATCTATTCTAACCAGCAATGTTAAAGCAATGACAAGCATTTCAACATAATTTACATTCGATTTCAAATCTTTAACGGATGTCGTATCATTTTGAAGAACGAATTTGAATTTTAAGTAACGGCTTAGGCAATTCCCAAATCAATGACATTGGTTGCGTAGGCGCAGGATGAGCATTGTATGCAGAGATCACGGCCATAAAATGACTAAACAAACAGTGTTTTTTTCTTTTTGTGATTTCTTTCGGCATGTTATCTTGTTGTTGTGTTCCATTTCTTATTTTGTACTAGTGATCAATTTTGACTTCGCCCGAGCGTAAATATGTAGTTTACTAGTTAAAATGTAGATAGAAATTAATTTTATTATATAAAAAGAAATTATTAAGTTATTTTGATTGTATAGTTAAAATAAATTTTAATTTAATGTACGTATTTCATAATAGTCAAAATTATAGGAATATTTAGTGGAGTAGAGGCTTGTCGCAGCGCAGTAAACCCGACAGGTTGTGGGTTCAATTCCCACTCCAGGAAATAAAATATTACAAATATTATATTTAGTATTTTATTTCCTCGCTCTGGTAACAAGGCAAATCGACGGAAAAAAACGTTAAAAATGATCGGAGTGTCTTAACACTAGGTTCTCTGTTTCCTCCCGCCTAGCCTCCTATGTGCGGGATATAGCGTGAAGATAAAAAAAAATGTGGACCTTTTATACATGTTATATATTTCCGTGTCACATTTTTATAGTCAACAAAAAAGATAAGCACGTAGCTTCAAATAGAGCCGTTACAACATATGGATTACGTGTAAGTTTTAAGCTTTCTAATCTCATTCAATATATCCCATGGTTGACCGCTCTAAGTAATCACAGTGAACATTAAAATCTAATAGCCTCGAAAACGCCAGTCAAATCATAAAACTTTATTGAAACCATAATCACTTTCCTCGGATAAGTGTCGTATTAACGCCTTAATACATTACACTTGTCTTATTATTTTGTTATATTTTAGAGTATATATATATATATATATATATATATATATATATATATATATATATGCTTGACTTAGATTTTATTTAGCTAAGTGCTAATAATAAATATTTCTTGATGTATGTAAATTTATAGTAAAAAGATAATTACTGTCAATATATCCGGCATTGATATGGATGCAAAACTAATAATCGCCTTTGACTACAGTTAATAGATTGATTATAATAGAATATTTATAGTTAGGACATAAAATATAAATTAATGCGTAACATCAAATACAAATGATGAAAGAAAAATGTCAAGTTAAACGAGTAGGACCATGAGTGAAATGAATGGAAAACGTATGTCTGTAAACTGGTTTTGGGTTCTATTCCTTCTCGAGTAATTCAAGGCGCAGTGTTGAGTTCCGCCGCTTAATAAACAATGTCTCCAACTTGGGCAGAAAATGAATAACAGAGTTTTTGGACACTAAGTTCTCTAACTACCCTGTAAAGCGTGAAACTGAATATAATAAAACGATACCATATACAGTATGGCGGAATTATAATAATTTAATCAATTATCTTATATCTTGCAAGGGTTGGAGACGGATGTGACTCATGCATTATGCATCTGTAATAATCTTGCTAAGGGTTACCATTTGTTATGTCTATCTTAAAATTAGACCCCAGAGATAAGCACCTAACGAGAAATTGCTAGATTATTTAATTCAAATTCGAATTAATATTAGCACTAAATGGTAATGTTCCGTAAACTGTCAATATTTTTTTTTTATAAATGATATGCTTACGTTTGACCACATCAAGCCTGATGTTAAGCGTTGATGCGGTCTACGATGACATGCGCTTGCCTAAAAGATAACCATTAATTCTTGTTTTGAAGATCTCAAATTGTACGACTCAGGAAGTACAGACGCAGGCGATGGGTTTCATTCTCTCGCTATTCGAATAAGAAACGTGGACTCAGAATTTCTACCGAGTACGGATGTAGTAAAGCACATCTTTTCTGTACTAATAAATATAGTATATATTTATATTCCAATAAAAATTACTAAAATAAAATAATATTTTATTTATCTAAATATTTCGAATTTGTTATCTTCGTATATTTTAAATATATTCAAAAATGTCTTCATTCAGACATATGTTATTAAATTATATATTATTTATTCAATTATGTACTTAAAAAAGGTTTTTTTTGTATTAAAATTTCTTATGGTCACCCTACTATAGTTCGATTTCCTGTAGCTGTCAAATAAGCCTTTGTACGTTTTCAGGTGTCATTTTTAGTAAAAATTATGTTAAGTAGTGGCATTATATATGTATTTTTTATGTTCTGGAAGTATAAAAGGATATCTGTATATACATAAATACTTTTTTGTGAAATGATAATAATGTAATTGTTTTTTTTAAATTCACGCTGTATCCCGCATATAGCAGGGTAGGCAGAGGGAACCAGAGAACCTAGTGTTAAGACACTCCGTTCTCTTTCAACGATTCCGTTCCCCACTTTCCGCCGAATTGAGGCATTGCGTGTTGAGTGACGGAACTCAACGCCGCGCTTTGCCTTGTTACCCAAGAAATGAAAATACTAAATTTAACATTTCCTAGAGTAGGGATCGAACCCACAACCTGTCGCACTTACAGTCGCACGCTTGTGCCTCTGCGCCTCGACAGGCGTTAAAAAAATAAAAAATCAAATAAAAAAAAAATGAGAATTTTCTTTATTTATTTAAAATTCAAAAAAATATATGGTAAGTGATAAACGATATTCCTTAAAATTTAGTTTCTATTTGTTACCTTCTTAGATAAAAAAATAAATAAATTTAGTACTAAAGATAGCAAACGTCTATTTAAACGTTTAAAATATTATTGTTTATAATATGTATTTTAGTGTAGAACAAATTAGAAAAGAACTATTTTATGTTTGTACAGAACACATAAATTATAAATTTGACTCACACTTGTTTGATATACGAGTATGTACGTGGTATGTAAATGTGAAATCACTAAAATTCAAATGCTTCAATGTAAAGATAAAATGCGTGTAAGAAATATCTTAAAAACCACAAAACAAGATAAAAAACGTAATTTAGACGTTGATTTATGTTAGTACCTTTGGCTTTAAACGAAATACCTAAGTAAAAATACATATGCGATGATCCGAGTACGAGTACGGGCATGTCGCAAGAAAACGTGAATTATTTTTATATTTTCATACAAGAAATTGCAAAGCATGCAGAGAAAGTATACTTTAATGTCACTACGTTATCCTCAAAGCCGCGTTTTTGTAATGATTAACCTCAAATAGTTAAAGTGTAACTTTATTTATATATAAATAAAACGGAATTGGACAGGCGAAATGTTTTATTTTCAAATATTAGTATTTCTCCTAAAAAGCTTAGAAAATATAGTTATGTATGGTGCGACAAGTCTTAACTTTGCCCCGTTACCTTTTTAACGTTGCAATACTTATTTATAATAATAAAATATTAATAATTTTACTACATTTTGCACTTAGTTAATGACCTAAAGACTGATTTTTATTTTTTATTTATATATTTTTTTGTTTTTTCTATCAAAATCATATTTTATTGTCCCCTACTGAAGAGTAGGGGACAATAAAATATGACTTTGAAAAAAAAAAATACATTAAATTGATACATGAAGATGTAGATATTGAGTTTTGTCATAAAAAGGATATATACCACCATGAAAATCTATTTATTCATAGTGCACAGAACATTTTAAACAATTTATTAATCTATTATATGTAATGTAATCACGTTGTTAAATTTTATTACAACATAAAACATGATTTATTTCTCTTTGAAGCTAATGTTTTATAGATTTTGTTTGAAAACAATAGAAGTCTATTGCGTGCACGATACGTGGTCAATCATACGACAACGCTGGTTATGGTAAACCGATTTGAATTACAACTCATGTAGACGAGGTGTATCCGGAATAAAATATAAGCAGTGTTAGGTTTGGTTTAAAATATATCAAATTCTTTAATATAACACAGATAGGTATATGGTAGGACAACTAAAAGTATATTTTTTATACTTACTAAATTTTTTTAACTTATTATTTTGTTCTTACTTTATTTTTTTGTGAAATTAGTACAATTGAATTAGTATGTACAATGTTATGAATGTTGTTTTATAAAATATATTTAGTAAAATAATTTTAAGCGAATTTGATTGTAAATTCCGTTTCCGGGTATCGTAAATTTAGAAGGAGCTTTTAGTTTCTAAATTACAAATACCAGATGATCATTAGGACTGAATTAATCAAAGGGCAGATAACCCTTGCTAAATCCAAGACGCACTGCGGACCCTCAAATTGTATTGTCAAACCAACACACGGTCGTTACAGAGTAAGTTACTCTAATCGCCATGTGTTACTCTAAACCGAACTACAAATTTACTGCCACAGAATAAATTCATTGCATGAAAATGTCACGAAATTGTGCAGTATACTCAATGAGCGTAAGAGAGGTTTGCATAATAGGGTTCCGGTCCCGTATCTGTATTAAGCACATGAGGAAGGTTTTGTTCCAAAACGGACCACTTCTATCAGGTAATTAAGTATCCCCAATGTTCAGTCAACTGTAAGGGGACATTGCCTGAAATAGTTAAGAGCTGTATAAACTAAAGCAGCTACTCCAATTTCAACCTTAAAAACAAAGCTTGAGAGACTTAAATCATATTATTCAAGACAAAAGGATTTTACGTAATACAGCCGGCAATTGGGTTAATGGGAGTCCACATAAATTACTATTTTCTTTTGGCTCCAAAGTATTTAATGTGGGCAGTTAGCAGCTACTGTCCAGTTAAATGTATGTGATAATTTATTACGTTATCTTTTAGTTCAGGAAGCACTTGTTGGCGTAGAAATTAAAGAATGCTATTTAACATAAGTTTACTTAATTATACATAAAAATACATGACATCAAATTATTTAAGAAAACTATATAAAAGTCTTAGACGTCACGCGTAATCTTAAAGATGACACGTAAAAAGTGACTAAACGAAGCGATAAGCCAAGTTCCCTCTGCAAAAAATGAAGATAAAAGAAAACAAACACGCACAAAAATGACAGAATGCATGCTGTCAAAATCGATCCTACAATTTCCGGTCCTGATAAACAGACTCATAAGTCATAACTCATAAGTATAACAAGTTTTAATATATTTTTTTAATATTACTTGGATATATTTATAAATTTGAATTTAATGAAGATATATAAGTATTTTTATTCAGTGAACTTATAGAGGATGCTTATAGTTTATTTCGCGTGGAATTCGGAACATTGCACGTAACGTGGCGTAATTCAACTTCGAGTTTTATCTTACCAGAGCGAAGAAATAAAAATAATTTAATTATAATCATTGTAATCACATCATATAACGCCTGTCGTGGCGCAAAGGCGCAAGCGTGCGACTGTAAACGCGACAGGTTGTGGGTTCGATTCCCACTCCAGGAAATGTTAAATTTTCATTTCCTGGGTTTGGTAACAAGCAAAGCGCGGCATTGAGTTCCGCCACTCAGCACGCAATGCCTCGGTTGCGAACCGAGGAAAATGAGGAACGGGTTGTCTTAACACTGGGTTCTCGGGTTCCCTCTGCCTACCCTGCTATATGCGGGATACAGCGTGAATAAAAAAAAAAAACAAATCATTTCTCCCGAGTGGAAATCGAGCCCATAATCAATCGTGTTTACGATGACTTCTTTCGGAGTTTTAGCCTATATAATATTCACTAAGAACTTTTTTTAAAGTAACAATAATGAGCTTTAAAAAATATAAAATTCAAGATAAATAAACAGCGCCATCCATTTTAGCAACTCGATTAAATTGTCGGTTGTACTATGAGTTTGGCGCAACTCGATTTCCAGTTTAAATTGTATCGGCGTGCAGGCCCAAGTTGAAATGATCGCGTCGGGCACTTTATATTTTATACAACTTTGTTATCATAACTTTCGAAAGCTTATCTTTATTGTAAAATCTTACTAATTTGCTTTAAATTTATATAACTTTTTTTAAATCTCATTAATAAAGATTATTTTTGTGAATTTTAAATAAATAATATTTTAGTGTCATTGCGTTTAGTACAATATAAATAAGAAAATAATTAGTAAAAATTAGTTATACTACTTAGTTATAGTGTAGTCCTGTATTGAATTATTATGGTGTAGTTGGGAGGTGACTGGCGTACGTACGTAATGGTTCGTGTACTTGTGGCGATGTTTACTTATATTTAAATTGTGTTTGTTTCTTCAATATGACAATATAAAATGCAGTGTTAAGTTCCGCTATAATAAATAGATGTCATAATATCACAATATAATATGTATGAAATCCATTTAATAGTTTCATAATGCTCGTGCAACAGCCAATTTATTTTTATTTTAGTAACCACTTCGAACAGTCACAAAACTGACATTCCTGGTTCAAAAATGATTATCACTATGGTTGTTCCTTGAAACTTTTCAGTCGTTAGTTTTATTTGTAAATTTGTTATGAAGTCCCACTTGCGGAGTTTCGCTACCGTTTTACTGCTACGAGATTGGAGGGCTTAAAGTTTTCTCGTTAAGCTAAATTCCAATGACTTGCCCTGGACTTAAACAAATTTCTATATTAATATTATTTACATGTTTTTGTTACTATGAAAATCACATAACTTAAGACGTACAAAAGATCGTACGCTCGGGTCATAGTGCACACTTGTAATGTCACCTAGACGAAAACAATACTGTCAGACATTACGTTGGAGATTTCTAATTTCTTTGTTTATTTATTGGGGCTTACATTTATCATAGTGCGTATATTTTTGGTAAATTACACATTACACATTATTATTACACATTAGGGATAACGTGAACAGCGTTTAATGGTCATATAGCTACTTGGCGCTTCATGACGTCGAAAGATCACTTTATCATGATAGTCCATCTCGCTAATAACAGAAATGAGCTCTAATTTTCACTCTACTTTTTGTATATTTATTTTGTAAACAGTCAATAGACAATGCATTGATTTTTCACTAGATGTTCTCTGCCTATCTACAAAATGGGGATACGTAAAGTTAAAAGAAATAAATCACAAAACAACCATGTGATTTATGAAATGAACCCCAACAGACAAGATACAGATTGACTAATAAAGAATATCATTATTGCGCGAAAATCGGCATGCTCCCACGATATTGAATCCGACATGCCGCAACAAAATAAATACTCCAAATAAATTATCCGTTTCCAATAAAACAACTTCCTCGACGCCATCCATGAAATACTATATAGAAAAAATAAAGTAATATGAATTCTATCAATTGTGGGGAAGATTGACTTTGTAATGATAGTATTGGGGGATGAGCCACGCGACGCGAGTTAGCACGGGCGTTCGTACATTTTTCAAAACCTATCCTCCGCGTTTAATCGAGCGCGGGTAAACATCGCATTTTTCGATGCTCGTGAAAAATATCGATAGGGTAACTTGCATTGTGTTAGATCGAAATATGGAGATAGGGTTCCCACGAATATGTTTTTCGACCGAAGTCATTAATCATACATTGAGTGCTACCACAATACACCTAATGGAGGGGTTTTGTCGCGAATGGGATGCTGATGGCTCTACGAGTATATATGCCTAAGCGTACGGTAGCAAGGTGAACAATGCCATGGAGCTTTTGTCTCAGACGTTTTGTAATTTATCATATTTCTAAGGAATCGGTGGCTAGAAATGTAATTAATGATAAATATGATTGAAACGGCACTCACCGCCTCCGGCTACTTCACCTACACCCATTAATATGAAACAAAAAATGACTCTCCTGACTAATGCTTGTTATAGCTGATACGGTTTATTGATAGCTTCTATATTACATACTTTATACGTATTTGTCCGATAAGAAAGTATTATTTATTTTGAAACGGTTACATAAAGTGAAAACATTATTTCTTACTCAATAAGGTATATCTTCGAAAGATTGATAAATATGGTAAAACCATAACAGGAAGATTAAACATGGTAAGAGACGATCAATCAAACAACGTAGCGATACGCTGTTTCTTATTTGCATAACGATGGAGATGATTGTGGATAGTTAAAAGTGCCCCCTTAAAAAGTTCTACGGTGAAATTCACACTAATGATTGGATTCTATGGCATACATAAATATTTGATGGCAATAAATCTGTAAACAGTTGTCTAGTCCGTTTTTAATTATATCACAACATAATATATGTACGTGTCACTCTATGATTCTTCTTAAATATTTCAATATAATATTTATTCAATTAATTTAATAAATTATCTTTGGATAATTAACATGTTCAATTATACCTATATTAATTATTATTTGTATTAAATTACGCTATGACAGTTCCAATTATGTCTTATTGTTTAATTATAATTAATTGTGTTAATTAATTATTGTACCATTTGTGGGACGTTTTAAAACAATACAGTGAAGGGTTTTGTCAGATTATTTGGCAACAGTAAATATTTCAAAAAGAAGAATAATCATGCAAGTAGATAAAACTAGTTTACCATCTTAAATTGTAATAATAGTTTCGAAGGGTACAGTCAACTTCCTTCAAAATATTTTAAAATTCTAATAACACTCAGGTGACCTGGTAAATATCAATTTCAATGATTTATTTATGATGGATGATTTTGATAAGGTAGCGACGATCGAATTATAATAATAATCCCGTGTTTGTTTACTTGTTTGTAGGCCTATCGCATCGGTGCAGGCGTTCAATGTACACGCCGCGTAATTGATTGGTTGGTCAAATAAATTACAAATTTAATTTACATATGAAAATATTTGGAATGCTCTATTATAAGCTTTATTTATATAGTAATAAAAACTTTAAAGGTCGGATATAACTGTTAAGATTAAATTACCTTCACGCCTGCTGTATTGTTGTGAGATGGCCCACACTTAAATCGTTAAAACGTGATGATACTTACAGTATCTAAAAATACAGTCTGAAATAGAACGGCAACAATTGGGTATCAAAAGTCAATGTTCTTATTTATATTCAAGAGCCTAAACAAACTATTAAATCTAACGTAAAATAATTAGAGAGCTATTAGATTTTACAGTTTAAATTGTAAAAGCGTTGATTGGGTGTGGATAGTTATATGTAACTGCGAGTAAGTTTTATTTTAAAGTTGTTTAAAATTTTAGACACATAGCAAAGAAAGGGAAACACGTTGTAACTAACAACTACATGATAGATATAGATAGATAGAGGTACATCATATATATTAATGGAGCGGAGAATTGAAATCCAAACTTAGTAAGATTGGCTACAATTACAATTTTTATATATGTACATTTGGGCAATCTCTTTCCAATTTTAATTTAAAAAAAAATTAAAAGATTTATAACCAGATTAAATACAAGTGAATTTGTGGGTGGTAATGCGATACTAAGTGTAAAATGCACCTTGCGAAGATATGTATCAGTTACGAGTGCGAGTGACATTTCTACTCAGGCCATTGATCAATTGAAATTGTAGATATATAGAATTTAGAAACACAGGAAAAATATTAAAATGTCTACGCATAATTGAATTAATCATTTAATATTATACAACTTTAGCTATTTGTTAAACTAATCATCATATTAATATGTGAAAGTAAACTTTGTACCCCTTTTTACGACAATTGTGAGGACGTAACAGTATGAAATTTGGCACAGTCAAAGAATATTTGCAGAAGCATTTGTGCAGAAAATGTTATTTGTTATGGTGTAATACTTTAAATAGATTAAATTAATAAAATAAATATTATAAATGCTATTGGTTTGACATTCACTTTTTGTGAAATTCCATATCCGTTGCTAAGGCAACCCGTTAACATGGTCTCTTTTATTAAATTATATATAGATTTTCACATAATTTAAAAGTAGCAAAAGGACAAATGGGTAAATAATGGAATGGAGGACGATTATTTGTAGGGTGACAAGCCCGTCTAAACATGTCCGTCTGTCTGCCTGTGTTTGTTTGTGCTGGGTTATTTGTTTATACAGATGTCTGCGGTCCGAGTCAACTTAATAATAGACTTTGTCTCCAATATTGATACGAGACGTGATTGCATGATGAAATTATCTTTTTATAGTTTTTTTTTGTATTAATATAATAATGAGATATTCGAGTTTACGAGTATACGTCAAACATATTTTTATAGATACTTATTTGATTACTAGTTGTACCTGCGACTTTGTACGCCTAAAATTTAAAAAGTTATACCGTGTTAAAGTTATGATATTAGAAGATTTTTTCTAAAATAAAATTAGCTTAAGTTACTCTTTATGACCTCAGCTACCTGCCTTCAAAATCGATCCAGCCATTTCAGAAAACAGTCGGAACAAACAGACAGACAGACCAACAAAAATTGTAATAAACGTTATTTTGGTATACGTACCGTAAATATAATCATATGCATGTGGTAAAAAGTGGTTATTTTAATATTACAAACAGATACTCCAATTTTATATATATATAAGTTATATATAGTTATAATATATCTATAAGTTATATACTTTTTAAGCGATGTAAATTTGCCCTACACATATTTAAACTACGAAACGAATAAGACTTATAAGCAAATATAATCAAGTTGTAAATCTGTTTGTCATTTTCATTGTTAGCAATATAGACCATATTGCACTGTAGTTGTTACACGAAAGATTTTTTATAATATTTATTGTGTACGAAAAAAATTGATGTGTCATGTCAATCCGTCATTGTAATGTGAAATCACTGCAGATGTTACATTGTTTGTCAGTCACGAAGTCATTTAGTATTGTATAGCATATTCATAATAATTTATTTAATACAATACTTATATATTTTTGATGTTTCATGTATATATACACTATATTAATAGGTGAAAGGAAAATATATAAAACTATTAAGCGCAGAAATGTATTTTTTTCTTAAATAATCATCCCCCGAGTGGAGTACACAACCAATTGCATTGCCAATGCCCACATGCCTGACTTAATAATAGTTTTCTAACTACGTTAGAAAACTATTATTACTATATATAACTAACGTTGTAACCATATATAACGTTAGAACTACATTTAACTATTAATATATATATATATATATATATATATATATATATATATATATATTAAACTTTTATTATTATTTCTTATTTTTATCTGTTATAGTGAGTGTGATCTCAAAAAAACGCTTGTAACATTCTTTTTTTAACACTTTGTAATGTTTATACTGTATAATTATAACACAATACTAATTTCTTATTACTAGAAACAATGGCTGATTAGAGAAATTAATAAGTAATTTAAGTTTCACAAAAAAAAATGGTAGAACTTTGAATTAACCTCAGAGGTGCACAAAAATATAATAAAAAAATATTAATAAAAACAGGCTAATAATTTATTTTATTAATAATATGTCAATAACTGTATTTAAAGACGGTGGTCTTTAATGTAAGAATTAAATTGTATCTAACATCGGCTCAAAACATGTCGGGATTTTAGATGTTCAATTATATTAATAAATGTAAATTTGAATAAATGTAAATGTCAATTTGTAGAATGATAATAAATAAATATACAAATAAATAATTAGTACAATTTTGAAAAAGAATAAAAATTGCAAAAAGGATCGGGTCTGGTTGTATTGGTCAGGCTGTCACTGCGCGCGCCCACTCCCGGCCGCTATCCCACTACTGCCCGATGCGGGGACTTTTGGCTGCTGGGTTTCCCCCCTGGCCCGGTGTGCCCCTCCTTAGGGAACCTGCACCCCCCGGACTCCTCCGGGGGATCCATATTCACACCAGGCTTAGTGTGGACGTCCAGTCAACATGAGCCACGCAGCGTCAGGAGCCCCGACCTCAAACCATCCTCCGAGCCTGACCTCCGAGCAGCAGGATTACAGGAGACGCCACGCTCCCAGTCGAAAGTTTCGTCGAAAATAATGTTGTCTATCAAGTTAAAGTACATGTTTCGAATCTTACTACAAATTAGACTTTTATGGTGTGATAAGCATTAGCTTATCTTTTTTTTTACCTATATTTTTTGCCTGTTTTCCAAACAAATTATTTAAAAATATATATTTTATACTGTCGCTAAGGTACATATTTTAAATAGCACATTGCAGAAATTTATCTATATAAATTAATAAAATATAAAATTAAGATCTAAATCATTAATAAAAAGTATATGTATTATATAGATATATATTTTCTTTCATATTAAATAATTCCAACAATAGATAATCAGACATATCTAATTGAAGGCTCAGTACTCAATAGGCTTATTACGCTTAAAAGACACCAAAGAAATAATAATTTTAATAAGAAGTATGAACTTTAGATGACTAAAGTACGTTTTAATATCTAACATACTTAACAAAATATAGTATAAACGAAAAATGACTAAAATAATAATTTAAGAACAGCCAGAAGTCCCACACTAGTTTTCATAATCTATAATTATTATCAGTTTCCATTCTAATTACAACCTTTACGGTTTTTATAATTGATTATGGAGAAATGTTTACTTGGCGCACAGTGACTATAATGAAGCACAGGTATAATAAGGGAAATTGCCTTGTACATATAATAGTATGGTAATTACTCGAACGAGTCGAATCAATGGTATGCAGTAATTTTTAAAACACACATTGTTAACATGAAATTGATATAATGGCTGATATTAAATAGTAGTTGAAAAAGTTTATGTATGTTTTTTATTTTTTACCTATTTTAAAAGAAGGAGGTTCTCAATTCGCTTGTATTTTTTGTGTTAGTTAATTTTTAAGTTAGTTAAGTTACCGCATAACTTCTTACCGGGCGAATCATTTGATTATTCTTTTTTTATATAACAGCTGATGTATCTAATGTGTCCCATTTAAATTTATTTAAGATCTGATGAGTTTTTGAGTTATTCGTAATAATTTTATTATTTAGTGTATTTTATTTGGAGACAATTTTCTTGTTTGTTAAAATTTTATTTATTATTGTTTAACTTTCATATGTAAAATTCTTATACAAGTTGTAGGTGGGTTGGATAGAGAATTGGTAACAAGCTGTCCTATTGTTCTTGATCTTCATAGAAATTCCCATGCTAAGTGACAGAATCTAACGCTATATAATGAACGATCACACTAAAAAGAATAGATTTCTATCTACTATCATTATGGAATGATGATAGGGATTCCCATAAAGATTATTAATAATATTTTAGTTGTCTACTTATACATAATGAATAAATTAAATAAATTTAAAAGTAGGAATTAGAACAGTTTTAGAATACGTATTAAACGTACGACCTGAATCCGCGCCTTTATGAAACCGTCCAGGCGCACTGACCGCTATACCATACGTTCATAAACGTATGACGTTTTTTTACTAATACGATTGTATTATAAGTATATTTTTTAAAATTTTATGATGGGATTTTGGGATCGTTTTATTACTGCTATAGAGGGTACGTTCCCACTAAGTTTTGGTGCCTAGTTGATGCCTCTCATAATATTTATAAATAAATGACTTTCGTGTCGTGGCGCAGAGGTTGTGGGTTCGATTCCCACTCCAGGAAATGAAATTTTTCATTTCCTGGGTTTGGTAATAAAGCAAAGCGCGGCGTTGAGTTCCACCACTCAGCACGCAATGCCTCAATTCGGCGGAAAGTGGGGAACGGAGTGTTTTAACACTAAGTTCCCTATGCCTACCCTGCTATATGCGGGATACAGCGTGAAGCTATGTATGTATGTATGTAAATGACTTTATTCAAAGTAGTTAATTAACAAAATATGTTAGAAAATAATAATAGAATCTACCCCATTATCATTTTAAACGAAGTAATGTTCATATTGTCTTAATTGTGTTCCTATTTTTTTACAGACTTCATTTTTATATTAACATTTGACCTTAATGTATCTAAAAAATGATTCCTCCCTATTTCCATTAAAGTACCTTACTGTTCTAGCGTTTAATATATTCTTATTATGCCATTCTTTTGCCTAAATTATGATTTAAAGTTACGATTACGACCAAGAAGCTTTCCTTATGGGGGAGATGATGTTATGAGTAACAAAAGACGGTTTTTGTAGCTTACATTTATGTAACGATTTTTATATTTTGTAATAATTTAATACGGTTTTTTAACCTTTTATTTTATTAAGAGTTTCTGTGAGTTTTCTAATGAAATTTACTGTTATATTGTATAGCGGGGCAGGCAGAGGGAACCAGAGAACCTAGTGTTAAGACACTCCGTTCTCTTTTAACGTTTCCATTCCCCACTTTTCGCCGAGTTTAGGCATTGCGTACTGATTGGCGGAACTCAACGCCGCACTTTGTCATGGTACCAGAGGGAGGATATGAAACTACTAAATATAATTGTCCAAAGGAGAAGAATAAGAAAAGGAAATCCATTTCCTGAGGTGGGAAACGAACCCGCAATCTGTCGCGTTTATATTCCCACGCTTGTGCCTCTGCGCCATGACAGGCCATTTTAAATTATCAATATTAATTACCTTTAATTATCATTAATTCGTGTGTTTTTCACAGCGTACATTTAAGATTTTATCAGATTTATCAAATTTCCATAGCACAATGTTTATAAAACGTAGAAGATTAAATATTTAAAAAAAATACAGTCTCCCCAACCTTAAATTACAAATATAGGATATAATAAAAATATATTATCTCTAGTCCCTCTTTCATAAAGATAATATAGTAATTAAACACTCTGTATAACAAAGAAAAGTTATGGCTTAAGATTTATAATACAGTATGGGATGTAGGCTTGAAATTATCTTCACTGCACTTCAAACTTGCAGCTCAACAATTTTGATCCATATCTTGCTAACATAAGGTGCAAAAGTGTATATATCCTAGGTGTATGCATTAAACAGATTTGGCGCAGGTGGCTGAGAGGAACTTCTGGTAAATGGTTCCGTCTTGGTGAACAGGTTAATTATTCATATTTAGCTTAAGAAACTTAGACCGTGCTACACTATGTGTTCTAAGCTCTTGAGTGTAATGCACTGAATTTGATAACTGAAATATTAAGATTGCTACGTCGGGTCACTGTAGGTCATTTTGTTAGCCGTTTATACTTACTTCCAAGTTTTACACTAATCCATTATTTATTATAACTTTGTGAGTATTTTGAAGTCGTAACCGTTAGTCCGTAAGGTCAATTTATTTATATAAAATATTAAGTACATAGAGTTCATAGTTAATTTATGTTTTTGATAAACTATTTAAGTATACAAGGCACATATTTTTACAAGTAAGAGGCAGCCTATACAGCAAGTAGGTTCTTCTGTACTACATACCGAAATAATCATTGTAAGAATATTGTATTAGCAGCTAGTACAACTTAAGTTATTTAAGTTTAGTTAGTACAACAATTAAGCTAATTTTCCTTGAAAGGAAATTCAGCAGTATTAGTGTGACGAAAATTAATGCCAGTTTGTTTTAATATTTCCCCGAATGAGACCAAAAATATTACATGCAGTCATTTACTTAATTCCGCCATAACAGCGTAATGTCTATACTTTAACGTACTTAATTATGTTTGTTTTTATTAACAAATTGATACAAATTTTTACATTCAAAATATATCTGCTTTTAAATTATTTAAATCAGTTTCAAAGGTAATTGAAGGTGATTTCGAAAATACAGAGCACTAAAACCCTTAATAACAACATTCGGTTAAAATTTCTACGTCGCGTCGCTCAGCCGTCATGTTCAATCACGAAACTTGAAATTCAAGTGGCACGGACCTAAGTGTGTTTACTATGAATTATAATATCTCCGGATAACCTCAAACTCTTTAGATAAATTTAGGAGTGAATATAATATTTACCTTTTATAAAGAACTATATTTGTAAATATGTACACTTAAATTAGTTTAGTGAACTAATAGATGTTTAAATACTCGCTCCAGTCTGTTTCAAAGGTTTCATTGCCACTAATAAATAATTGTAAACCATTGACGAATAAAAAAAATCTCGCTGAGTTTCTTGCGTCGGTTCTTCTCAGGTTTGAGGCATTAAATTTAGTGAACCGGTGGTAAATTATTTGACGTTCAAAAAATGAAGCATGTAACTTCTTATTTTGAATAAAATTATTTGACTTTGACTTTGGCTTTATATTATAAAGAGACCAAGAGCGAAATAATAATGATAGTGTATTGACTTATTACTTGTTTTGTGTCAAAAACAAGGGATTTCCATAGAATATTAATATTATTAAACGTGTGTGTGTGAATATATTTAATAAGTATTTTTTATATTTTTATAATTTCAAACAAAATAAGTGCTTTTCTACTAAGTATCGTCCAATTTATGTGTGCAGTTTTAAAAATATATATAATAAACCAAACAATATTAACGAAATCATAACATGCTTAACAAATTTTACGCATTTTTACATTAATAAATAGATAATAAAAATATTTAGACAGTTATAAAAAAATGAACGAGCAAGTTTTGAACCCGTGCCTCTTCGATGGATTTAAAGAGGCAGATTCGAATCCTCCACATTCTCATTTTGTTACGTTTCCATATATTATAAAAAATATTTGACCATATAATTATCCTCAAATAAATATGGTCACTCTAGTCCTTTTCCATTTGACATGAGGTGATTACGGCGCTTGTTTATTTTGTTATTATTATATTTTATCTAAACACAATCGTGATTATCGAATGGACGTAAGACGGGCCGACTTATGAGTGATTTGACTTTTTTTGCTTCCATTCCTTTTATAACTCGTTGTATGTATTGGAGCGACTCGTCGAAGTCTTGTTAGTAATGGATTTATTTGCCTTACTGTCAGAAAGATAGATTTAAAGAAAATATTGTCTTATTTTATAGTATTATCTAGATATAAATACGTGAAGCAAAAATTTTAGATCCCTTTTTACGAAAATTACACGGACTAAGGAGCATGAAACTTGGCACACTTATAATTTATACAGAGAAGGAGTGCAGAATGCAAAAAAAAAAATAAACAATGCTTAAAAAGTAAGTTAAATTAATAAAATAAATGTTACACACACTACCTTGGTTTGACATCCATGTTTATATAAAGTGACACATCACTACGCAATGCGTTATTAACTCATTTACGGGGACACTAGTTACGTTGATTCTCTGTAAATATTTTCTTAATATAATTTTTTGAGTTATAATATTTGAATATATAGAATGTATTTAAAATAAGCATTCAATAAGTAAAAAATCTCTGTCAGTCAGCTTTTTAAAAAAGCTCCATTGATCTTGATGAAGTTTTTATAATATTACTGAACAAATATTTTAAGTAATAGTAAACTATATCAATTCGTGATATAATACAAAAGGTATATAATCCGTAAAAGAGTAGATATTTTGAAATTTCAGAAAATATTTATTCAGCAGCAAATAGACAGCTGACATTTCGTATGTGGCATTTCATGTTTGCGAAATGGAGTCTTGATGGTAATGCCACGAACCAAATCAAAGTGAAGTTGGGGGAACAGACGTTGAGAACCTAATTTCGTTTACATTACTATAATACATGCATAGAATCATTTGTATACCAGTTTTCACGAAAATTTAGCAATTTAAAAGTTATTCTTGTTTTTTTGGGCACTATTGTATAGGAATCTATACATGTTGTACCTATTTAAGATACTTATTATAAATTCTAAAATTATATATATTAAAATGAGTAAAGGATTTGAATTGATATGTTTAAGGATTTAAGTGAAAACAACAGTATAGAAATAACATCTATGTATATATTATAAATTACATAAATATTGTGATAAGAATATGTTTACCACTTTACTCGGAATTAAAGTTTTCTAATAGCAAAACTGGAACTTCTCCAACGAAAACATACAAGAACACTCTTCGACTGGGTACCATTTTTAATTTAAACTAAAAGTAATGATTAATTGCCTCAGAGAAAATAGAATTGATTGAAATCATCTTACTTTTAGTTATTTTGAAAAAGATTGTATTGAAATTTCTACACGTTTCTTAATATTTTACCTTAAGCGTTTATTAATAAAACACTTTAAAAAATATTACAAAAAGCAGTTTCACGCTTTATGCCGGATAGAATAAGTTAGTGTCAGGACACTCCGTTCGCTGTTTTCTGCCAAAATTCGAGACATTGGGTCTTAAGTGGCGGAACTGAACGCCGCACATTGTCTTAGAACGCTGAGAAATGATTTTGTGATAATTAAATTATTTAAATATAATAATTCCCTCGAGTGGGTTTCGAATCCACAGTCATCCGCGCATTACAATTATATATAAAAATAAATAATAAAAGATTGTATTTCTGTGGTAATAACCTAACTGTTCATTTTTTTTCCAGCCAAAAACATTACTTATATGTAAATACTACAAGTAAAAAGTATTATAAGTACTAACTAGTAACAAGACTAACTTACTTTATAAGACAAAATGTAAAATGAAAGCAATCTTTCAATATGCATTTCATCTTATTTCAATATGCACGACATTTTTAAATAATAGAAAAAAAGTCTAAAGACAAGCTATCGACTTAGCGCAGTAGAAATTAAAATGGACATCAAGAGACATTTTGTTATGAATAGTAAAGCTAAGCAAATAAACAATACGGTAGCAATATCATGGGATGGCGCTGCACTGCTATGGCATTGCGCGGCGCTTGCCGGGCGTCCTCTTTCCATCGGCCTCGGCGCACTCTGCTGATTGCGACTCGCGTGCCATTTGCATTTTAGCATCGATGGTATAGTTGCGCTCGGAATATATTATAATTGTATAGGTTTTTTATTTTATTTTTATAATAATATTAGTTTTTTTAATTATATAGTACTACGTTTAAATTATTGAACGTTGTAAAAAGTTGTAAGAAACTAGATGTTTTCTCTTTCTTGTTGTTGTTTTAGATCGATAATTACAGAAATACCTTATTGGTCAAAATTTTTTAAATCTCTTTTGTCTCTTTAATCAACATACGAAATTAACAATAAGAAAAATTAAAATTAGTTTTCTAAGTTTTGTAAGGTAAGGCTTAAATATAAGTTTTAACATGCGAGAACATGTTAGGTAAATTCGCAAGCGACATTTTTATTTTTTTAAACGACAGTATAATCCCTTATATGTTTTACTTCATATATTCTTTATCTAGGGAACATGATATTTATTTTTTATTTGACAGGTTAAAAAAGTATTTATAGAGTATCGCCTCGACTGTACAGGTCCGGGAGAGCGATTTGGGAGCCAGCACAACATCTTAGTAATTTGAAAGCGTCGCTCGTGTTACTGAAAGTACGCGTAACATATACTTAGGTGCAATCATATCAATAGACATGTTCAACTGTGCTAACAGAATAGGTTCGATAATCATTTTGCCTTTTGGCAAGGAATTCAAATAGGAATATATCTTTTTTCATCTACCTTATATGTAATTTTGTTTCTTGTATCAGAAAGGGTAAAAATTTTAGTGTATTTTTATACTTAACTGCTTTACAAGGAATTTGATAAGGGAATTATAGTAAACTAAATTGAGATGCATTGTTTTAGATCATATGGCTATGATCTAAAACTATAAATTATATAAAAATGACACATTTTATAAATTGTAACCTCGGTATGTACCTATTATTCTGTAGTATTAGAATTATCACTAAAAAAAATAATTTAGATCGGTTCACTAGTTTTTGCGGTAAAATATATCACAAATAAGCTCATTCATCTATCCTCAAAAACTTTCACAATTATAATATTAGATTCCGTAACTAATATTATAATTGTGATTAAATCTTATCTAGAAAACCGTAAGGTTTTATTGTAAATTAGATAAATTTATATTTAGGCTTATATATAAGAAATTTATGAAACCGTAAACAGTAATAAAATCAATTACGCCATTGTAGTACAGTAGTAGTATGTACTGCGTCATATGTTCCAATTCAATTCTCAAGTTAAAAATGTGTTTATTATAAGATAAAAATAAGTCAATTTTAAATTTCATTTCAAGTGAATTCTAAAACCAATTTTTTAAAAAAAAGATTATAATGCCACTTACTAGTTACAACATACGTTAAGTAGCTATTTAGCATGTTTCCTTACAGGATGTTGACATTTTCCTGTAGCTTTGAGGCCCGATGCGTCTTTATTTCAGTCTTTGATACGAATGCAGTGCAATATGCACTTGTCAACAAGCCTGAGACTAGACTTAAGCTACAAAGCTAAACTGCCGGCGGCTTTGATGTCATCGCTTTTCAAATAATGCATACCAACATGTAGATATTATAAAATAACTATAGATATAGTGTGTTTGCTATGACGTACGCAATATTTATAATTTTTTTTTTATTATTGTCAAACGAAAACGCTTATATGCAATAAAAACTAGATAATACCTTACAAATTTGGAATAAACCTACGGAAAAAGCATCAGATTATGCTACCTCGAAGTAATGTGGAAAAGTTTATATATAATAAAAATAACCACTTTTTCAACATTTTAAATACATTTCTTACATCTCAAAAATTTTATTTTATGTTAACTATTTTTCTTATACGTTTTTATATATATTATTATGTACATACCAGTGACGAGGGGTGAAAATTTTAGTTAGGCAAGCCAGTAAACTAAGGGAAGCCGCTGTATATTTAGGGAAGCCGGTATAAGATGTGAAGGTATTTAGTAATTTCACGATTACCTTTTTTTTCAATTTTGTTTTTCAATATTTTCCTGGCGACCTTTTTTTCTAACCCTCACATCTTCTTTGACTTTGTTTTTTCGAGTTCCACATTTTACTCGTTTTTTTTTTAGGTCTCATATTTGTACTTTGAAACGTTAGGTAAGCCGGTGGGAATCGATGTGTATGGATGCCTCGCCACTGGTACATATATGCATGTATATTTTAATCAATTAAAAAAATTAGAACTTAGCTGTATACTTTCTGAGATGAATGGACCGACGTGGTCTTTACATTATTAAAGTCTTTGTTTCATTCTCGTTCTATAGGATGTCCCAAAATTAACGCAAGATTTGAATTAAATAGAAAATGCCATTTTAGTCTTTTAATAGCGAATGAATAATGAATATAATAGCAAATGGCGGCAAAGTCAAATCTTGCGTTAATTTTAGGACACCCTTTATTTAAACGTTTCTATCGTGTTTCAACTCTGCGATTTTTTGTAACTTCATCTTAATGATTTGTGCAAACTTCATCAGGATTAAAATACATTATTCATAAAACATGTACTATTTAAGTGATTTATACAAATGTTAACAGTAAATTGACATCATGCTATAGCAGCCCGGCTAGCTCAGTCGGTAGAGCATGAGACTCTTAATCTCAGGGTCGTGGGTTCGAGCCCCACGTTGGGCGTATCGCTTTTTTGATTTTTTTTATTTCACTTAAGTTATTTATTCATTTATCTATTCATATTTTAAGTGTCGCGATCAATATTTAACAACATATTACTATTATAATTAAGCTCCATAAATAATTCTACAAGAAAATTTAAGTAGAAAATATTGTAGAGTATGCTTAAAAGCTTAAAGTATTTGAAAAAATTAATATAATCCATATAACGTTGCTTTTTATTTTTTTTTTTATTTTTAAGCAATGACTATGTAATATCTTTTACAAGTAAGGAGACAATCGTAAGTTAGTCGCTTTATAATTTAGTTTTTCTTTCTCTAGCCAATAAAATTAAATAAATTATAATATTGCATAAGCTTAGATTTCATATTGTTATATATTTTCATTTTATAAAGTTATATTTTTAATATACCGCCATCTTACATGTGCTTATAACATTATGTTCTAACTACCGGTTTCTTAGACATTGTGTAAAATGTCTCTCGTATTAAGTATAGATGGCGCTGCAAACCTTTCTATCGAACTACATAAAAAGTATGGTAAAAGGAAGATAGAACTACATAAAAAATATGGTAAATGGTAATAGGAAGATTTTATAATCAGGAAGAATCAACTTTAGAAGATTTTTTTTAAAATATTTATTTCCTTCATTTGTTCAACTCTTTAGTAGTAGCTGAAGAATTGATAGTTATTATTCTTCCAATAAAGAAGTGTACTTCTTTATTGTAATTCCTTTATGTATAAAGGAAAACGATTTGGACTCTTTTTTAAGAAAATTTTGTGAGAAGAGTATAAAATTCGATATAGTTCATATTACGATATAGTACATAAAGTCAAAAAGTCAAAGTCAAATAATTTTATTCAAAATAAGAAGTTACAAGCTTCATTTTTTGAACGTCAAATAATTTACCACCGGTTCACTAAATTTAATGCCTCAGACCTGAGAAGAACCGGCGCAAGAAACTCAGCGGGACTTATTTTAGCGGGACTTAATATACTAGGCTTGCACTAATTAATAAAACTAGTGTCCCCGTTGGCGCGTTAATAACGCGTCCTAGCGACATATGTATATGTCACTTTTTATAAACATGGAAGCGTGTGTAACATTTATGTTATTAATTTAATATATTTTTTATATATTTTTTTAAAAAGATACTATCATTTTGCACCCCTTCGCTATATAAACTATAAGTGTGCCAAGTTTCATGCTCCTCCGTCCGTGTAATTTTCGTAAAAAGAGGTCCTAATTTTCTGTTTCATGTATTAATACATAGATAAATATTACATTGTGTCAACTACAACGCAGCTACTAGTATAAACTCAACACTAGTATAAGATTAGCTTAGCGACATTTATATTTTTTTTTCTACTATATTGTTTTTATTCCATATATTTATTGTTGTTTCTTTGAAAAAAATTTAGAGAGGAAATATCAGGAGAACTTTTTTACAAGTATACAAACATTTCTTACACAGTTTTGAACCCACAACTATGTCTGTGGGTACCATATACAGCGACTACGAATGAGTACTAAAACTGACGTTCATTATAATTATTATAGTATAAAGACTATTATTTTTTATTGTGTATACGTCTTCAAATAAACAACCTCGTTTTTGCTTGCACCGAGTATCCTTATTATTAATGGACTCGTGTCCAATCCATTGATATTTAAATAATATATTAAGTGTAGTTAATTGAACAATCTCGTATATTATTTTACTTTAATAAAAACATAGTAAGGATTATATTGCGAATAACGTATATCTTTTAGCCGCTACTTTGTGTTCATGTAAATATATTTCTACTAGCTGTATCCGGCGCGCGTTACTATGCCAACAACTAAAATACACATATAAACCAATTTTCATAATAATCAGTACAGTAGTTTCTGAGTTCATCGATGACATACAGACAAATATTAATTTTTATATATTCCTCTGTGTAAAAATACATGGTCATACTGATTTTCATGACAATCAGTTGAACGGGGCAGAAGTTGCTACTCTGCA
>JAKGSA010000136.1:907155-930124 GCA_033558755.1 Philaethria dido
AGTTCATCGATGACATACAGACAAACATTCATTTTTATATATATATACATTTTGACATTTTGTGCAAATCTCAGTGCTATCCTCTAAGTTCTTAATAAAACTATCAAAAAATCGATATATAAGTATTAACATACTTAAAAACTCTATGATGTTTTAATCTATATTGTATCATGAAGTAACTAAGATTTGGATCAATTAATTTTTCAGGGACATATACCTATATGTCTATATAATCAAATGACAATAAGGTACCATACAAAAGAATAACAAGTAAAGTAGAATGCGATAGTCATCTTTAATGTAATAAGATAAAGTGTTTTCTGTGATCTCAGGTAATTGCAGCACTTCCTTTGCGACATCATTTAGAGTAATTTGTGTTGTTTATATAAAACATGGAGGACAAGCAAGTCGAGCCATACAATGTGTTTAATAGGCACAATATGTTGAGGTCGGTGTCCATCTGCTTGTTTATTTTAGGTAAGAATTAATTTTTATTTATTTTGTGATATACTTTAATAAGTGTAGTATTTGATATTCGAGAATATCTTATAAGTATTAACAAACAACGAGAGGCTTGTCGTGGTGCAGAGCATAAGCGTGCGACAGGTTGTGGACTCGATTCCCACTCCAGGAAATGAAAATATCAAATAATATTTAGTATTTTCATTTCATTTCCTTGTTCGGGTACTCAGCACGCAATACTTCAATTCGGCGGAAATTTGGGGACGGAACTGTTAAAAGAGAACGAAGTGTCTTAACACTAGCTTCTCTGGTTCCCTCAGCCAACCCTGCTATGTGCGGAATACAGCGTGAAGCTAAAAAATAATAATAATAAGCAACGGCGAACGTAGTGTCTTGACACTAGATTCTTTCTGATTACCCTGCTACGCAGGATAAAGTGTTAAGCTGTTTTTTAATAAAAAGCGAATATGTATTTGAAAGTTCAATAAATCCTTATACTATGAGGTCAATAACAACTTAACATAGAGAAAGTTGAAAGTTATTTATTTAAATAGTACTATATTTAAGCAGATATTTTACTTGCAAATCGATCTGATAATTCTGATACATAAAATAACAATGTCGATTGTTATAAGATTAACAATAGTAACGGTAAAATAATTTTAATAATAATACAATGTTCTCGCCTCAAGGTGTATCTGGTGTAACTGATGGAATATCTACTAAAGTTGACTTCGGGGAAGAAGAATCTTCAGTTGTAAAAAAAACAAGCAAAGAAGACGAAGATGTTGAAGTGAAACATACTATAGTTGTTTCTACAAAACTTAAAAATAATAATCGCAGAGGATTACATACGAATGGTAACTACTATATATATATGGGGCTATATCTGAAGTCATATTATATATGCATACTATATAAATAATATGAAACATAAAATAATATGAACTAAAAATTTACATTAGAATTATAATTCATATTATTTTTATGTCATATAGTCTAGAAATAAAGTCAAGCGTATGTTTAGTTTGATTTATGTTCAATATGCATATTTATTTAAAATTTTAGGTGAGACAGCTGATCTTTCATATTCCATTGGAGGTAAAAATGAAAGAAAAGATGAAAGTGACGAAGTCCCAATAATAAAAGGCTACAGAGCTCTCGAAACCACCCAGATTCGAACACCAGACTCTCGCTCAAGATCACCTACATTTGCTTATCCAGAAATTGCTTTCCAAAGCAGAAATGCACGTGATGAATTTGATTTATATCCCAATTTTGTTGCAAGTACTCAGTGGAAGCCGTCTTCATTCTTTAACAATATAAATTCATGGAATCAAGCAGATAATTATGCCCGAACTAGACCTGACTATCAAAAATTTCATAGAAGAGTCTCTGATGATGGCGTTCGAGAATTTTACTGTAGAAAATGTCGAGAATTAAATGGACCAAGAGGTTGTGCTGAACCAAGAACTCATTCCTGGATATATGAGAGTACTACTCCAAAAATCAAAATAGATGGTAAAATTGCGAAATTAAACTAAATATACGTACATATATGTTGCATATTGTATTTATTTAAGTAATAAAAACTTCCGATGATGTTACCGTAACCTTCAAGAAGACATAAAGGTTGCTTCGTATGAGTAATATAATGATCACGATACCGTACAGTACGTACAGTTTTAATAAATATCCATAGAATTTTATTAGAATTCCTTCAGAATTCTTAATGCACCTTTAGTGCTGTTTTTATTAGTTACGTAATCAACACGGTTACAGAATACACATAAAAACAAAATATTCTTTACTGAAACAGGTTATTACAGGCACTTTTAAATCAACTTCGTCAATTAATATAAAAATGTTAGTTAGTCAGCACAGAAAGCAATCGCCGGCTCAGGAGGTAGTTCTGCTGAGAAGAGCCGTCGGGAAACTCAATAGTTGGTTTTTTTAAGTATAATTTTGCAATAAGTTCATAAAAGATATGGAATATTAGAATGGTTACTGTATCAATAACGATACATGTATCGATATATGAAAATAAAATTTCAAATTAAAAGTAAATATTTTAAATGGAAAAATAAAAGGCTTAAAGAAAACGAAATCTCTGATTTTATACTATAAATATATTTTGAAGATGTACAAGAAGTTATTATGTAAGTAACAATTAAGTATAACGTTGTTTTTTTTTATTTTAAAATAAAATATGGATGGCGCCGTTTATCCCACTATTGGCAAGTAGAAACGGTGTTAATTATTGTATGAAATCAATTCTAATCACAGCCTTTTTGCACACTTGCCACTATTTTTAATTAAAAAAATATATATTATTTTAAATCATTAGTAATTTTAGTTGTCAAAAGTAAATAATTTCATATCAAAATACTGAATGAAAAGGCGCTCATCTAATAGAAGCTATTTAACTTTCAACCTTATACTTAGTTACTCTTCCATTATTATTCACAACAGTTTCAGCTCCTCTATAACCTGTAACCTTTCCGTTGTCATTTGCCGATGAAGCAAATGATGAGCTAGAAACGCTGTAAAATTGTGGTTTTCCATTGGCAGCCTCGAGGTCGTTAAATCGGTTAGTCACATCCACATTCGGCATATTCTGGAAGAAAAGTATTGTATAATTTTAAGTCGTTTTAAATATTATAATATAAGCTTAGAGTTGAATAATAAGTCAAGAACTAATCATAGTGGAGAGCTTTTTTAGCTCATACAAATGTATAAAAGCATTGGATAGATTTTAAGTGAGTATAAAAAAAGAATAATTTAAACCATTTGTTAGTTCGATACATCCTATTTTTATATTTGATGCAATTTGAGAACAATCACTAGACAAAGTAAGCAAACTTAATTTAATAGTCATAGTTTAAATTTTATAAATTGTAAAGATAAAAAAGAAGGTGAATGCTCATATAATGCGTCTCAGTGATTCCCACAGATAACAAAACTATACGTCGTTAATATTCATTAGGCTTAGTCACGCTTAAAATTGACCAACCTCAATAGTGACGTAATTTCATAATAAAGCCTGTTTGAATAATAAGTACAATAAGAGCACTTAGGATTTCCATGTTTATTTTAGTATAAATCGTTCTAAAGAACAGCCGTATAGTTTTATTTTCTATACTTTAAACTTATGTCGTATAGTCTTTCTTATTGTCTTGTTCTAAATATATGTTTTAAATTTTAACCATATTATAGTCCACTAATTTAATAACGTTGCATCGCAGTTCGCATATATAAGCATACATAAACATATCTGGGGTGTACATTTTTCTTTCCTTTTATTAAATACCAGAATCGTAGTATAGTAATAAAACATAGTCTCACAGCATTGATTGGATCGATAGCAGCCACTTGATGAGAGAATCCCGGTCCTAATGCAGCGCTTGCGAAGGCTGATTGACGTGACTGGTCCATGTTTGACATTCCTCCTGGGCCGGAGAAAGGAAAGCCACCAAAATTTGGGAACCTGAAGAAATTCGGACTATAGCCAAAGTTTTGGACAATTGGCCAATGGTTATATGTTAAATCGTAAGCTTTACGAGCAGCATATGACGCCAACCTTTGGCTCTCATAATCAGAACCAAAAATCCTGTAACACAATGAATGGTTCAAATGATATTCCCAAATTAGTAATACGAGTATATGAGATGAGCAATATGCAAGCGACAGCTTAGCGAAGGTTAGTTGACGACTAATAAGTAAAAAAAAACAATATCAAGCCCCATTTTCAATACAATTACCTTCGGAAACTCCGACGGAACGGTCTAAAACGGGGTCCGTTCATCACCCCAGTTCCACTATAAATTACAATTATATTAATGTTATGTTTAGGATTTAATCAATATAGTTAACTAACATTAGTCAGTTGCAATACTATATTGTTCACTTAACACAAAAAACTTATCAATTAATCTACAATATTCATATAAAAAATATGACAACTCGTAAAAACAAATGGTCAATGAACCTTTAGTCCACCATTGTATTCGTACCATTCCATTTGATGCATATGTCTTGGTAATATTGGGAGCTACATGTGGAGTTAGCATAGGACAAAGAAATATGAAAAATAAGACAAATATAATAAATCCTTCACCATCCACCACCGAAAGCGTTCAGCTTTTAGGTATGTGTAGTTCTTACTGTTGAAGTATATTGTCGTAGTTTGTAAAATAGTCAGGGTAAAAAGAGCTGACGTCGTTGAATGGTACTGTGAAGAGATCACTGTTTTGAACGAGTTTGTCCTTCAGGTCGTATGTGCCTCCGTACCTATTGCCTGCAGAGTCTTGATAGGCGAATGACGCTACACCTTGTGATGCGGGAATAGCTGAAAATAAAATAAAATAAAAAATAACTCAAATCAAGATTTTATATTACTTATAATTTTCGGGTGCTTTGACAGATCACATAACAGTGACAATATATTTATTATGGCTCATTTCATTTTTATAAAACTTAGAAGGCTAGGAATGCGTGAATACAAATAAATTAAAGCCGAATAAATTTTAAATAAAAATATATTAAGTATATGAAAGAAAAGCCGAATGGGGTTTTACCATGACAAAAAAATAATGACGAATGATTTCAATCAATTTATTTTCAATTAAGTTAATAAAATATTAATTGTTATAGCTAATAACAAAGATTTAATGATACGTCGATCATTTGATGACAGCAGAATACCTACTCACGAGCATTGATTTATGGAAAACCCTAATCACGTTATTTAAAAATAATTTTCTGATCCATTTGGAATAGTTGAACTCAACATTTTTAACAAATGACTCATATTTTGTAAATTTTTGATTTATTTCTAAGTTATCTACTGTTCAAAATATTTTAGCAGCTTTAAACTTTTACCCGCTCGATTTTACTTATTGCGTATTCCTATTCCCGCAATGCGCACTAACCAGGACAATGTGTTTAGTACAATATTTAACCATAGGCCATCTTTGAGGACAGAGTTACGTAATATTTATTTTAGGCTGGTGAAAAATTTTAATTCAAACATAAATGCTACCCCAAATAGTCCTCAAGCCACGACTGTCGCATACGTCATACAAGTGTTGACTGTGTAAAAACAGCGTAATACAAATAAACTAAGACCGACATTTTGATTTTTGTGTGAACATAATAAAATGGCCAGCTTTAGATGAGTTCTCAACTAAGCTTTGGTCATTTTTGGTTGCTAATATTTAAAAAAAATAAGTAATTACTCTGTACTATTTACTAATGTTCATCTAAATAATATAGGCCTGTAAAATATGTTAAAATAATTGCTATACGTTAACTGATGAGACTTAGATTCTTAGAACTGATAGAGAATTATGAAAAGAATAATACTATGTGGATACGAGTGAATACAAAAAACAAAAATATTCATTATTGCACATTGAAGCAAAAGATCAAGTTTACAATACGTGGTAACATTATGTAGTTTCAATTCTGAAATTATCATTCTTTTATTTTATTTATTATTTTTAACAATTGTATCAACAAATGCTATTTATGTACCAATAAACGTGAATAAGTGTTTTTTTTTAGAATTGACAACAAAATATATATAAAAATTAGCTTACCCAATATTATATACTTTGCAAAAACAAATGAAATATTTTTTCTAAAATAATATAGCACAATTTATTCTTGTGTACATGAAGGCAGCGTTTAGCATACTGAAAAACGTCTTGCTACTTCATTTACAGCATGACTAATATTTACGATTACTGCGCAGTAATAAATTGAAAGGCTCTATTTAATGTATTGATGTCACATGTTCCGTCATGTATAAAAATAATTATTTATTAAGCTATTTTATATAGTTACGTATTTTATTAAAATTATGAGGCCTGTCGTGGCCCAGAGGCACGTCCGACTGTAAACGAATAGGTTATGGGTTTAATTCCTACAGGAAGTAAAAATATTAAAAAAAAAGAAAAAAATATATATTTAATATTTTCATTTCCTCACTCTAGTAGAAGGCAAAGCGCGGCGTTGAGTTACACCACTCAACTCTCAACTCTCAACTCTCTCTCTTAAAAGAAAACAGAATGTCTTACCACTAAGTTCTCTAATTCCCAGATACAGTAAAGCTAAAAAAATATGTATTTTCCAATTAAGGGTAAGTTACTTTTGACCTTTCAGAGGAAACGTTTCCTGGAAATTCTTAACTGCATTTTGTCAAATGAGGTGATGAATATGATATGACTTTAAAAATATGTAATGTAAAAACAAACTAAAAGGAAAAAGCTTAAAATTATTTTCTCGTTATCCTGTTCGTCTTGGCAAAGAAAATCAGGTTTATGCTAAGAAGACATTGTTTGTCATCGAGTCCAAACATTTGTATGGTACATTGACAAGCAAATTGGACGGCAAGAACGGCGAGATGAGAATTTTTTATATTGATATTTATACATATGACGATGAGACGAGACTTTTTTTATGTACCTATATCTATACAAGTAGACAGGTGATGCTAATAAAACAAGTTGTAAATAAAAATATTTCAGTCTCTTTAATTTGACTTTACTTTCATACTCGTTTCGACTATGTTTCTATGGCGTCAAAGTCAAAGACATCAGATTACCAACTAACTTCACTGTTTGTGAAAAATATGTTTTTGCTACAATTTCCTTACAACGTATTTACGAACACCAGAAAAACATCTTTGTATGTACCATATCCCTATATTATTTTTTAAGTAACTGTACGGTATACTCTAGTATGAAGTTGACTGGTTTATCACTTAAAACATCGATATATAAAAGTTATTAGTATGTTTATATTCTGGTGGTAGTAAATCAAAGCAGAATCGAGATTAAGTTAATTAATATTTTAAGCAACTTTTTAATCAACTTCTAAGAAAATAGGTTCCTATTATATTTTTTTGTATATTTTTATGTGTTACCGCGTATTTTTTTACTTAGTGAAACAATTTTGATTATTTTTTGTTACATAATAGCTGCTTCTGATGTGGTCCTATTTAAATTTAGTTAACATCAGATGAGTAGTTATTGAGCTATGCGTTATTATTTGACTTTTTAGAGCATTTTATCTGAAACGGGTTTTCTTTTGTATTAAAATCTTTTTTTTTTATTGATAACGGACGGCAAACGAGCAGAAGGACCACCTGATGGTAAGTGGTTACCTTCGCCCATAGACATCTACAACACCAGAGATGTTGTAGATGCGTTGCCAACCTAGAGGATACTGATGGAAGGGGGGACAATGTAGTAGTCCACTATCAGAACCACCACATTTTGGGGAAAGGATGGGTGGGAAAGGGGAAAATCTGGCTTACATGCCATCGAACCGGAACACATCATTAGATATTTGGCGGTTCGTCTTTGACATGATAGTGGTCGCGAGCTAGTCGGAGGACGAACCTCCTACCACCTAACAAAATCTTAATTATATTATGACCGTCAACTCTCAAAGAGTTCGACACTAATCGTGTTTAGATAACTCTACGATTACATTTTTAATACAAATTGAAAATCTCATTTATATAGTCTAATTTTATAATTAGATAAAATTAAATAGGTCGTAGATAAAACAAACAAATTGTTTGTTTATTTAAGAGTTGTTTTGAATTTAAAGGTCAAGTTGTATTTATAAATTACTATACTAATCTTCATATGCTCATTAACACTTACTTAAGAATATACATTTAATTTAGTGATACGTTACTACAATAAAGTGTTCGAAACATCGCGTTTCCAAAAATGAATTTCCGAATACTAACATATACGCGATTAATCCGGTTAAAATAGTTTCATTTAATATGTGTAAAAATCGCAATTTTTTTTCAAAGATCTCATTTACATAAGTAAATAATTGTGACAATCAAAACATTTTCAAATCAAATCAAAAAGCGACAGGTTGTGGGTTCGATTCCACTCCAGGAAATGAAAAATTTAGTATATTCATTTCTTGGGTTTGGTAACAAGGCAAAACGCGGCGTTGAGTTCCGCCATTCAACACGTAATGCCTCAATTCGGCGGAAAGTGGGGAACGGAATTGTTGAAAGAGAATGGAGTGTCTTAACACAAGGTTCTTTGGTTCCCTCTGCCTACCCCGCTACATGCGGGGTACAGCGTGAAGTTGAAAAAAAAATCATTTTCTTTGTTTGTAATATTATAAACAGTTTATGAGAGTGCATGGATGGATGTTTGTTTGGTTTTCATGAAAAACTATTCTACGAATCTAGATGAAACTTTACAATAATATATCTTATGTATCAGAATAAGGAATTGCTCATGAGCTGCAGTTTATAACGATTTTGTAAAAACAATATGGTATTATAGTAAGTAACATTATCGGAATGGTTGCGTTAACTTTCATTTGTTGAGCCAACTAATAATTAAAATTTAAAAAGTTTAGTTTAGATTTTCTATCATATAAATAAAAAATACAGACGAATTGATAACAATAAAAAAGGACTTTTTTAAAATCGGTTAGAAATAAATTCAAAATATTTTTTGTTATGAACAAAAGCTACTCGTACATACATATTTCAAATTCGCTTTGATATTCTAGACCACTGTTATTATCTATCTGTTGAACTTAATTACATCTCTCTAAATTATATCTATACCTAACACCGGATGCTAAGTGAGATCTTGATAAAAACACTTTAATATTATTATACAAGAGAAGTCGGTACAATAGAAATACATTATTTATAAAGCTTTAACGGTTCGAGATAAATTATATTTTTATCTCAACATAAGATAACCATAATTTTAGAATGGTTAATATTAAATGAATATGCTTGTTATATTCAGCTTCTTTTTATAATTAACGATGAGACCTATACAGAATTGTTAGCTTCAATAAAGCTTATAAGTACGTTATATTTTTGTCCATAAATAATTACTTACTGAAACTACTGGAAATGGAATAGTGCCTTCGTTAGAATTTGCTTTCGTGACTTTATTTTGATAGAGTAATCATTTATAGTGACTTGCTTTAATTCAATTTATATATAATATTTTTAACCTCTTTTGTTTGTATCAAATAAAGAGTTACCTTAAGTGAAACTTAAAAATTGATAAGCCGTTTTCAAAGCTGCCGTCATCATATTGTCATAATTATAAAAAATGAAAAGCTTTTATTGATGTTATAAATATATACATATTATTTAAGATTATTAAATTTAATTCATTCTTTCTAAATTGGACGTCTATTTTTTTTATTCCATGATAGAGTCATTACCATAATAAAACGTATAACTAAATGATTTTGAACAGTTAGGTAAGGTCTTCATTAAGTATAATAAAACGGGCAGACAGATCAAATGATTTTGATACAAAAAAAAATACCGTTTACATACTACTTGTATGTGACACGTACATATGTAGTATGTAGGTATACACATATATGAACTGGTTTTTGTTTTTGTTCATGACTAATAAATGTACTCGTTACCTGAACTTGAAACACGTTCATGATTAATAAAATTTACTTTTTGCTACTTTTGTTAAAGAAGTACATTTGTTTAAATTAAAAGGACAATGTCCTGTTATTGCTAAAATTAAATGCTTTTTTTAGAGAATTAGGACGTTATTATAAAACGTTATTTATTATGCTAAAAATGAGTGATAAAAGAATGGTGAGGGGGGTAAGGGGAGACCTCGGTTGATCTTCGAGAACACAGCAGCAATAATATTGGAGGAAGGTCACGTAAAAAGCATGAGAACCCCCCGGAGGGTATGTATGAAGAGGTTAATGACTGTGGACGAGGCGAAAGAGGTATGCAGGGACTGTAGCGTTTGGCGCTCCGTTCTCTCTGGCTATCCCGCTAGAGACAAAACGTGAAGCGAAGTAAGTAAGTTGCTAAAAATGCTCTATGATGATTTTATAATTGGTCGAAAATTTAAAAAGTTTTTTATAATCGTATATTTTCTTTAAGTACATACATTACTTTTAATGAAATAAATACGAATCTTCCTTATTAACTTCAAATATTCGCCAGAACGTTAACCTTTTTCTTTGTACTATAGTGTATGTTTTAATATTCATTGTTTTAATTATTTTAGAAATGAAATGTTTTCTTAAATTTTATTTTATTACAAAATATTCTTGAAATTTTCGTCAAATTCACTTATTTTTTTTGTATTGATAGTTCAGACATGCACAGATTGGCAGACTCACAAAAAATATAAAAAATAATAAAATTCTATAATAGTAAGAAGAGAAACAACCAATTTATATGGAAAATAACCATAATTTAAACATCACTCACATTTTACAACATTATATAAAAATGTAGTCGGAAAATGTGAAACGGTTTTTCCTCATAGTTAAATTATAATAATATATAATGACATTAAATATAAATCATGAACTATAATAAAATGTTACTTTTACGACAGTTCAGTATTATAATTTAAGAAATAACAATAGCAAAGGTTGATAAAACTATAAGTCTTTAAGGCAAGATTCAAAATATTTACATATATTATATTAGCTATTGTCATAAACTATCATAACGGACATTAAACCAGTTTGGCTTTCGAATTCTTCTTTTGTTGTATTTAAATGAAAATTTTAAAATTTTGCCAATTTAACATACCTATGTGTTGATATATCTCTAATGGAGCCGATTCCTTATGGGCGTGTCGTAAAGATAAGTGGTTATGTACGTGGGCTTATTAAACTCCTAATTTCTATGCAAATTTTTGCGAGCTTTCTTCAATTTTTTTTCAACGATTTATTGCAAACATAATTTCTAATTTAGGTTCTCATAGTCATGTTATAGTCGTTAGTTAATAATTCAACCTACATTTATTTAAGTATTCATATTACTGTTCCATGACAAATATCCGTTAAATATTAAATAGAAAATCTTTTCTCCAAAAAAATTAACATAAATTTTCATGATGAAATAAATATCAATCGTTATTTTGTAACGTCTAAATTTTATTAATTTTCGTCTTTTGTATCAAGTATCACTAAAAAGTCAGTAAAAAAGCTATATATACATATATTATACATTTAAAATGTTTTAGGCATGTTGTTAGAATAGTATCAGATTTCATCGTATAATAAATATAAATTCCTTTTTTTTATTATGTTGTACTATTTCTCAGTAAAAACGTTTAATGAAGGCATAATTAAAATATAATTAAGTAATTACAAGAACGACTACGAAATTACGAACAGGGATATTCCAGTACAATTCAATAAATTCCAGATTTTCATTGCTTTTTATGGTATTTTCTAGATATAGCCGTATATTTTCAATTATATTACCCGTAACCAATTGATCGTTACAGTTCTATGATATTGTGTTGTTGTCGCATATGGTCTACAATATAATCATGATTTAAATAAATAATCTTTATATATTTTTTTGATAGTTTTAACTACTAACAAACTTTTATATAAGTATCCTTGCAAGGAACTTTAGAAAATAATTCTAAGAGTTAAATAAAATTAGTCCTCTGTCTGTATTTTTCGCATGTACTATGTTAAATTTAAATGCTAAAAGATTGCTAATTGAATAACAATACAAAAGAATAAAATGTGATATTTTTAAATTTTGTTTTTTTTTTCTCATTATTTACTTAGACTATGGTAGTATTATCATCATTATACTTTAAGGAACCTACGTTTATAAAAACCAATTATAATATATCTATGACTAATACGAAACAGAAAATATTTTCAGATAATTCCATTCAAGTGTCACTTTGTTAAATGCTTTTTAATGATTTTAAAGTAATAATGACTATGATTAATCTGTTAGTTGCGGTTACACTTATCGAACTATAATTACATTTTCATTACACTTTTAATGATTAATAAATCTCATTTTACTTCGAAATATTAAATACATACGAGTAAGAAGGTTATATATTTATATTATTTAATAAAAACAGGAACATTTATTTTAATAATTATCTATATTTTTGACGTGCTTTGTTATAAAACTTGTATAAATGTTTTTATTATCAAGTAATACCTATACTTTATTATATGCGTGAACTAGCGGCAGGTACTGGATGTAACCTAGTCGCTCGACAAGTTATTTAAATTGTAAATATTTTTATCTGGAAATATCTTCTACCACTACTGTCTAATTGATAACCAGAATCACTACTTTAACTACATTAACTTAGCGATATACTTATATTTACATATTATATTGGTATACCCATAAGCTTTTATATAAACAAATTCGTTTCTTTCCTCACTTAGTAGTAACTAAGTTATGAATTATCAAAGTGTAATAGTCTATCAATAAGTTACCCTGTGTTACTTTAAAATTATTTCGTAAAAAAATTGTAAAGCGTCAATTAAGAACTTTCTTGGAATACATTCTTAAACATATGAGAAGTACTTTTTAACCATAAACTTTGATTTTAAGAAATAAAAAATCTATATTATTATTTAAAAGACAACCATGAAAATTATCACATACTCTATGGTATGATTTGCTAACTATATTAAATTTCACACAAAACTGCTAATATTTTAATATGTACCTGCTGTTAAAATAGTATTGGGGATTTCCCACGTTTGTTAGAACTATAATTATTATGCTAGATACATTATATCAGCATTCCAATGTATCCGAAAAAGGATGAGACTCTTTGTTTAATTTATATAGATAGCCTAACTTATACATCGCTTTGTTTTATATGCAAATTAGCTTTAATTACAATTAAACACTTTACGAACGATTGTTTTTTGGCATGTTCACAGTAGTCTTACTTAAGTTTATAAAAATTGGTGTGAAGCTCTCCGCTCTCTTCTAATCTTTACTCTAGGATGTTATGCAGAGGATATATGCACCCATGCTGGGATTTGTCCTCAACTACGATCGCATATGCTTTGAAAAAGATGTTTTTTTGCAATAATTGAATTTCATAAAATAATATATTTTAAAATGGAACGAAATATGATTATTAAATTTAATGGAATATATAACTTGTTTTAATATAACTGCTTAGCAATTGCTTTATCACACATTTGTATTATGTCAAATAATTTTGAAAAAGAAAACCAACCTCATATGCAATGCACTATATAGTAAAATTATTAGAAATTATTTAAGAACTACTTGTCAGGTCCTAACCAAATTTAAATGGGACCACATTGGAAGCACTAGCTGTCATAAATAAAATATCATCATTGGTAAAAAGTTTGTTTGTTTGTTTGTTTTATTACAATGTGCATTCATATTTTTGTTGGAGTAATAAAGTATTAAATAAATAAATAAATAAATAAATAAGATATGCGTGTTACATATTAAAAAGTCGCATTAAAAGCCTCATCCTCTTTTTGAAATCAGTTAAAAAATATAAAGCTGATATTAATGTATATAAAAAAGAAAAGATAGTAATAATATAACTTCTAATTAGTTATAAGTATTGCTTAACTTATGCGTGAAAATTAAATAAGTAATATATAATTATACTTATTTAATTATAATCATTATTTTTTTTATTTAGTAACATATAAAGCCAGAATATATTCAAAGAACTTACCATAGCTGTAAGAAATTTGCAGGAGTACTGCACTGATCAATATAATTTTCATTTTCACGATATTCACTGTACGCAAATCAGTTGGAATGTTTGTTCAGAACACAAGTCTCTAAGTCGAATGGTCGATCGCTAATGTTGTTAACGTGGAACCGCACTCTATTAAATGCTCGTCCTCATCGCTTATCACAATATTACGGTTATACTAATTTAAGACTTATATTGAAAATTTTAAGGGTCAATATTGTGTGAATATGGACAAAATGTGTTTTAAACTGGAATCCTAGGTTTGCTAGATGCGCTTTATGTTTGTAAACATCCGGGGATAATGTTTTTCTTATAAAAACTAGCCCTTTTATTTATTTTATTTTTAAGTAAATAAGTAATATGTTCGCCGTATATATATGGTTAGATAATTCCCAAGTACAAATTCCAAATATATTGTTTTTATAAAGCACTTAGTGTAGAGCTTCTAACTATAGCTGCACGCCCATAAAGGACAACTACCTATCATATTTACGTCTGTAGATTCTTTTACATAAACATACATCTGTCCATATATGTTATTATGTAACTTTTTATTTATCATTTTTTTTAGCTGTAGCAGAGTAGGCAAAGGGAACCTGAGAACCTAGTGTTAAGGCATTGCGTGCTGAGTAGCGGAACTCAACGCCGCGCTTGCCTTGCTACCAATCACTTATTAATTTAACCATAACAATAACTTAAATAAATCAAAATAAATATTGACCAACGTGTGAATTCGACGTGCTCCTAAAAACTTATTGTTAAAATACGCCTACAGTCATCAATCATCAGTCAAGTTACAAGTTATCTATATTATATTTTTAATGTTAGATTTATAGCACATCATTTGAACATTGTTCATATTTTTTACAGTCAATTATAATTGGCTTCAATAAATAATTATTTGTTGGCTATAACAATGTATCTAATAAATTAAATATACTTCTGAACTATAAATACATTTTAATCTTTGATTCTGCGATTTTTTTATTAATATATTATATTTGAACTCGTTATTTACTCCTCCATCTTTAAAATATTGTCTGTTTGGTAGCGTTACCTCAAAAACTTCGATTTTATCGAATCTGCATTCGTAGTTTTCATTTAGACTGACCTATTACGCTATTTTTATATGACATGCATTGTATGTATAGTTATAAAATATTAATTTCTTATGCCCAAATTGCCTTGAATTCAAACATTCGATTGAACGACTTAAGAAAAAAGCGATAATGACAATCTAGGAATATCAATATAGGTACTTGTTGACAGCGATAGAAAAAATCATTATATTATTATATTTTTAGAGACGAATAAAATAAAACGCAGTTTTTATACCATAAAAAGAATGAAACATTATACATATTCGTATGTTTTGTTACTAACTATTTGTATGGTATGCAATCTATTTATGCATGTGAATCTGTGAATAATTAATTAACACAAAAATAATTAAAAGTATTAAAAATGTAATATTATGTAGTTCGATTAGGCTGATAACATATAAATACTGGGCTTATTATTTGGTATAACTACTATTTTTTTTTTCCGTTTCGTATTTTTCTTACTTAGCTGAATAAAAAAAAACAGTGTTAAGATACTCCGTTTTCGAGTTCCCTTCCGAATTCGAAATATTGAGTGGCGGAAGTTAACGCCGTGCTTTGTAAGTGTATAGAAATATCTATATATAAATAAGTGAAGCAAAAACTTTCGATCCCTTCTTACGAAAATTATGCGGGATGAAACTTGGCACACTTATAGGTTATGTAGAGAAGGAGTGCAGAATGCTAATATTTTTTTTTCAATAATACATAAAAAGTATATTAATAAAATAAATTTTACACACTATACCATGATTTGACATCCATGTTTATATAAAGCGACTATACGTCACTAGGCAATTAACGCGTGATCGGGGACACTAGTAGATGTAATTAAGTATTGGAAATACTCGAATTTATATTTTATAATGTCATGTAATCTGCATTACACATATGTTATATTAATTTAAAATTATTATCCGTAGAATAATATGATCCCTGACTTCACATTTAATATTGTAACAGATAAGATCTGAGATACGTACGTACAGTTTATCTTACTGTTCGTATGTATGTCGACACAGAAACCAAGTTCAAGGCGAAGGCCAATTAATATAAGTGTAAATTGTAACACATTTATTGTAATAAATACAAATACACTTATAATATAAATTAAATTACTTGCTTGTCATAATCTTTTAGTAATTGTTATTAATATTAAGTAATGGGAAACTTTTCTGTATAATATTTTATTCTGTTTAGATTCTCTCTTATGTCTCGAGCTTCGGTTGTGAAGTTGTTATATTCCGCTTTTTTCCTAGCGGGGTTGTTAGTAAAAAACATACACACATATACTGACAAACACATTACCCTCCTTTGCGTCGTGGAGTCAGGTAATTATAAAATGGGCCGCGACTTGTAGTTTCAAATAACCAATTTTCAAATAAATTTGACCCCACTTCCATCACATGCATTGAAACCAACAAACTGTACCATGACAAAAGTATAGGATTATAATTTTAAATATATGAGTATGTTGACGTTTTATTTATTGCACAATAAATCAACCATACAATTAATCATTCACACATTTCTATTTGTCTAGATTTATCGAATCACCGATGAAAGTCATGACTACTTTGTAACATATTGAGTTTTATGAGTTAATCTAACACTTTTACCTTATTCCTCACTTTCATAAATAATAAAAAAAGGAAATAATGCAGTTATATACTTCGTTTGACTTAGTAGAGTAGAGAGAAGCTAGTGTCAAGACACTACATTCAATGTATATTGACGGAATATTGCGTGCATAGTGACGGAACTCAATGCTTTGTCTTACCAGAGTAGAGATATAAAAATAATTTACATATTATCATTCCCCTGAATAAGAATCGAAAACAAATCTTATATTTAATTTCACGAATATTTTTTTTTCTTTACATTTCACTGTTTTTATTTAAATATTTTGGTTATCAAAATACTTTCTCAAGTATCTGGTGAAGAAGGATAGTTGAAAGCTTTACTTTAGGTAATAGTTAATATTACCCATATTATAAATGTTAAAATCATGAATATGTATTAGAACGTAAGCTGTAATATTTTTTATACCTACTACTTCTTTTATTGTAATAATTATGTATATACATGTGACATTTAAGCGTTCTTCTATTCATTTAATGATCACTACAATGATTAAATACTAATGGGAGTGATAAAATCTGAGCTATACAATTTTCCTGACAATATATTCATTTTACGGTGCAGTGCGCAAGTTTTTGTTAAAAATTCAGGCTATTTGTTAAATAGTAGCCCCGGTGACGCGTTAACAACGCGTTGTGTTTGTCAATGTAAATATATGTCACTTTATATGAACGTGAATGTTAAACCATGGTAGTGTGTGTAACATTTATTTTATTAATTTAATATACTTTTTATGCATTATTTATAAAAAATATTAGCATTCTTCACTCCTTCTCTATATGTCCTATAGTTTATAAACTATAAGTGTGCCAAGTTTCATGCTCCTCCGTTTGCTTAATTTTCGTAAAAAGGGGTACAAAGTTTAGCTTCACGTTTTTATATTTAGATACGTCAAGGCGGGGCGTTGTGATCCGGCACTTGCCACTCAATATTGATTTTTTTTTATTTTTATTGGTCTACAAAACCAATAACAATCAATATACTTGTAAATAAAGACAAAATCACATCTATTGTACAAACGATTGCATTTTTTCGTTGCACTTCATGCATTAATGGTTATTATAAGCAACACCTATGGTAACAATAAAAACAAGTAACATTGTTAATATCATATTTTAAATATAAATAAATATTTTTTGTATTTAATATGAAGAGAGTTAAGAATTAAATAATTACGACATGAATTATATTAGTTAGATACAATGGTTTAGCTAAGTGGACAAGGGTCCTGGCGCAAAGAGAAAGAATTGGGGCCTCGTCCCCTCTTTCCGATTAGTTTCCCGTTTGAACTTATATTGAAAAAGAGCCTTCAAAATTATAGGCACAATAAGGGCGGAAAGCAGGGAATACAGAGTCTTGACACTTGGTTTTCCATTCTACTACACTGGGAAAACCTTAAGCTGAAAAGAATTGATATATAATTGCTCTTGAAATTAAAGTATATAACTAAAAAGTGTACCAAATGGTGATTCAGAACGAAACATAATTGTTACCTGTTCGTTAATTTGTTTCGGTATTAATTTATTAATTACCTTATAATTTGACGTCATCGTGACGCAGTTTGCATGCGCCTAGTTAATCGAGAAATATGGACTTGAATTTAATTCTGCAATAAAATAGATTAAAATGAGTCATAAAGACTTGTCGTACTCGGTAAATAACTTTCTGTAGTTATTAATCAAGATTTTAACAAAAAAAAACGTCTTCAAATATAAAAATATTAGTAATAACTCAAAAACTACGCGTAGAACTTATATGAGACCACCTCCCTAACTATCATAACAAAAAGAATCATCGAAATTGTTTCATCAAGTTCAAAGCTATGCCTTTTTTAAAAAATACAATAAAGAGTTCTTCCTTTTTTGAAGTCGGTGAAAACAAAAGAAACAAATAATTATTGCTTTACTTGATAAACCTATACAATTTACTGAAATGATATAACTTTCCATGTTAAAATCATGATGCATTGTTCTTACACAGAATTAATATAATGATTAGGATTTTTATTACAAAGCCGTGATGAATGGTCATGTTAAATGCTTTATTTATAAGTGTATGTTGATAGAATGAAACGAATTAGACAAGGCAAATTATAAACTTCCATGACTTCATTTCATATGTTAATAGAGTTTCTTACTCCTTATACATAAACATGTTGTGGTTTTTAAATTTTCTTTATGATCTAGTTTTTATGAATAGGTTGATTCTATTACTACTAGCAATCACATTTGAATCTGAATCAATGGGGCATGCGTCATTTTATTAGTATTTTTTTATCCGTTTAGCTTTTCATGAATTATTTAGACTTATTTTTTTATTATTATCACATATTCTCTCCTTTACCTAAGGGATACCTGGAAGAGGAGGAGAAGGTCGCCCATGATACTATTATAAATATTAAGATGTTTTTATTTTGTATCTTTCTGGTGTGCAATAAAGAGTATTTATTATTAATAGACACTAAAACAAAAATGACGTTGTACAATTGTCGTTTAGGTCGGCCCTGCTTTAAATATACCTTGATAGAACAAGTTAAACTAAGACGTCTGGCAATTTGAGTCTGAGAATGTTTTTTTTTTTTTTTTAACTTCACGCTGTATCCCGCATATATCAGGGTAGGCAGAGGGAACCAGAGTACCTAGTGTTAAGACACTCCATTCTCTTTCAACAATTCCGTTTCCCATATTAAGAATGTTGTTGTTCTATAATATATAACAGAGAAGTAACTCCTTAAGCATCTCATGGTTTTACCGTGAGCTTGTTAGCAGAAAAGTTAGGATTAATAAGCCAGATACTACTTCGAGCATTCGATCTAAGTGTATCTATGTATGCGTTCTAAATCTTTTTAAAATGTGAATAACAATAAAAAATATTTTTTTTCCATTATTAATGCTGAACAATACTACATCAAAGCTTCTTTTTAAGCTTCTGTTTTCCGAGACAGTCATTAGATTTCATTGTCACAATTTTGTTACTGGAAATATACAAAGAAATATTGTTAATAGATTCATTTTAAAACAATTTTATCTAATGATTTTTACATGCAAAACCGGTTTTTATCGTTCAAGAGATCACAGAAGCACTTTTTGTTTAATTAGCGATATGTTATGACGCTATGTTCTTCGAATTTCCCAATAGGAGACAGGTATAGTTTACCTATACCTTTTTGTGCTCACTAATGGTTTAACCAATCAAAGGCATGTTTTATTATTTTCATAGTCATTACTTTGGGGAAATCCATTGCATCATGGTACCTTAAAACGATAAGATAACTAGAGGTAGTGTGGTGTAATATTCTTGGTAATAATGTATGTTATTTATTAGATGTAAAATTGAATTAGGACTGCAACGACTAAGGAATGCGTACATGCGTAGTTTAATGATGCCATATAAATGATGCGCAATAACTTTTACGCATTTTTTTGAGTTGGTCACACTTTAGGTATATTTTAATTTACTATTTATGACAATAACAACAAATCATAATAACAACAATAAATAAATTTATGCAATTATTATAGTACCAACCACGAACGAGTAAGTTTTATTTGATAAAACATATGTGGTATTTGAAATACACTGAGAACTTTGTGATGAACTTCTGGAAGTATATCACTTCTATATCAAGACTGTGACCTAGCCCCAAGTTTACTTATTCAAGAAACCAGTTCATAATATTTATAAAAATTTGGATTGTGTGATATGAACAGAAGTGATCATATGATATGGATGCATTTTATCTAACAGAAAATATAAAGTTAAAAATCTTTTTTTTATTTATATCAATAATTTCTTCGAATAAGAAATAGCTCTAAACTAAATTAAACCATATTAACATCTTAACATCAGGATTTGCACTTAGGTGTCTACAACAGCTAATTATACGCAATTAATCCCATCATCGTGCTACACGATCCGAAACAAAACATCACGATGATCAAACCGGATCACTGTCCATAACTACAGATTAGTAAATAACGTTTTTAGATCACCTTTTTATTTATAGGTATCTTTTATTGTCTTAGAATATAGAATTTAAAAATATATATGTCTTTTTTCGATAAAGTGATTTATAGATGTCGATAGAAATAGGTTTAATTTAATTTTCATAGAATTTTATTATAGCTATATATGGTGTGTCAAAAAATAAATATACATTTAATTGTATTGATACAAAACTATTCACGCCATTTTTTACTGATATATAACATGCTTAATTGCCAATTTCACATAACATGATATCTTTGTAAAGTTTTATTCTTTTTTGTCTATTTACAGCTATAACTTAATTATATTTTGTATATAATTTGCAATTTCTTATGAATATTTGATGTTTTATTTCATGATTAATATAACTGAGTGTGATTTATTCAATAATTATAAAAGTTACGACAAGTAATACTATCAAATTAAAAAAAATACTGTATAGCGCTCGTCATTAAAAAAAGAAAGAAATCAAATGAGAACTTGCTTTTTTTGCTTGGTGGTAGGAGGTTCGTCCTCCGTCTGGCTCGCGACCACTATCATGTCAAAGACGAACCGCCAAATATCTTATGATGTGTTCCGGTTTGATGGGATGTAAGCCAGGTTTTCCCCTTTCCCACCCATCCTTTCCCCAAAATGTGGTGGTTCCGATAGCGGACTACTACATTATCCTCCCCTTCTATCTGTATCCTCTAGGTCGGCAACGTATCTACAACATCTCTGGTGTTGTAGATGTCCATGGGCAAAGGTAACCACTTACCATCAGGTGGTCCTTCTGCTCGTTTGCCATCCGTTAACCCTAAAAAAAAAAAAAAAAACTAAAATTTCTTTTTTTAACTTGAACGGCAACTACTGTTTGTATTGTATTGTTATTATATAATAGTATATAATAGTAAAAAACAAACGACGTAACATTAAAATAAGGAATAAGACGACGAGACGTTAAAAACCTTAATTAATTTAATTTTGAAATATATAAGTTCATAAACATAATAGATTAAGAGTCCATGAACCGCCAGACTTACCTCATAGTATAAAGGCTGAAAATTTCTCTGTTAGTGTATTTGACAGAGGTAAAAACGACCAACAAGTATGGAATTTGGGGTGTGGTTACTTCAAGAGATAATAGATTGTAAAGGTGCATAAATAGTACCTGAATTAATAAGAAGACATTATCTCCGCAGCCAGACTTTTGATGACTTCTTATAGGTCCCCAAGCAATATATGTAAAGATCAGCTTTTGAAATGTAACAAATTTTTAATGATTTTTTGTAAAGTTTAAGGGTGTCTGGCAGGGGTTTGCATCCACACTAAGTATCTGACAATGGGTGACGTGATTTCTAATATTATTATGAAGAAAATATAAAAAAGTTGAGCTTTATACTATGGGGCAATTGAGGTACTATTTTATGCATCTTTACTATGTATCTATTATCTCCTGAAGCAACCACACCCCAAATTCCATACTTGCTGATCGTTCTTACCTCTGTCAGATACACTCACAGAGAAATTTTCAGCTTTTATACTATGAGGAAAGTCTTGCGGTTCATGGGATCTTAATCTATAATACTTTGTTGATAGTTGATGAAAGTATAAAATTTTCTTGTGAATAAATATGCAGATTTCCTCTTATGCTTTTAAATATGTTCAGGCGCTTCAAGTAAAATTTATTCGAGTGGTTTACATAAACGTAACTTGTTTGATATAAGCTAAATAAGTTTTGGCTTTATATTAATGTTACTTACATATGTAGTCCTTACTTCTTTTTAATTCGATTATCACTATTCTTTCGTTATCTGAACTCTTGGACGCCAAAATCATAAATATTGATTACTTTTTATTTATTTTTTTTACTTCACACTGTATCCCGCACATAACAGTGTTGTCGTCGTCGTCAGCCGGAAAACGTCCACTGCTGGACATAGGCCTCCCCCATAAAACGCCATGTAGCAGGACTGGATGCCTCCAGCATCCAGCGCTTTCCCGCAATTCGGACTAAGTCGTCGGTCCATCTAGTAGGGGGCCGCCCTACGCTACGCCTTCCGGTTCGTGGTCTAGTGTTAAGACACACGGTTCTCTCTTAAAATTTCCGTACCTCCATTTTCCGCCAAATTTTTTTAGGTGGTAGGAGGTTCGTCCTCCGACTGGCTCGCGACCACTATCATGTCAAAGACGAACCGCCAAATATCTAATAATGTGTTCCGGTTCGATGGCATGTAAGCCAGATTTTCCCCTTTCCCA
>JAKGSA010000136.1:930543-1052123 GCA_033558755.1 Philaethria dido
TTGAAGCATTGCGTGCTAAGTGGCGGAACTCTACGCCGCGATTTGCCTTGTTACCAAAACGAGGAAATAAAAATTTATTCATTTCTCGGAGTGGGAATCAAGCCCACACGCTCGTGCCTCTGCGCCACGACAGGCTTCAAAATTGGTTACTTTATTTTTATTGTTGTAGAAAATAAGAAAGTAATAGAGATAAATAAACGTAATTTAAATTTACTTATTTACTAATGGTTTGTATTCATATGTAGAGGGAGTCCGGGAGATTTGCCCATATAGAAGAGCCGCAACTCCTTTAAAAACATGGTTTAAGTTGCGATCAATGGCAGCTTTCGATAAGCCAACAATGAACATATTGCTATTTTACATTGGTTTAGCTGTCGTTTAGCTGTCAGATAATGGAGTGTGTTTTTGCTACTGCGGAGTAATTTTTTTATAATATTGTTGTTTCGAGATTGCAACTGCGTTATTATTGAGGTACAATAATGTGTATTATCATCATTGTGTTACCTAATTATTGTAACTTAACTAGTACTAAAAGTTTCTTCGCTAAGATGAAATGATTTTTCTATGAGGAAAAATTAATATCATAAAAGTATATGCAGGAATCTTGAACCACGGCGCTTTCGGGAGATATGACCAGTAGTGCATATCTCGGTTCGCGTGGTAGAAAGGACTGGTAACAAAGTTTCTTCTTCGGAAATCCAGTCCAATCGGAGTGCTACTAGTTTTTCTTGTGCCACGAGTATAGTAACCAAATATGTTTTTCAAAAATTTAGGGACGATGCGAGAGGAATACTATTTTTAAGGTTCAAAATATTTATATAATTGAAGAGACTGGATAGTAGAAATATGTAAGACTCATTTACAAAAGCAGATAAAGGGTACTGTCACAATTTGTTTTTTATATTTGTATTGTAAGATATCAGGAAAATTTTGTATTGAATGTTAAGAAGGATCATCTAGAGAGGCTTACTCAACAAATGCGTAACAAGATAAAAGGTTATTAAAAAAATATATTTTTTGTGTTATCCTATGTTTCTAGAGAAAATCATACTAATACTAAGAAAAAGGTATTTAATGCATTAATAGAAAGTTTTATTATAAGGCATTATCTAGTTAAATATATTTTACTTAAATATCCCTGTGAGGGGACGGGGTTAGAATACAATTCCCTTCCGCCGCCTGGTAGCGTCCCGTAAGAGTCGGGTTTTGGTGGTAGGAGGTTCGTCCTCTGACTGGCTCGCGACCACTATCATGTCAAAGACGAACCGCCAAATATCTTATAATGTGGTCCGGTTCGATGGCATGTAAGCCAAGATTTCCCCTTTCCCACCCATCCTTTCCCCAAAATGTGTTGGTTCCAATAGCGGACCACTACATTATCCTCCCCTTCCATTTGTATTCTGTAGGTTGGCAACGCATCTACAACATCTCTGGTATTGTAGATGATCATGGGCGAAGGTAACCACTTACCATCAGGTGGTCTTTCTGCTCGTTTGCCATCCGTTATCGATAAAAAAAAAATATCATTTTTTTAATCCATTTCAACATACTCTATGTTACTTATTCTTATACTGTCTGTAGCGTACTAATGATCAACTTATGAATGTAGTTTGGATTCTAAATATCCATATTTAATGCTATCACTATCGCCATCTATAAGAAAAAAACAACACCTTTACACTTTATGACGCACAGCAGTAGAGCACAGTAAGGTAGGGCAGGGTAGCGTAGGGTAGGGTAAGGTACTTAGATAACCTAGTGTCATGTTACTCCCTTCGGCTTTCATCAATAAATAGTATGTGTGACGCTACTCCATTAAAAAGCATTATATTGTGCTAATTTCACCTAAATCTTAAAAAACAACATAGTGGTACCATTTAAGTTGCCAGTGCCTTAGCTAAAAAGTCTCTCAACGTCTAAAAGCTTCCTAGAGTAATTTATTTTACGACAATATTACCTACCTAACCTAATCATACACTGTCAAGTGTTACCCAAAACATTGCTAATTTCTAAAACTTTAGACGAACTTTGTTATTAATTTGTTTTTAAATAATATATTTTGTTCTTATCCTAAGTGTGTGAGTAAAATTTAAAAAAATGGAAAAAAAATACTGAGATCTTTTCATTTATATGAAGTATTCAATCCAAATATACTAACAACTAAAAGCTTACATAAGCATTTGTTGAAACTGCATATGGCTTTTATCATATATATTTGTTATTTTTTAAAATTTAAATTAAAATATGTCATAAAGCCACAGTAAAAAGTAAAAAAATAATACTGCTTAAATATTATCTTAGAAAGAAGATTCTATAAAAAGAATAAATCTAAGACAAATAATAAATATAAACTTTGTTAAGGAAAAGATGAGTAAAAATGAAACTCGTTATTACCTAGTTATAAGCAATTTAATTGATAATGCAATACTATTAACGATGTTTGTAATATATTGTATTTAAGAGATAAACAACACAGAATCATTTATTTTGAAAACAATGTAGTATAACTTAAAACTAGGTATTTTATGTATTTTTCATGATATGCATTCATTACTACTACTACATATTTACATCTACAATTTAAATAGCTAATAACAAACTAAAATATTACTCTCATTGACTGATCTATTCTACGCAATTGACATACACCATTCCATTTAATACTTCGCAAATTGTTTTTTTTTATTCGCCTGGATCAATATGAAGCATACTATAAGATACAAGTTTAAGGGGTAAATACTTTTTTCGTAATTTTACCGTCATTATTGACTACTTGCAAACCTCCACTTTGTTCTGAAATTTTGCCGTTATCGTTGGACCATTCTTTGAAGGTAGAAACGGCTTCTCCATAAACATGAGTGTTGCCGTCTGGTTGTTTCAAGTCCTCTACATTGGCATCAGCGATTAAAGATAGTGCCGGCTGAAAATACAGTTTACATAATTAGACAAATGATTATATCCTTGTTTACAGTAATTTAATATATAATATATAATTTAATAAAACATAATACATTTGTGCTTAAATTTTTTTTTATTTATTTATTTACGCTTAAATTAATAAATAATATTGTAATAGCTGATCCCCGCTACATCGTTGCGTTATTTTTTTGCAAATATATTCATACAGTCATATACAATCTTTTATTGTTTTAATATAGTAAAGCAGTGGCGAAGTGGTGAAAATTTTATAAAGGTAAGTCGGTGTATATATAGAAAAAATGGTATATAGAGCTGAACCGGTATATAATGTTTTTGTCGAGTTTATTTTTTTGCAATCCAATATTTTTCTGGACCTTCTTATTTTTAGCATTCAAATTTTAGTTGAGCTTGAAGAGCATCACAAGAAAAAATAAATGAATAATATATTTTTATTCTTGACTATTTTGACCATTTTGTATTGTAAAAAAATTTATAATACATTTTGATTTTTTTTTTGAGTGAGTTTTTTATTTTTTATAGACGTACAGAACAAAATATATTCTTATTTTGTATTTGCTTTCAAAAAATGAATAGCATATGACTGAATCAATAGTTCATATATTAAAAGTTGGTTTTTAGTTGAATGTTTCTTAATAATAGATCTAGATCGAATTTTAAGTTAATGAAATATCTACTTATATTATTATGAGTTACATAAATTTTACTATTACGTATATATTTATTAAAATAATGCTTAATTAAATTGCTTAGAAAAATGGAGGAAAAGAAATATGTGGCAAAATTTTTAATTTAAAAAAAAATCTTATACGATCTCACATATTAGAAAAAAACAGCAAATGGTACATACCGGCCAGCTTCCTTGGGTGTGTTGCTTTAGCCTGTAAAATGAGAAGAATAAATAATAAATGTACTATGGTATATGGATGGATCATAACTTCACGCTGTATCACGCAAATAGCAGGGTAGGCAGAGGGAACCAGAGAACCTAGTTTTATGATACTCCATTCTCTGTTAACATTTCTGTTCCCTTACTTTCCGGCAAATTGAGGCATTGCGTGCTGAGTGACTAAATATGACGCCGCACTTTGCCTTGTTACCAGAGCAAGGAAATGAAAATACTAAATATTAATTTAATATTTTCATTTCCTGGAGTTGGAATCGAACCCACAACCCGTCGCGTTTACAGACGCACGCTTGTACCTCTGCGATCCCATGACAAGCCTCTGTACTAAAAGATAATCGTGCTATTTTTTTTAAATTAAATATATTTTATTAAATTTGACTTACAGAGTCTGAAACGTGTCCCAATTTCCACTTTTTGCTGCAGCTGCGAGATCTCTTGCTAACGAAGGTGAACCTGAAAATATTGCAAAAAAATATTAATATATTACATGACTTGTATTTAAAAATTATAATTTATTAGAAACAGAGACTATAAAAGATAAGACATATAAAATGAAACTATTTTAACCGGATTTATACATAGGAAATTCACAGGAGTCCTGTGACCACAGCCTCCCATGGCCTACGATAAAGTCGAACACTTTCGTCGAACAAACGTCGGGTTTTCAAAAATGTATTACAGAATACTAAAATTTATACAGGAATAATCCGGTTAATAAAGTTTCATTTAATATGTGTAAAAATTGGGAAAATCAAAGATGTCATGATAAGAAAATATATAGATATTTTTTTACTATAGTAAATACTCTGTGAAAATTTAAATATATTTTTTTAATATTTTTCCAGTAGAAACTTTTTTTTTTTAATTTTAATATACTACTCATATTTATTAACCTTTTACTACTTCATTTTGTCCAATTTTTAGATTAACAATTCTTTTTTATACTTTGTGTTTTTTTTTATTAGCCTTTTCTATAAATCAATTATTAATAAAGTTTATATAACTTATTTTGTTCAGACAACCACATATTAGTTTCTTATAAGCTATATATAGCTATAACTAAATTATATTTTTATCATATCTTATCGCATCTTTACGGAACATAAAAAAAGGAATATATCAAAATCTAGTTATAACAGTTGACCATTTCGCTTGAGGTCAAATCACGTTCGCCGTGACATATCATGCGCACACAAACTAATCAAACAATTATGTATGTTTAGAATTTAGATGCTTTATGATTTTTACTATTCGAGTTGCGAGTCGTTTATCTCGTTTTTTTCTCGATTCGAGTTTTTTAAATAAATCTCTTATAAAGTAATATAATTTGAATTAAAATAGTTGTTTGTTTATTAATTTTGAAGTGTTACATTATAACTTTGTAACTTAAGGATGAACTTATATTGTAAACACGTAAATTATTAATATACTCATTTTGGAACTTCGCATGGAAAGCGGAGGACGGAGTGTTTTAATATGTGATTCTATCTGCCTTCTTGATAAATACAAGAACAAGTCTGAAGCTATTTTATGTTCATAATAATATTTTTAACTCGTCAACATTCATTAAAAATTAAATATGACAGAATTATTTATTTTTTAAAACATTAGTGATGTATGAAATTTATGATATACCTTAGTATATAGGTATCGATTATCAGTCGATTTGTTGAAAAGTGATATTTTATTCAATTAATCGATAATAAAAAGTAATAATAATGTATTTTCCAATGATATCTCTAAAACTATAAAAATTTGCATTAAAGCTTGTAAAAATGATGTCAAATAAGGTCATTCGATTTGTTATAATAATACAAAGATCAGGATCCATGACGCCTAATTTTTTAGTCTGCTTAATATATTCAGCCCGTGTTTTGGTCTTTTAGTTAATAATACATTGTTATTTATGAGAGTAATAAAATTAGATAAAATTCCTATTTTTGAAAACATGTTTTTTTACTGTTTAACAATATGTAAATTATAAAAATAATTATTAAATTCTTATAACGAACAACCAATAATAAATATACGAAAATTGAGACTGAATTGACACACAGTTGACGTGAAAAGTCATGAAAATGCTGTTTCTAAATGGTTATTATAAGAGTGTATTAAATAAAGTTGTTAAAGACTTTATTTATTAAGTGAAAAGAGAGCTTCGTTTTAACTTTTTAAAGAGATCAATAGGTAGTATTAAAAATAACTCTGGCGTTAATTTACCGGCAATTTGAAATTATTTATTAATTATTTAGTAAAGATATGGATATTTACTTGATTTAGATTTAAAAAGTATAAAAATATATGATTTCTTTTTGGGTTTTTGACTAAAAATTTTAAATAATTGAATTAAACGTAATATAGTAACTCAATGAGTATATACAGACAATATTATACGTAGACTAGACTTAAATAAACCATTTTACAAAAAATATTAAAAGATAAGACAAACTTTTTTCAGAATGTAAACTAAAAAATAAGATGTACATAGTGACTTCTTCTACACGAACACCAATAATATTTTCTTATTTATAGCTTACCTTCAATAATAAGCGCGGTTGCAGCCATCAAAACCACAATTTTGAACATTTTTAACTGATAAATTTAATTGAATAAGCAAATTCAACGTAGCGCAACCGACGGATGAGCGATTTCGAATGCCTGTACTACGAAGGATACGCTTTATATTATATGTCACTTAACGCCTTCAAAGCTATGTCTGTCCTCACAACAATAGACACTTAATATACAATTCTTTTGTACGAAAATGTCGCAAATAGTTATTGATTCCGGGAATTTGACGTGACATATGAGAACCATTTGTTTTTCTCATGTTTTTCTTTTGGTTAATTATTTCATGTATTATATAGTTTAGTTTAAAAATCGTAGTATTCTGCTTGTTTTTCGCTAGCTTAGTTTAATATATAAGCTAAAAAATATTGTGTTTTTAATATGAAAGCTTTTATTAAAAGACCCCAAGTAAGATTTATGCATATTATTAATATATTTCATGCGCTATGCGAATTCATTGAACTATGCGAATGGATATTAACGTAATAAATATTTTCATAAGAATATTTTTCTAATACCATAAAATAAAGAGTATGCGAAATTATATAACTGTTTTTGAATATAACTGTATTTGATTGGATTTGATTTTAAACATCATGTAAAATTTTCTTACTTAAAACGTAGCGGGACATCTTATTAATCTTACCAAAATAGAAATATTTCGTATAGACGAATTCCAAGAGGAATTCTTTTGCGACCAAAAGTTTTTAATATGGACACGTATGAGAAGCAGTACAAAATCCCTGACGATCTTTGTGTTTCGACATCCAGACCGGACATTTTTCTGTACTCTAGAAGCCTAAAACGTGTAGTCCTGGTAGAACTTACAGTTCCGTAGGAAACAAACATTCCTAAAGATCACCATTTCAAGGTGAACAAGTACTACGATCTCACCAACGAACTAACCAGGAATAGGTTTAGAGTACATTAGTTAGTAATTAACAGCGAAATGTCCCCATAATCTATTAAAAGATCTCGGCCTTTCTAGAACGATTATCAGTTCCAGGCACTATCCAAATTCATCTCTGCAACGCGATGGGTCCGTGCACCCACACGGTGAATCCATGGATTACTAAGAAGTTTCTTCTCGTATTATAAAAATAACGGTCATATACTCGTAAACAAGTAGTTAAGTACTTCAATATCAATAGAGTTATTCAGTCTTAGGTATGTATGTAGGTACAAGTTGATAAGTCAAATTTCTTATACTATTTTTCTAAATATGAATTGCCATTAAGATTTTAACTTTGTTTATAAGGTGAATACATTAATAAATATGATTTCAAGCAAATCAAACATATTCAGATGAAAAAAAATCAAAGAATATTAAAACAAAATTTACAGATAAAACTGAAACGTAGAGCCTATTCTAAAACATATTCCTTTTCATTATTCATCAATTCCTTTTTCTTCCCATGAAGGGATATGATATTTTGTACTGCAGATGTCGAAATCTAAAAACAATTTTATCGATCTAATTATTTTTTCACTAATACAAAGAGTGAATCACAATTTTTTTTACAAATTGTAGTATTTATGATCTTTATTAATTGTAAGTAGGTACATTTATCCAAAATTATTATATTTTATCTTCTGATGTGACCAATCGCCGCTCAATAGAGACATATGTGAATTGGTAACTACATTATTTTGAAGGTTGTTACAGATTGACGTACGTACGTAGCATATAGGTACAGAACTGAAAAGTATACCCGTCTATAAATATATCCCTGTACGTCATAAAAGTCTATGTGACAGCTATTGTATTAAGATTACCGTCGGTCACGCTTGTCTACCCCATATGATGGTGTAGACAGATAATTTTGTTTATCGCTAGACAATTTTGTATGCAAAAGTTACAACAGATCACTTGTACAAAACTAAATTGTAAGGTTGATATATAATTATGTAGTTAATTGTAGTTAAAGTATTTACAATTTTCTTCTTTATTTATGTCAATTAAAAGTTTATTTTTTATTTATTTATTTATTTTTTATGGGAATAACAAGGCAAAGCGCGGCGTAGAGTCACGCCACTTTGCACGCAATGCCTCAATTCGACGGAAAGTGGGGAAAAGAAATGTTGAAATGGTATTAATATTTATAAATAGGTACTATAAATAAAAAGATATAAGAGTTTCTCTGTTTGTCTAGTCCTTATCTATGCTATTTATGTTGTCCAATTTGCTAGAAAAATTGTACAAGTTTTGAGTCCACAACTATACATACAATATGTTTATAGCATGATGGGTTCATGTTATGCCAGAAGACCAGGATATAAAATACTTTAAAACGTGTTATTTTTTTATAAAAAGGAATAAATACTTTAGAAGTTACAATTTCATGAAGCAATATGTACACAAAAAATAAATAAAATATTATCATTTTTCAGTGTGTAAATTTTCATTAATGTTAAAATAAACTGAGACCGTTTATTACGTACTAAGTAAAACTAGACTAGTAATACTTGTAATAAACCTAGATCCTTTGACTCCAGGCGCTTGTGCAAATTTTTAAGCAATTGAAATGGCAAGTAATTTTTTTTTTTGTAACTTCACGCTGTAGTAATTTTTATAATTATTATGTTAAAATTATTATGGCAAGTAATTAATGAGTGAAACTACACACGGTGTTACACGATTTTCTTAAATTGATAGATACAGGGTTATGATAAAAGTATTACTGAAAGATAAATAATACTTTCAGCTAAACAGGTTAGCTAGAAAAGGTATATACATGTTGTATAATATGATTATAACAATATATTTAAAAGCAACAAATAAACATGTTTGAAAAAAATATGCGAAACATTGAATATAATTATTTATTTCTAAATTTATAATATAAAATAGTTCAGGTTAAGTAAAACTTTTTAAAAATGTAAGAAGAAAAAAAATATGAGTAAATTACCTCAGAGTTTTTATACTCTTTATGGATATGTCATATAAACATTAAACTTACTTTTTATATCTATTTATAAATACTTAGAAAGGTATTTAGGACAAAAAAAAAATAGAAAAAAATACAACTAAATTAATACTTTATTATATATAACTACATGTTTTTAAAAAGTTTAATTACAAATAATATACGACTGGCACTTCGTATTGATCCACAGGATACACAACTTCATCTCCAACAGGTACTAAATATAAAGTTTCCGGTTGTTCCTGTAAAAAAGTAATAAATGTCAAATAATAAACTAGACTCTTGCAATTTTTTTCAATTATAATCTATCTATTTATTAAATAATTCATTTTATTTACTTTTTTCTTGGCACACTCAGATTTCTCTTCACCTTCACCCTCTTTGTTTTCACCTTCACCCTCTTTGTTTTCGCCTTCTCCTTCGCTTTCACCTTCTTCTTTCTTTTCCCCTTCTTCCTTGTCTTCTCCTTCTTCCTTGTCTTCTCCCTCTTCCTTGTCTTCTCCTTCTTCCTTATCTTCTCCTTCTTCTTTATTTTCTCCTTCCTTTTCTTCTCCTTCTCCTTCTCTTTCACCTTCTCCTTCGCTGTTTTCACCTTCACCTTCTTCTTTATTACCTTCTTCTCTATATAATCAAATATAACATATGAATTTTATATACTTAAAAATTACAATAATAGTTCGAGAAACTTTAAATATTTTATATTACCTTAAAGGCTCTTCACCTTCTTCAGCCTCCCTTTTCTCAACTGAAAAATAAAACAATCCATATAAATTTTATTGAAAATTTGAATATGAAAGTTCATTATTTTAATATTATTTCAAAAACCCTTACTGCTTGCACAGTATGCGACTGTCAGAAACAAAATAAATATAAATATTTTAGACATTGTGAATATTATTCAGGCTCCAAACTTAGTGCAAATACTTATTGTGCATGTATGCATTCGCTAGAAAATTTTCTGCTAATTTATATAAGACAGAATGACTACAGCCTTGAGTTTGCTATTGATATGTAAATTATAGTTTTTAAGGACTTAAAATATATTAATATTTCTTCATCTTGACGAAGTGCCTAAATTACTTTTTAAATCGTAAATAATTAACGTTGAAATTTGACTTTAATTTGCGGTATTGTATTGCGTTAAATACTGAAATTGTAACAAAAGATACACAAGGTTAGTTGGGTCATATTTTATTTTGTCTACTTACACTTCTGGACTTTTGAAAAATTACTGATTTTGCTTATCAAAAAAAAATTACTATTGTAAAAAGAAAAAGAGAAAATCAATCAATCCTTCATCAGGATTTTTTTTAACGTTTCTCAAATAAAAAATATATCAACAATTGCCTTATAGCATATCCACTATAGAAACATTGACATACTATCAAAATTTAATATTTAAATATATAAAGATTTCCAGAACAATGGACCCTTCCATTACTAATTGATTTTTTTATAATATATATAAGAGATAATTAAACAATAATACATTACAACTAAGTATTACTATGTAATTGTTAAGAAATCGTACACGCGCTCATATAAAAATATGATTACGAACTTCCTCGAAGTATATTATGATTATTGTAATAAAATATTTCACTTGGTTCTTTATACATAATCTATATATAAATATGTGAAGTAAAAACTTTGTACCCCTTTTTACGAATATTACGCGAACGAAAGAGCACGAAACATGAAAGTCACATATATATACGTTGCTAGGACGCGTTATTAACGCGTCAACTTGGACACTAGTAGTCATAAACGTTTGTAATAAATGTGACAAAATTCGTTTATACGTAATTAGAATTAAATTTTATTACTATTTACTATTATCATAGTATCATGTGTTACTATTGTTAGAGACCACAGTGACGAAGTGGAACGTCTAACTGCTAAGAGGATGACAGTGGGTTCGATCACCACTTGGAGTATTGATAAATATTCAAAATATTTTTATTTAACGCCTGTCTTGGCGCAGAGGCACAAGTGTACGACTGCAAAACGCGACAGGTTGTAAGTTCGATTCCCACTAAAGAAAATGGAATTTTTCATTTTCCGGGTCTGGTAACAAGGCAAAGTGCGGCGTTGAGTTCCGCCACTCAGCACGCAATGCCTCAATTCGGCGGAAAGTGGGGAACGGAGTGTCTTAACACTAGGTTCTCCGGTTCCCTCTGCCTACCCTGCTACTCCTATACGGGATACTGGGTAAAAAAAATAATATTTTCTTGTTCTGATAAGAAAAAAGTGCTGTGTTAAGTTCCACCACTCAATGTCTATTTTAATAGTAGTATCTTTACACTAGTTATTAGACTAGATCTAGACATGAAGCTGTTTTTCATTATTATTATTGTTGTTGCTTTTTTTTATATCAAAGAAACTTCTATAAAGTTTCTTTAATATTTCGTAACGTTGCTAGAAAGTTAGAATAATGAAAAATGCAAATGTCAAATTGAATGAATTGTTAAAAGAAAAGCAAGTAACTATATAATAAAATAAGAGAAACGTTAACTCTTGAAAATTTTGACCGGAGCAATTGTTATGTACAAAAAATTGCTATTTAGTAAATGTAGGCCAAAATCGTTTAAAACATTTTTATTAGTAATAAAAATACATTCTCATTTTTGGTTCAATCATTGCTTTTCACAATTTCACAAATCATAAAAACTGTTTTATTTTCATTTAAAAAAATGACAACCATATTTTTGCCGAATTATAGAGAAGATATAGTATCAAAATAATTCACTCTTCGTTTAATAAACGCCAGTCGTGGCGCAGATGCACAAGCGTGCGAATGTAAACGCGACAGGTTGTGGGTTCGATGCCCACTCCAGGAAATGGAATTTTTCATTTCCTGGGTTTGACAACAAGGCAAAGCGCGGCGTCGAGTTTCGCCACTCAATGCCTCAATTCGGCGGAAAGTGGGGAACGGGAGTGTCTTAACATTGGGTTCCTTCTGCCTACCCTACTATATGCGGGATACAGCGTGAAACTATGTATGTATGTAAACATTAGCGTGGAGATCGAACCTACAATCATTGTGTATACAGACATTATAAGACGTTGTCCACTGCGTCATCATGGCCTCAATTATCGGTTTACATTTAAGTATTATGTATGTAATAAATTAAGTATAATGTTACAGAAAATATAATAAATTGATTTCAGTTTACAATGTATTAGATTTATTTTTATTTTATCTAGAAACATCTCTCGCGTTTAGTGCGAAAAGTAGAAATATACATACTGATAAATTTGCTATGTAAGGATTTTCACGAGATCATAAAGTCAAAAACATAAAATACTACATTATGTTTTTCTGATATCTGTAAAGCATTGACGAATGAAAAAAAAAGTCCTGCTGAGTTTCTTGCGCCAGTTCTTTTCAGGCCTGGCATAGTCTCTCAGGCATTCAATTTAGTGAACTGGTGGTAAATTATTTGACGTTCAAAAAATGAAGCTTGTAACTTCTTATTTTGAATAAAATTATTTAACTTTAACTTTGACATACTCCGTAATTAAATTAGTTTGGTGCGTATCATAAACATCTATACTCTACTTCCATACCGGGCCAGATATCAATGTATTCATATACTATTTATAAAAATTACAGTCTAGAAACTACTACTTATCCCCTAAGATAGTACTTGGCTTTGCAAAGCAATATAAAAATAGAAGAGTTTAAAAAATAATATAGAGTAAAACCTCCTTTTGCACGACTCTTACCGTTTACTACTACACATATCGTTTTTTGTAATGTAATGATCAAGGCTTACTTATATACTTTAATAAATAAAACTAAGGAGATAGAATATAATAATCAAAATTTAATGAAAAAAAGTGAAAGCATTACAATTAAAAGCAAATAAAATTTTACGAATATGAAAAATTAAACATGAAAACAATATAGATATAAAATTACATTACTAGTTATTAGTTTAGTAATTATTGGTTAATAATATTTAAGCAGTGTTGGATCCGAAGCTAACAGATTTTTCTTTAACATTTCCGTTGACATTGGACAATAGGTTGGTAGCTCCTATTGATGTCTTTACACCATTAACGTTTGTTGACTGGACGAAAGACGATGATGAAGAACCAAAAAAGTTTCCATTTTTAATAGGCTTTATATTCTTTATATTCTCACGAGTTATTGGTATTGGGACGGGTGGTATTGGCTGTATTATTGGTACCTGAAAAATGTATTGTTTATTAAAAACTCTATATGTACATACATACATACATAGCTTCACGCTGTATCCCGCATATAGCAGGGTAGGCAGAGGGAACCTAGTGTTAAGACACTCCGTTCCCCACTTTCCGCCGAATTGAGGCATTGCGTGCTGAGTGGCGGAACTCAACGCCGCGCTTTGCCTTGTTACCAAACCCAGGAAATGAAAATATTAAGTTTTACATTTCCTGGAGTGAACCTGTCGTGTTTACAGTCGCATGCTTGTGCCTCTGCGCCACGACAGGCGTTATAACTCTATATGTATTTTTTTCTTTTACACATTTCTCGCATTGCACGGTTAGAAAGTGTTTGACACTGGTGTAACTTAACGTCGTACTAGTGATACTAGGGTGAGGTGACAATACATATTACACAACAATACATATGACATATTTTCTCCTTCTTTACCAAATCAGGCAAATGATAATTATTTAATATATTTTTTTGCTTCACGTTGCATCCCGCACATAGCTCGGTAAACAGAGGGAACGTAGTGTTAAGACGCTCCGTTCTCTTAAGATTTCCGTTTCTCACTTTCTACCCAATTGAGGCATAACGTGCTGAGTGGCGGGCCTCAACGCCGCACTTACCAAATCGGGTAAATGAGCATTATTTAAATAATGTTCTATTTAAAAGTTATACTAATAGGTTAACCGTTACTTCTCTACAAGTGTTTATAAGTAAATAAAATATGAATAATTAATAGCTTCTACTCTACCTGTGGTACGATTACGGGTGGATTCTGTAAGAAATGTTTATTATATATTAAATAAAATCAAAATAAATTAAATAAACACTTGCGAAAGTGATTATTAAAGTTATTAGTGCATAAATGAAAAATAGCAGAAAATTAACGGTCAAATGATTATAAGTTATTATATAGCAATATTATTGATTATTGATACGATTACTTAATAAATATATTTTATTAGATTTTTTTTACGCATCATCACAGATTTAAAGCGTGATTTCGTTGAGATGTTATATGAGCGAATGAGTAAATAAGCTATCTAAGAACAAATATGCTTATATATAAAAAATCACAAGTAGCAGAATGAATGAACTAAATTAACATCCCTTTAATTTTTCCATTGCTATTTTACTTAAAGAGTGCAAACTCCACAGTTAGAGTTATATAATATCGTAATCGACATTTATTTTCATTTTGTGCATCATAATGAAAAGTGCGTGGACTATGTACTGTGCAGTAAACGAAAGTAAACATTTATAATTACCTATGTTTTAGTACCGCTTTGCAAGTAGTTTGCATGTTTATTATACCTACTACATATAAAATATAACTTTAAATTATTTATATTGTAACTTGTGTTTATGTATGACCTCTACGGATTACTTACGGATCTGAAACAAAATAAAAATAAGTCAATTGAGGAATAAATTATTAATATATAATATTTAAATAGGGAGAAAACCGATTGAGGTTATTATTAATATTAGATTTTATAACGTGAAGCAAAAATTTTGGACCGCTTTTTTCAAAAATTACGCGGACGGAGAAGCATGAAACTTGGCACACTTATAGTTTATATAGCGAAGGAGTGATTAAAATAATTCAATAAATATTACACACACTACCATGGTTTGACATCCATGTTTATATAAAGTGAATATATATACGTTGCTAGGACGCGTTATTAACGCGTCATCAGGGACGCTAGTTATATAGAATTCTCTAATGCAAGCTTCATACGTATTTTATGCTATATCGTTGCATATTGCATTGCATGCGTATATGGTATATCATTTGATTTAATTTATATTAACAAACTTTGATACGTACATTACGTTTGATGGGTCATCTCCGACTGCAAAATTAATAAAAAAAAAAATATTATTTTTTTAATAAAATAAAAAAAAAATCACATTTTGATTTTTCACTTTCATATTTAGTAATACTTTAAAGCTTTTATTATTGGTGACAATTTAAATAAAAAAATAAATTTTGAAAATAATTAAAGTTACTGAATTGCTTTGCATGATGAAAATCGTGAATGAGGAAAAATCGTAATATAGTACACTTAAAACAGATGTTATCTTGAAATAACATTTTGCTTTTAAAGAAATAATAATTACAAATTTTAATGTGGCCGTAATTGTTGTACTACCTAAATAAAATATTTTGATATATTGGCAAGTCTGTAAGATATACCATCTACAACATTATAGCTGTCAAAAAATGATAGATAACTTATTTTATACCACAACGGATTAGATAGAAAATTATTTCAAATAATTTTAATACAATTAAATACAAGTTGTAATATTTATTTTTCCTTTCGTTTTATAGGATTGGAGCCATTCGTAAGAGACAGCGTCTGTCTAAACGCGATTGTTTGTGGGTCAGATTCCCACTCGAAGAAATGATTATATTTACATTTTTTTTATTTCTCCGCTCTAGCGAGATAAATTGCGACGTTAAGTTCCGTCAATTAACACGCAATGTTTTGAATTCGGGCGAAAATCGGCAAACGAAATATCTTGAACTTAGCTTTTCTCTGATTTTCTGTTATGTGGAATAAATATCGTTAAAGTAGACTTAAAAAGATTTAGCCCGAGGGATTTAAATTTTTCGATCTAATAGTGTAAATCGTAAGATTTACTTGTAATCAACAAAAGATGTAAATTCTAAGATTAAAAATATTTATGCTAAGAATTTCTTTATACTTGTTTAAAATTAATATTATATACATAATCACATAATATATTTTTTACTTACACACAAACTCTTTAACCACACCATTTTTATTGGTAACAATAGTGGTACCACCAGTTTGAATAACTTTTCCGTCTTTATCCACTGTGGATGAACTGGAGGAACTAACGGAAATTCCATTGAAATTTGGTCCTTTATTCTTGGCAATATCTTCTGGGGATGGAATGACGATAGGTGGAATAGTTGGGAAGGGGGGGAAAGTAGGGAAGGTTAGATGTGGGAACGGAGGAAAAGTTGGAAAAGCTGGAAATGGTGGAAAAGTCATATGATGGAACTGTAAATAAATAAAATAATTAATTTAAATTACATTAATCTAGCAGTTACTTACGGCTTCGCTCGCTTGATCACTCTAAAAATGATAACATAACACCACTTCGCTGCGATGTGAAAGAGTACAAATAACCAGATTTCCACATTTATAATAATAATATGGATGTAGTATTCATCTCTTTATTAATATGGATTTATTTAAAATAAATAAACGCCTGTCGTGGCGCAAAGGCACAAGTGCGCGACTGTACGCGACAGGTTGTGGGTTCGATTCCCACTCCAGGGTGTGAAAAATTTAGTATTTTCATTTCTTGGGTTTGGTAACAAGGCAAAGCACGGCGTTGAGTTCCGCCGCTCAACACGCAATGCCTCAATTCGGCGAAAAGTGGGGAACGGAATTGTTAAAAGAGAATGGAATGTGTTAACACTAGGTTCTCTGGTTTCCTCTGCCTACCCTGCTATATGCGGGTTACAGCGTGAAGTTAAAAAAAATATTGTAACAATTGTTATAATAATAATTAACTATTCATTTTAAATTATTTAGTATACTTATAAGCGTAATAGAAAAAAAAAGTAATTTGAAAATTTATCTTACCTTAAATTCATGTCTTCTGAAAAACAATAAAAATACACATTAGGTAAAAGTTACAATTCACGATTTTTAATATTTATTGCTTTAGTTATTTAAATATTACTATGTAAAGAATATTATACCTATAATTTGAAAACAACAAGTTAAGCTGAAAAGTATTATGTACAAGTTATGGAATTACGTCTAAATGAGTGGTAACACTCTTGTGTAGTTGTCTTCAATAACTTCTACACGTCATATATTAGTTAAAGATTCAAATTACAAAAAACTTCTGGCAATTACACATATTATAAATCTTAATTAAACATTGTAGCTTCGTCAGTTGGTAAAGTGATGAGCAAGTCATAAATCTCCTATACTTACTTTGCAAAGTTATCATCATTTTGCCATACGAAAGCGGCTGAAAAAAGAATATTTTAAATCATTATACTATATTAAGTATACAATATTAAGTATTTTAAATCATTATACTTCATAGTTACAATCACTAGATGTTAATATATTTTGTTATATTTACATCGAAAAAAATACAATTAGGAGACATTTATAAAAAAACCTTTTCCCCTGGCAAGTCAGGCAAAGAGAACCTAGTGTCAAAACACTCTGTTTTCCGGTTCACTCCCGAAGTAAATAAGTAGTAAGTCGAATTGCATATACATTTTTTTTAATATTAAAAGGGCATTTTGATTTGTTTTATTTATAGGGTGAATAAATGATTGATTTAAATTTCAGGCAAACCAAACTTTTTCAGTTAAAAAGTATTTAAATAAAATAAAAATAAAATTTACAGATAACACTTTAACTTAAAAATGTGTGCCTTGAATTGTATGCATTCGGCTTATCAACTTTTATGTCTGGTACAATGAATATTGTGCGTATCATGCTGCTTACCCGAAAAACACTTTTTAGTTATTTGCATTTTATGATGCAATACCAAAACTTATGTTAAATTGGCAAGAATCAAATCTCATAGCTTTATTTCTATTTATACTCAAAGTTTCAAATTGAAGATAGAAGAAAATATGTTCTTTTATAAAAAAAAGAATTATGAAAATATTTGGAAAATAAATTTTTATTAAGCAACATAGCGATGACGCTCTGAAAATTACACGGTACCACTTTTTTTTTTTTATTAAGCAACATAGCGATGACGCTCTGAAAATTACACGGTACCACACACATTTTTCAAATATGACGTATTCATTTTTAATTTATTATATAATTTTGTAATCTCTACTAAACTGTACCTATTATTATAATATGTTTATGATAAAAAAACACAAAAACTACTTACCATTGACTGAAGCAGCTATAAAAACTGCAAAAACTAAAATCGTGTACGCCATTATCTGACAAGTCAACAGTTGGAAATATACTGAAAAGTCGTGCATTTAATACTCATTTAAATGTTATTCACATGTTTTAAAACAACTGTACAAACAGTGAGACGAATGGGCGTTCTGAGAAACTTAAAAGTATCAGAAAATAATTAAGCAACAATGATGTTATGACGAATCCAAATTCAGTGGACAAAGTAAGTCTATTGTAGCGAAAATTGCAAAAATGAAGTCTAAAGAGAAAATTCGTTTTTCTAGAATCTTCCACGTATTTTTTTTCTTTTCAGTTTGTATCTTGCATTCAGTCATTGGAGACTATAAGCAGATGTGGTGGATAATTTTTGTCATTTTTGGAGCAATGCCCTATACTTTAATAACGTCTGTCATCAGACCCTTACTTATCAAAAATATCTCTTTTTAAATACAAAGAATGGTTTCTCATATAGTGAACTGCTCCGCTAGGTGACTCAGGTGCCTTGTCAGTCGTAATTTATATGCGGCTGTATAGATTTCTACGTAAATTACATAAATTTTGTTTTTGGCTTTTAACATTTTTGAGGATATGCGTTTTAACCATAAAACAATATTTTATAAGTTATACTTTGGATATATTGTTACTTCGTTATTTCAAATATACTTAATTATAGTATATTCTATATGTGGAGGCTATAAACATTTTTATTTAAGCTAAGGTAGAAATGTTAAAATAATAATAAAATGGCCGTTTTCCAGTATAAGTAATGCAATAATTTACGAAATTAGATATAGAGTCCAGCTTCGGATTGTAAACACGATATTTGTGGGTTCGATCCCCACTCGAAAGAGTGTTTATTTCTTCGTTTTGATAAAACAAAGTGCTAAAGTTTCGTTACTCAACATGCTACGTCTCGATTTCGAGAGGAAAGAGAAGAAAAAAGTGGAGTGTCTGTACACTTGGTTTTCTTTGTTGGCTCTAAGGGGAAAAGACGTGAAGTTATTGTAAAACTATAATTCTAAATATACTTATTTAATGTTTTAGTAACAATACCAATCACGTGTAATGAATACTTACAGTGAATTGTGGGCATGGGAAATAAAAAAACCTAGACTTTTTATGGCGTAATACGATAGTTTTACACGGATATCAACTTTGTGATTAATCATAAAGAAATGTGTAAATCAATTATTATAACAATAATAAATAAAGTCATTTTCTAGTCCATGTTGCGTGTAAGAGCTCAACTCTGTTCAACGCTGTTGTTGTGTGAAATAAGGTATTAAAAATATATAGAATGGTATGGACTAATAGTCCTATTGATTTTACTTATAAATTATTATTTTTAATAAATTTTGTTTGTTATACTATCATTTTGACTTAAGTACAAATTTACCATAACATTGATGTATTTAAAAGAATTTTGGAATTGGAAACGGCTATAGTATAATTTATGATAGCATATAAAACATCCAATAGCGAACGTTTTTTAGTTAAGTTCAGCGATAAAAATTGGACAGTAAGTAATTAAAATTTTAAACAAAATTCACTAAAAAGTAACATTGTTACGAGTAACTCAGCAACTACTCGTCAGATCTTAATTTAATTTATTTTTTTACTAAATTTTTTATTATTTTTTAATTTTAATTGTTTGGTGGTAGAAAGTTCGTCCTCCGTCTGGCTCGCGACCACTATCATGTCAAAGACGAACCGCCAAATATCTAATGATGTGTTTCGGTTTGATGGCATGTAAGCCAGGTTTTCCCCTATCCCACCCCATCCTGATTTCCCCAGAATGTGGTGGTGCCGATAGCGAACTACTTTATTGTCCTCCCCTTCCATCTGTCTCGTCTGGGTAGGCAACGCATTTACTACACCTCTGGTGTTGTAGATGTTCATGGGCGAAGGTAGCCACTTACCAGCAGGTGGTCCTTCTGATCGTTTGCTATCTGTTATCCATAAAAAAAAATCAGAGGCACTGGCTATCATACTTATATGATTTCTTTAGAAAAACCTTCAAAATTGGTTCACCCAGTAAAAAAATATGTGGTAACATAAATAAAAAAAAACATCGAATAAAAAATCTCCTCCTTTTTTGGAAGTTGGTTAATAACGAGTAGTCACAACCATTGTAGTCCTTATATAATGTATACACAATTAATATGATAAACGTTACTACATAATAGACTATTTATATGTTAATTAGCATATTCTGTCTAGGAATTATATCCACATAATGATTATTCACTGAACGCTTATAATTAAGCCCTTCGAATGATCAATGAGGAAGAACAATTATATCCATACATATAAGACAGTGTATGTATGTGTCACAAACAGTTCTTTTTTTTTACTCCATCCATTAATGTATACTATTGTAGTATCAGGTATGAATGAGATTTTATAAGTAATATTCTTAATAGATTGCATCATGATTACATCGATGTAAATCAAGAAAGTGTGTTTATTGAACATATATGTATGTATGACTAAATTATAATATGTTAATAATACCCTAATAAACTTTTTTTTTTAAAATAATTCCAATACTTCTAAAATGTAATTAAATTACTTGTACCAAAGAGGATTGAGAGAATTATACAGTAACTTTTTTAAATGGATATTTGATAAAACTGAAAGTTCCGTTTAACAAAACTGAGAATAATATGTATTGCAAACATAAATTCAATGAAAATTTAAACTAGCCTGACGAATCACATATGTCATGTCCTGATGCGCCTCAGTGGCGTGCAGTAGTCGTTACACGTACCCGTCTTAAATATTTTGTGAAACATTTGTACACCCAATAGACTTTTTGTCTACAGATAGTGAACAACATAAATACTATTGACGTATATAAAACTCTTCTAGATTTACATATAAAATTGTATGTATTTCAAATTCCGTAATCATTTATGATTGCGCAGCTGAAAATAATTTGCGTGGAAAGCTGAAATTAATATGTATCTTCCTTTGAGAGTGTATTGCAGGATTATAAAAGAATTTCTTAATATACTCGTATACAGAAGAACCGAAAAAAATGAAATTTTATGTCTTATATTCTACACAGACGAAGATGCCAGTTATGGCCCGTGTGTCATATAGACTCATTTGCATATTCCGCAATAGATGAGTAAAAATAAAAAAAAACATATAAGACACAAAAGTGAATAGCCTACTACTGTTTAAAGACGTGTTACAACTGTTACACCTGTTGACGTATGAGCATTCACACATGTCTAGTTAGTCGACCGTGACATGAGACGTGTGACCCCGGGCTGTGTCTTGGACTTAATATACTAGGGATGTACATTTAAAAAAAAATCAATATTTAGTAATCAATGTCCTAATCTTTAGAATCCAAAAACTTCAATTATTATACAATATTATTTTAGTCTATATTTGACTATACGTCGTTGACTAAAGTATATTAATCTTTTCCACATTTTAAAATAAAGTATATCAAAAAGTCACATAAATCGTACAACAGCTTTATATTTCCCGTTACATTATAATTAATTTATTCATATCTTATGCACAAGGCTTCAGATTGATATCGATTCATGTTCAGTCTTTATTGTAAATATAATAAAATTGAGGTAGAAACCGTTAATCTCTTATAAAACTACGTATACAACGACTTCTATAGAACTTCTGAGAAGCTTGTTTGCGTGATGTGATGGATCCGTTAGATATTTCCTGTTATTTTTTAAGTAAAGGATACAAAATCATATCAATCATATCAATCATAGCATATAAAATCATGTATATTAATTCTAAATTCCAAATTCAGAAATTTTGTTTTGTGTAAAGGTACCCAACATATTTGTCAAATTAGCTAAAGAAACGTCAATACTTTAAATATTACTAATTGGCATATGATGCAGATAGCATTGAAAGCTACAATCGTTGTATGCACGGTACTGTACCTACGGTATGAAAATAGTCATTAGTATAATATATTAAAATTATGTTTCCTGGCCTAGTAATTTTATCTAATAAATAAATAAGCCAACATAAAATTATACATACATACATACATTGAGTTACACTGAATCATTTTCCTAAATAATTTACTCTTGATCGAATTAATATAGAAATATTTGTATGAGCCGCCGACTACTAAAAAAAATTGTGTTTACTTTTCATAAATAATTTGTTTTGTTTCGAAACTTATATTCATATTTATGTTTAGCTATTTTGACAACCCTAACATTTTTTGGTAATATGTCCACTTGACATGGCAAGTTTGTGACCGCAATAAGAGGAGATTTATATTAGCAGTACTTTCATCATGCACTCTAAAGAACGAAAATTGATACAAGATAAGTATATAGGTAAGTTTTGAAATATTTAGTTAAAATAACTGCAATAATTTTATATAAAATTTTAAATTAAAGTATGATAAAATAATATATTCTCGCAATCAATCTTTTTAAAGTAAATTAAATATACAAGAAAATATTATTACAGTGAAGAACACTTTTATAATATATCAAGGAGTAGGGTACTATAATTTTTCAGTCTAAATAAAACTAGTAGTAAAATTATAAAGCACAATAAAGTCACAAAAAGTAAATTCGGTTGTACTTCGACTATATATATATATATATTCTACCACACTAAGTTGACGTTCAGAATAAAAATAACCAAGATTCAATGACCATGTCATTCATTACTCATAGTACAAATTATGCAACACGTCCTCGAACTCATCCTTAGATCAAGGAATGTTAAATTTTCATAAAATTCGAAAAGCATACGCTTAAATATGTATAATTCATGAATTTTCAATGATTTTTATAAACATACATTTTTAATATGAAATATAAATTATAGTATATATTTTATCGTTCAAATATAGAAAGCATTTTAATAAAATGGTAGAAAAATTTATAAGTAACATTTAATCTAAATAAGTATAAAATACTTGCCTTAATGAGTGACAGACAAACAACATACAACCGAAACTACTGACCAAAAGCTGAAAAAAATTTGGCACGTTGATTCCTCGGTGAATGTAGGGAAGGACTAAGTGATGTTTGCTCGAAATTCTTCAATTCGTTTTAGATTCTATAGTCCATGCAAACGAAGCTGCGGGATACAGTTAGTATAAATATAAGATTATGCGCATTCCCCGAATTTTAGATTGCAAGTAAACTTATCTCTTTCATATCTCAATAAATTTGGCTTTAATAAATTAAGTAAACTAGACCAGTTCGATTACACCACATTATTGTGATGAAATTATATAAAAAATGCTGAAACATAACACCGATAAAATTAAATCATATTCGGTATTTCGACCTTCTTTCAAAGTATCGGATTTAAATAAACGTGTCACTGAGTCATGTTACTTAGGTACTAGTAGGTATTACTTAATAGTTGGTCCGTCGAAACCAAATTCGGTACACGGATGCGGGGTCCATTTGGAATGCAGACATAATGACGCACCTCTTGGATCCGTAAAATTGTATGCTATAAATAGTTCAATGTCCTTTATATTTTATCGAAATATTAAATAAAATATATAAGAAATTAATAGCAGTTATTAACAATTCGTGATTGTGATAACTCTAAAAGTTAAAACTAAAAGCAGTAATATGTTTCGAGGTTTGAAAAAATACTGTTAGTTAGTGTTCAATTTGTGCCAGCCATCACTTTATATCTAGGTGATAGATTTTATGAATAAATCAAAATTTTTCTTTTTTAAATATCTACAAAAGTTCAAAATTAAGACAATAAAGGATAATAAGTATATAAGAGAATAAAGCACAATAGTTAAAACATCGTAAAACTGTGAAATGCGTTATGTCAATATTTTTGCCGTTTGGGAACTTTTTTACATATATGATTCTAGTATTGATCTCTGTCAAATAAAGCATATAAAGACAAAATTTAAAGTAGCCTTTTGGCTACGTAAATATTTGTCACTTGTGGCGTGTTAAATTCACATGCTAGTGATGATTTTTTTACGATTTTGAATATTGTTTGATTCCTTTTTAAAATTTTTTTTTAGCTTCACGATGTATCCCGCACGTAGCAGGTTATGCAGAGGGATCCTGAGTATCTAGTGTTAAGACACTCCGTTCCTCACTTTTCACCGAATTGAGGCATCGCGTGCTGAGTGGCGGAACTCACCGCCGCGCGTTGCCTTGATACTAAACCCAAGAAATGAAAAATTCCATTTCAATTTATATTTTTTTAATTTTATTATTTTTATTTAAAAATATTTCTTAATATAATTATATACAAGAATAAAATTATGAAAATAAGGTAAAATAACTATTTATTTGAGCATATTTGTGTGCAGGCAATGGAAATGGAGAGACAAATTTATTACGTGTCAGGTAAAAAACAAACATTGGAATTCTAAAACTTGGCTATATCCAGTTATAAGTAATTATTAATATTCATGCCATCTTCCAAACCTGTTATAAAATGTTTTAAATATATATTATCAAATTTAAGTATTAATGGGCGACCTATTTAAATGTGACACGTCGAATGTTTGAGATAAAATTTCGTATATTTTGCTAAAAACATTGGCCTTTTATGTACATTTAATATAAAATTTTGTCATGTGACTACTTCTTTATAAACGATGGATCTTTTTGATAAATCGTTGGGTGGGGAGGTGTTAACAGCTTAGTGCGGGTATATTTAATACGATCGTAAACGTGGCTTGACTGTTTAGGACTCTAAGTAGGACACTTGGATTTCCCAATAACGTATTAAGTATCAACTTTTTCCGCTCATCTAAACGTGAACAATAAGACTGTTAGCTACATAAGGATAGCGTATGTCGCTGTATACTTCTCGTATCGTCATAGAGGGGGGATTTGTATTGGACAGGACGTCGAAGCAGGCGTAGCGCAGTGGGTTTTCTGAAGGCTGTGGCACGGGCCGCATGCCAACACCGCCGGTGACCTCGTACGACCCTATTAAAACAGCTAACATCGATAATTTGAATTTAGTAAAGAACAAGCTTAAACATGAAGTTCATCTGTACTTGCTTCTGCCTAGCGGTTGCTGCGGGTTTCGCAAACACTGCCCCTGCGAATGGGTTCGTCTTCCCGGATGAAAGAAGACAATTTAAGAAATTAGAACCTGTAATCACCCCACCAGTTCTTCCTGTTTTGGAACATCTAGAACGTGATCCTAGTACCTTGCTTCCGGGAGAAGGTAGAAAGAGTGTTAATAAAGTGAATCCTAGATTTGGTTTTGGTGGCGGCTTTAACGTGAAGCCAACCGGAAATGGCGGGCTATCCGGGAGTGTAAGCAGTAGTGCCAGCGGTGCTGGAATAAGTCATTCAGCTTCTCAATCATTTTCCTTTGGATTCAATGAAGGATTTAGTGCTTCCCATTCGGCGAGTCAAGCATCTTCTTTTAACGGCTTCGGAAGGTAGGTTACATATACATATACACATACGTATATGCATATAATTATATAAACAAATAAGTGACATAAGTGACGGTGATATTATTACAAGATCTGTATTTGTTATTTTAATTAACATAATTTTTTCAAGTTTAGTATTTGGATATGTTATATATTTTTATATCTATTATACAAAGATTTAAACAAAAAAATATGTCTTCTAGAAATGAATGCATTTTAAAAATACAATTATTATTTAAAGTTTCACAATATTTTCACTATTTACAGTGGCTTCAGCGGTAGCCAAGCTAGTAGCCAAGCAGCTTCTTTCGGCGGCTCATCCGTTTCAGGAGCCGCGTCTTCTGCAGCCGCGCTTGGTGGATTTGGTGGCCAGAGCGGAAGTCAAAGTGCTTCGTCTGCATTTGGCTTTAACTCCTTAAATGCTTTCCAACCTGATGTAAGTATTTTTATTTATTTTTTTTATATTTCTTACTAAAGAGACCATCGTGGCGCAACAGACAGGGTTCAGTGGGCTTTCGACGGTAACAAGTGGTCTTGGTTTCGATTTCCATTTAAGGGATATATATTTAAATTATTTTTATTTTCCTGCTCTCGTTAAACAAAGCGCGGCCTTGAGCTCCGCTACTCTGCTAATGTCTTGACACTATGTTCTCTCTGCCTACCCTAAACCATGAAGTGGAATAAAGCGTGAAGCTAAAATATATATATATATATAAGAACAAAATGCACTAAACAAAAAGAAACACTAATGTACTAGATATAAAGACATAGGAAGACAGGACGGTTTATTAAGTAGTCAAAAATAATATATTGTTAATATGCATTTTTAAGCGAAATATAAAAAAAAATACTAAAATTATATAACAAATTACTAATCAGTTAGAAATAGAATAAGAAAAAAAGATTATAAAGTCTCTTGCGAATTCTTAATTCTATCAAAGCAGAATGTGAAGGCTATATATATACTTGTATCATAATTTACGACTAAATTCATTTAAAGAAATTAATTAAAATAAATGTTAAAACAGGACTTTTTCATATAAATCATTAATAAATTTATGTAAGCATTAACTTTCGAGAATAACCTTAAAATATTTAGCCATTTAAATGTACAGTAGATTTTAATATCCAATGAGGTTTTATATTTAATAAATCATCCCTAAAATAAGGAAATGCGAAATGTATGCGAATGCGAAAACGACTTTGTTTGTTTGTTACGTTTTAAGCTTAAACTATTCCACCGATCATTATGAAATTATCTACACACACATATTTTTAAGAGTATAGTCAAGTACACAACAAGTTATTGATAAAAAAATTCTAATTCTAAAACTTAATGTTGGCATACGAACACAAAGACTGAATATTGATTCAATATTAATAGAGTTTTTAGTTTACATACATACATAGTTTCACGCTGTATCCCGCATATAGCAGGGTAGGCAGAGGGAACCTAGTGTCAAGACACTCCGTTCCCCACTTTCCACCGAATGGAGGCATTGCGTGCTGAGTGGCGGAACTCAACGCCGCGCTTTGCCTTGTTTTTAGTTTCTTAAGATAATTTAATTTTTATTATGTTGTGCTTTTTAATAATCATTAACAGCAATTTAAGGACATGTACGTGATGGAATTAATTATTATTTAAAAATAGTTTATTTAATTATAATAGTTAATTAATTTAAAATAATTTTATGCTATTTTAATTCATAATAGCATTGTATTATGATTATAAGCTATTTGCAAAAAAACATCTCGCGACATTAGCATTAAATGACACTATCTAAAGAAAGTCTACAGAATTTTTTTATATTTAAGTTTCAAGATGTCCAGAAATTTAATATTTTAGTAAATTTAATATTATAATAACATATTTTGTTTTTTATAACTTATTATAAAAAATACTTATATTTAATGAAAATTAACTTAATGTTCTATTTAACTTGTAATTTTTTACTTTCTTAAAATTTATATTCCTTTAAAAATATGTTCCTTTTAACCTTTTATTTATACGTTTTACGATATAATAAGAAATGTCCTCCTTACTTCACAAAGTTTGGCATAAACTTTTATTGTAGGCCATTGTAACTATTAGGTTCCAAAATGTTAAGGTCGTGCTTTCACATCCTGTTTTAACCAGGAAATTTTGGAGCGTGACATTTATACTTTATCTTTTAATATATTATTTTATGTTATAATTTTTATATCAAGAGGCTATCGTGGCGCAGTGGAACAGCATTTGATTTGTAAATGTGTTGGTATTGGGTTTGATTCCCACTCGGGGGTGAATTTATTCATGTAGAATATACCACATATTTAAAACTAATAAATTTTAAATTTATTTTAATGTAATTCAATTGTATCTAAGCTGAGCAAGTAGCTCTAGTGATAAGTAGATATATAGTCCTTAGTGACAAGACCATCTTTCGACCAGTCCGTTCTTCATTTTCACATATTTTTAAACATTCCGTGCAAACCCTTAGACCACGAAAATATCATATTCTCTTAATAAATACATTCGGGCAATATTTAAAGAAAATATATCAATTCACTCGAAGAAAAAAATTGAGATTGACAGAATATAATTATTTATAAATTAATTTATTAATGTTATTTTTTATTTCGTATTACAGTAGTTCTAATAATATTGTTTTCATTCCATTTCAGGTTTCATTTGGCGATGGCCTTCTTGACGTCCGACATCGTGGCATACCAAATATTCCTTTCCCTGAATTTATTGGGAAAAGCAATGGCGTTGGTGCAGCTTCCTTTAAATCGAGAAGTTTAGCTAATGGAGACGACTTTCTAGCTTTATTAATATCTAATTAATTAGTCATATAATAACCTGAAAAGAAGTCAGTCGCAATGTCGATATTCATATTTGAACCAATTTTTTACTGTAAAACAACCAGAATAACTTATGATATTTTTTTATAAATCCAAAGAATAGTGATGGGCGTTAGGTATACACAGTTTCAGATAAGTTTAATGTTTTGTATGCACCAGAGAGGGAATTTTAATACATCATTTTAATAGTGCAAAAAAGCACCTATTAAAGTCAAAGTTCTGTTAAAAATTGTATTCTTGGTAAATTTGCTCGTCAACTAGTCCAGCTTGTTACCCAAAAATCATCAATTCGAATCCTGCTACGTTTGTTATTCTATAATTTATAAAAATATATAGCGTTTGGGTTTTGTCTTATCGCTAGCAACAAGTGAATACCAGATAGCACGAATGGAAAATTTATTTATATGAATTTCATACTTCTATGAAATTGTAAACGACAATTCATTTATACTCATTTCAATACTCAACGAAGTTCGGTTAAAACGACTGAGAATATTTATTGTAGAATAAATTGTAAAATACATAGTTCTAAGATTACATAAATTAATTATGTATATTTATTGTTTTAATTACCTTAGAACTTCCTTTAAGACCTCTAAAATATTACGTAATACGTACGACTTTAATAGCTCATTCAACGTCTTCAACTTATGTCCGAAATTGTTGAACGAGAAAAACATTTAAATTTATATAATATTCTCATTTAAATAGTTAAAAATATAAATCATCTAATTTCTGACGAAATTAATTAGCTACATTTTTTTCTCTTGATCTAAATTTCTAATAGCCAGTAGTAATGATACTTAATACGAATAGATGAGGTAGCAACTCAATATTTTTGAATAATGTTTGATTACTTTAAAGTTTATTTTTATTTGAAATTTAAAACTAATTTATCTTCGAGAACAAGCTTATATAAAAAACTAATTTAATGTATTTTTATTAACAAAGGTTAAATTCAAAAAGTACATTTACTTTTTTATCTTATAACGTAAATAAGTAAAAAAGATCTATTATTAAGTATATATAGAAAAAATTAAAAATTGAAAAACAATAAAAACCATAGTAGGATTTGAACCATGTATTTTAACTTGATAGTCAACTTCATTTTCGACACGTCCTTCGACTGGGAGCTTGGCGTCTCCTGTAATCCGGCTGCTCGGAAGTCGGGCTCGGAGGATGGTTTGAAGTCGGGGCTCCTGGCGCTGCGTGGCCCATGTTGACTGGACGTCCACACTAAGCCTGGTGTCAATATGGACCTCCCGGAGGAGTCCGGGGGGTGCAGGTTCACTAAGGAGGGGCACACCGGGCCAGGGGGGAAACCCAGCAGCCAAAAGTCCCCGCATCGGGCAGTAGTGGGATAGCGGCCGGGAGTGGGCGCGCAGTGACAGCCTGACCAATACAACCAGACCTGATCCTTTTTACTGTTTTTAAATGAATATTTTTATTTGAATAATCAATGAAATTGTTTTTTTCTATTTAATATAATAACTGTATTTTAAAACACTTCTATTAGTCCAGTCGTTTTAAAATTTAAAAAATTCTGCAGAAAAATCTTAATCTTAATGTTTTCTGTTTAATTCTCTGTATAAATACAGATATTATAGTTTTTCTAAATAAAAAACAAAAACCACAACTATAAAATTTCTATAATTGACACCTAACAGCTACATGTCCACCAAACTAGCAGCTTACTTATCAAATACATAAATAAATGCAAGCCTATCTAGAAAGAGCAATGAGAAACCTTTCGAATTATTAAAAAAAATAGTTGGCAATAATGTGTTATATTCCTCAGCTACTCAATTATTTTGATACAATTCCTCTTCCTAGTTAAGTATGCGGTTAATATGACATGCGAAATATACTATTATGTTGGTAAAGATGTCGATGCCAATAATAGAAATTTCAGAGCTATGTTTTATACTGTTAATTTAGTGAAACTATAATGTCTACAATTCACAATTTTCTGGTTTTAGACCAATATACAAGCATTCAGCTCACTATGTTTTTTTCAGCTTAGACTTACTTTAACTTTAAATAAAATATCTAAAATGTACTACAAGGATAATATTCCCAGCCTCAAAGATTTCAACGAAAGGTCAGCTGGTCCTAAAAATATTAAATAATAAAGATTTTTTTTTATGATAATCAACTGTTTCTACTAGTGTTATATATCTAAACTTAAAATGATTGAATTTACTTTTAATTTTTCGAATATTTGTATTAAGTTTTGTCAAATTCGGAACCAGCTTAAATACAATTTAGAAATCACATTGTATGTAACCAAAATTTTAGATTTTATTTACAAATATGATTATGTTAAGAAAGCTAAATTTGTTTCTCCCTAGGCCCATTTCTAAAATTTACACAAAGGCGCAGATGTTATAATATAACCCAAGTAAATTGCAAATCAAATATTTTTATAGATCTAATTGACTTTTAAATAAGTACATCAACCATATTTCATCAATCATAATAAATTTACGGTAAATAAGGTTCTACAATGTGATTTAAAATTATAGCAGATATATCCTTGTCAATTTTAGAAGCAATTTCACGTATTGTACTCAAGTTACGCCTAAGAATAATTTCGAGCAGCAAAATTTCTCGTCAAAACAAGGCTTGTGTCAATGACTGTCTTTATGAAATTTGAATGAAATATTAAATATTATATATATAATGAAATATTAAATATATTAGAATTGTTTGTCCACTATTAGTATAATTAAATCTCGTGGATTTGTGTTTCAAAGAGAGTGCATCTATGAATATGTGCTTAAATATAAAATATTACTATCAATGTGATAATAATGTAAAAACCTCATATCTAATATGGTGCTGGATAGGGGAATGGAACAATATATTTTGTCTAATCAATTTAGTGAAACTCATACAAATTTTACCTTTGGTATGTACTATTTCATATAATTCAAACCCGTTGTGTGTATGAAATTTATAGTTATTTTGTTCGACCCTTTAAAAACAATTATTTTCGCAATCTTATTAATTAATTCGTAATATAAATCATCTATAAAATCTCAAAATTTACATACCATAGACATTTTTACATTAACATCATTCTTTTTTCTATAACCATACTTGCACTTGGGTGCTATTGGCTTGGGGCTACATTGAACCGGTATCGACAATAACCTCCTGGCTAAAAATACTGCATAAGCGCTCATTGTCTAGCCCCTTTTTTGTAAACTTAGTAATCATCCTTTAGATATATGTACGTACATATTATGTGTACGAACTATGTAGGATATTTATTGAATTATTTGCGTCCCTAATACTTTGAACTTAAGTGAATTTAATGATTCACGTGCTCACGTTTTATTTCGCATAAAAAAAGGAATTCTGTTCCCCAATTTCCGCCGGTTTGAGTGGGGAACGGAATTGTTGAAAGAGAACGGAGTGTCGTAACACTAGGTTCTCAAATTCCTTCTGCCTACCCTGCTATATGCGGGATACAGTGTGAAGTTATAAAATAAAAAAAGGAAGATAGAGAGAGAACCTAGTGTAAAGTTCTTTTTGATTCTGCCTTCTGTCTGGAATAAAACATTACGTGTTGAATATCGGAACTCAACGCCGCGCATTTATTTGAATTTCGAGGACTAAGTATATTTAAAATTAAATTTAAAAATATAATAGTTTCGTTTATTAACGTAAGTAGATACATAAGACTAGATGACTAGATGTTAATGAAAAAAAGTAATGAAGGCTTATTTCACAATCGTATAGTTAAATTATATTTTCTTTATATGTAAAATATCCAAAACAAATAATGTAGAAGTATAAATCTTCCCTGCGAGGGAAAGGTGTTAGAATACAATTCCCCTCCGCCGCTGGGTAGCGTCCCGTAAGAGGCGGGTATCCCAGTAGTTAGGTGGTAGGAGGTTCGTCCTCCGACTGGCTCGCGACCTTTATCATGTCAAAGACGAACCGCCAAATATCTTATGATGTGTTCCGGTTCGATTGCATGTAAGCCAGGTTTTCTTTTTTCTACCCATCCTTTCCCTAGAATATGGTGGTTCCGATAGCGGGCTATTACATTGTCCTCCCCTTTCATCTGTATCCTCTAGGTCGGCAACTCATTTACAACACCCCTGTTGTTGTAGATGTCCATGGGTGAAGGTAGCCACTTTCCATCAGATAGTCGTTCTGCTCGTTTGAAATTCTTTCAAATTTCAATTTCAAAAATGGTTGCCAGGTTAAATAAACATTTTTGACCATTATTTTTTATTTAACCTGGCAATCATTTAACAATTTATATTCCTAATAATTTGATATAACTTTAAACTTTCAAACTAAAATCTACTTATACATATATAAAACGCGCTGCAACGAAACAAGATAAGGAAAACAACGATGTTAATACAATAATCATACACATAATATATTTTTAACTATTTATTTTACACTCAATAACGTTATGTATTTACTAGCTTTCCGCCCGCGGCTTCCCCGTGAGAAATTCGGTTATATCGCGCGATATGATAAGGAGTATCCTATAGTCTTTCCCAAGGTCTAGACTATTTGTCAAAATTGGTTAAGTGGTGAAGTTGTAAACAGTTAAACAATCTTACATGATTTTATGTTTGACAATAAGGAACTTCCATACAAACTTTCATCCCCTATTTCAACCCCCTCTATCATTTTTTTCGCGATAAAAAGTATCCTATGTCCTTTCCCAAGTTTAGTTTTATCTTCAAACCGAAATTCATCAAAATCGGTTCAGTGGTTTAGGCGTGAAAGCGTAGCAGACAGACAGATAGAGTTACTTTCGCATTTATAATATTAGTAAGGATTATTTCTAAAAATAATGTTAAATCATGAATGCATTAGAACTTAAAGTTTAACTTTGATTGCTTGATATTTCTTATAATTACCAATTGTTTAAATTTAAATCAATATAAAAGAATACTCAGATGTTATTTATTTAATTTACTTTGTCTGTATGAATTAAAAAAAAATCAAAAGTTTGTGATAACTTTGTTAAATCATTTAACTAATAATCAAAGATCTCTATAATTACTCGACGTATGTTTTCCATATTAGCTGCAACAATGAATGAGTGTAATTGCGTTATTATCTAAGTGTAAACAATACAATGCCTTACATCGTTGTCCATTCAGTATCCTGGACATACCCATGACTCACGTAAATCTCCATGTCGCGTCCAGATTACAAATGTGTTTTAAGTTAGATCACCGCCGAGGTCACTATCGTCCATCATTTCTGGTTTCACAGGGCGAAATTAGAATATTAAGTATATGTATCAGAAAATGCAAATGAAGTGATGGTGATGTGTATTAATCAAATATGGTACCATTTTGCAGATAGCTTACTTAAAATAGCCTTATTTTTTTTATTAAAGTACACCGGTCGTGGCGCAAAGGCACAGGTGACATGTTGTGGGTTAGATTCCCACTCCAGGAAATGTAAAAGTTTAGTATTTTCTTTTCTTGAGTTTGGTAATAAGGCAAAGCGCGGCGTTGAGTTCCGCCACTCAACATGTAATGCCTCAATTCCGCAGAAAGTGGAGAACGGAGTGCCTTAACACTAGGCTCTCGGGTTCGCTCTGCATACCCTGCTATATGCGGGATACAGCGTGAAGCTAAAAAAAAAGAGAAAATATATTAAAGATTACAATAATTAAATACAAAAGTAAATAAATTAAATAAAACCGGACCACGCCTTATAAAAAATATATTATTTATATGGTTTATATGATATCACTTATTTTAATTACGTTATATTATTTAAGTTGAGGTTCTTTGCAATAATACTTTACGCTTTTAAAAACCAGTTTGCAATTTCAAATTTATATGTATATTGATAAAAGTTGTTTTATCTTCATAAATATTATATCATTGTAAATATTTTCCTATTGCTAGTATAAAGTGCTACTCGTTTCTAAATATTTTACTTATATTTGTTATGTTTTGTTTATATAAGGTGCATTTTTCAAATTCTTTAAAATGAAGCTATGCTATAAGCTTGTTAAAGGCAACAAACACAAAAATAGCTTCACCCTACTGCATTCTTGTATCTAAGAAGAGATGGAAATTTATTATAAGAATATGTGAGACGAGAATTTACGCAGAGTTCATGCCAGTCAAGTTTAAACAGTCGCTGAGTGATTTCGTGCTTATTTAAAAACACTAATATGACAAGTTCCGGCCCATTCGCTTTGTGTATATTGACATTAGTGTGTTGTGCTTTGTGTATAAGAATATTTCCGAGGGATGGTCAAACTGTTTTTTTAACGAAGGAATTTAGTGTGAAACCATCACCTCTACTTGCTATACCTGTACCAATAACAACGAATACAATTATGGCAGCTGCGCCTTTGTCTGTACCAAGTGTAGATGTAACTAGACCAATAAAAACAATAGTAGCATCAAACACGCAGAAAATGTTTGAGTACCAAGTAACTTGTGCGGCAGAGAAAGCATTTGAACAGATTAAAGTAGAACCTACAGTGTCGACCACATTTCCAGCTGCAACTTCTAAAGCGTCTAGCAATCAAGTAGCGATAAGTACAACGACAGCGGCTATTGGAGTCATTGCACCTACTAGAGTATTATCGTCAGTAATATTTGAAACAACTCCCGCACCAAGACCGTTTTTAGGTTAAAATTATTTATAATTTCGTTCTACGCGATTTTATTGTAATTATAAATGAAAGCGAGAGTAGTTTATTAGGTAAAATTGAAAATAAGGACAATAACAACAACATATCATAAGTATACTGAATTGAATTTCTTATTTTTTGATTTTTGCCAAGCAGATAAATATTGTTTTACTATTTAGTATGTCTAGAGAGACAGTTACTCATATAAGACTTATTCAAATTGTATAAAACCTACCTCTGCCGAATTAATATCAATTAAATAATAATTGACGTTTCTAAGAAAGAATACGTACTTTAATTTAGTTTTCATACTACAATATGTATTAGCATTAAGTATTATTAATATTTTATAGAACAGTACTATGTGTAACATGAAAACCGTTTTGTAGGTTAGAACAACAATCTTAATAGAGTAATCTATTATTATGGACAAAAACAATGTAAGGTAGTAATTTAATATAAGTACAATTGCTTTTACCGACACGCTATAGAGGAATCCCCTACGACTGGATAAACCACTTTTGAGGCCGTTTACATCAATACGTATTTTCATGTAGTTACAGATAGGTAATTATCACACGCTCCAGACCATAACCAACTGTATTTAAGTAATATTCGTATAATTTGTTTTATGTCCATAAACACGATAAAACGAGAGGGGAGTGTCTTAACACTAGGTTACCTCTGCCTACCCTGCTTTATGCGGGATACAGCGTGAAGCTAAAAAAAAAGACAGTTTCACGCTTTATCCTGCCTAACAGAGAAAACCTAGTGTCCAGACACTTAGCACGCCGTGTTCCGCCAAAATTTTTGACACTGCATGTTATATGGCAGAACGTCGCGCTAGGCCTTAATAAAACATTAAAACATTTGATTTTTTTTTAAATTATAAACATTCATACAACCCCGAGTGATCGTCGATGTTACCGAGTGAGAGTCGAACCTACAGCCAATCGCGTTTACAGTTACAATGGGACAAACACTGTCCCACTGCGCCACGAATGAGCTCAAAGATATGAAGATGACAACATACATTTCAACCTGTGAATGTTGGTAAGGTAACGAAATAATGTATGACCAATTATATATAGCCTTGAAAGATTCATTTTAATATTAGTAATTAAGTGTTCAGCGATACTCATGCACAGTTTGAACAGGTTTTTTAATACTCTTATATTTTTATTTTATATATATTTTATATTTAACTTTTTAATAAATAAGATGGTTGAAATTAAGGTTTTTCTCCATCAGGCTCAATCATACTTTAGATTTTAAGGTTTGTCATTAAAAATTAGATTAGCTGTAGTCATATGTACTTGTAAATTGAAATTTATTTAAATACCTGAATATATGTTTCATATCAACACATAATTTTATTGTAACACCTTTCCTACACATAACATTCAAATGCATTTTTCATTCAAATGCATTCATGCACAAACAAAGTGTATATATATTTTTTTTAACTTCACGCTGTATCCCGCATATAGCAGGGTAGGCAGAGGGTACCTGAGAACCTAGTGTTAAGACACTCCGTTCTCTTACAACAATTCCGTTCCCCACTTTCCGCCGAATTGAGGCATTGCGTGCTGAGTGGCGGAACTCAACGCTTTGCCTTGTTACCAAACCCAGGAAATGAAAATGCTAACATTTGCTGGAGTGGGAATCGAACCTACAACCTGTCACCTGTGCCTCTGCGCCACGACAGGCGCATGTATTTTTTTACAATTATTTATTATTTTTATACGTATAAAAAGAAACTTTAATATGAATATAACTTTATTAATATATGATAATTTATATGAATAGTATAATCATTAATATTAATATAATAAAATTATATTCTAATCTTTTAATAAGGTCAAGGTGCAGTGTGTATTAAAACAGTCCGTCTCTGTTCACGTTTCATATGAAGGAAAAATAAATAATTAAAAAAAACATTACTTATTTAAATTTAATTTCAAATTATGATCTCATATATTATATGCAAAACTCGGAAGATGATGGCAAGTCGTGATGATAATATACTTCGAAAATCTATAAATAAGACTTCAACTCACTTTTAACATCATTTAATCGCGATGTTATTATCAAAGAGATTGTTTGTAATCTATATTTTTTTTATATTTTTGTACATTTACATACAAACTGTAAAAGGACAGAGTAACTTTAGTGATGAAAAAGTGGTACTAGTCGCCCCAGTATTGGCATCTATTAAAAATCCACGAGCAAGAGTCGTAGAAACCGCAAAGGATTTTCCTGTATTACGACTTATATCAAACAATGCTGTTGGCAAAAACGAGTTTAAGCACAACGATACATCTCAACCTATATACGTAGAAGTGAGTATCTTAATATATGTATATGCAAATATCACAGACTTTTACAATTCTGACTGTTTATTATAAAATTAGAATAAATACTTAGTATAGTTTGATATTTCTCTTTTTTTTTCTTTTTTTTTCTAACTTCACGCTGTATCCCGCATATAGCAAGGTAGGCAGAGGGAACCTGAGAACCTAGTGTTAAGACACTCCGTTCTCTTACAACAATTCCGTTCCCCACTTTCCGCCAAATTGAGGCATTGCGTTTTGAGTGGCGGAACTCAACTCCGCGCTTTGCCTTGTTACCAAACTGATATTTCTCAATAAAATAATAAAAATATATATATGTATTTATTCCAATTCACCTCTATTTAAGCAACGTCACTTCCGGGAAATGAAATGGCAAAAATAAATATAAAAACTAACTTAATAATTATGCATATTCATTTTCATTGCAGAAACTGCAAGACCAAATCAACATCAGAAGAAGATTTTCCAGTTATTAGTAAAATTCTTATAATTTAAGTGGATAATAGGCCTATATAATTTATTAAAAATACCCAAGGTACAAAAATTCGTGATGCTCAGCAAATTATAATCGAAGAAATACAATTGTACTTGTGAACATACATATTCTTGTTTATATAATATATTCGTGTGTACATAAGCTCAATAACAAAGGTCATACCATGAATCATAATGTTTTTATTTGTCGTAATTTAATTTATTTTTTGTTTATTCCTGAATTCTGGTTACCGTACACTTAAACGTAACATAAAATCCATATACATATATGTATTTGTATTCATTTGGTTAAATTCAAATGAACTTTTGCTATTTTAAACGGTTAGAAATAATATACCTATATGGAAAGTTTTTATATCCGTAACTTACTAGAAAATTAATATCTAAAACATTCGTCAATTGTTTGGAGAATACAAACGATTTTATGATTTTTTATTTACAGTAGTCAAAATTAGACTGTGAATTTAGTACAAAATGAATTATCCCCCGTTCTGCCTTCTTGACATACACAATTTTCCTTCTTCTTTATTGAAAGAATAGAATTATAAATTATTAGAAATAGGATATATATTATTTAAATTTTGTAAAAAAGTATTAAGGAAAACTATACTGCCCATGTTTTATAGCGTTCTTAAAATAGGTAATAATCCTTACTAATATTATAAATGCGAAAGTAACTCTGTCTGTCTGTCTGTTACGCTTTTACGCCTAAACCGCTGAATCAATTTCGATGAAATTCGGTATGAAGATAGAGCTGAACTTGGGAAAGGTCATAGGATACTTTTTATCGCGAGAAAAATGGTAAAAGGGGTTGAAATAGGGGATGAAAGTTTGTATGGAAGTTCCTCTATTATCAAACATAAAATAACGTAAGATTGTTCAACTGTTTACAACTTTTATTTTATTTTATTTTATTTTATTTTATTTTGGGACAAAAAACAGTGGTACAATGTATCTTATACACATTAATAACTACTTAAATAACGCTTATTATACCACTAGCTACATTATCCACTTATTACTAGATTAATTATTGTTAACCTAGGTGAAATAAAACTACAAATACATTACATTAACACAGTGAGCTTGAATGAGTGACAAAAAATAAATGAATTTACAAATATGCTAATCAAAAAAAAAAAGAAAAAAGTGACGTATAAATATACGCTAAATGTGAAAAAAGAAAGGAAAGATAAGTGCAACCAAATTTATACGTTACTTTTTAGATGAAATGGCATCGATTACAGCCTTTCGAAATTGATACGATGTTAGACCAAAAATATCAACGTTTACAAATATACTATTATAAGAATCCACAAGTTGGCGCAGAGGAGCGCGAAGGCCTGCATTAGAGTTACAAGCACGACCAGTGTTGACAGATTGAAGACGGTATGGACGCGCCTGTCTACGCACTACTGTCCTCGGAACAATGTAACATAATTTATTTACTAGTTCAGGGCAGTCATATTTGTTGTGAATAATACCATAAAGAAACATTGCTCCGAGAAGCAGTCTTCTTGATTCTAGGGTTAGCAACTTGTAATCAGTCAGCAAGGCCTCACGTGAGCCAGCGCTGTGATAGCATCTGTAATGTAGCGCTCTAAGGAATTTATTTTGAACAGTCTCGATCGAGTCAGTATATTTAACTTTCACACCTAAACCACTTAACCAGTTTTGACAAATAGTCTAGACCTTGGGGATAGACTATGGCTACTCCTTACCATGTCGCGCGATACAACCGAATTCCACGCGGGCGAAGCCGCGGGCGGATAGCTAGTATATATATAGATAATAATAGATCAGTGTAATTACTTTCATTACAATCGTTGCGATTATGAGATTGTAGTTAAGATTTAATCTAAAGTAATAAGTGTCATGTAAAAGGAGGTGGTATGTAAGATGTAGTTACAATTTATAGGCAGGAGGTGTTTTGAGTTTTGTCTTTTTCGTTTTTTTTTAAATGCTATGTAGTACTGTATATATTTTGGTGTACTTGCAATATATTATAGTGTTCACTCTAGGGACAAGATTCAGACCGCTTAAGATTCTAAAACAAAAATATTTTTAAAGTCAAATGTTTGTAAATATTGTATTTTTTTAAATTAATTTGTTGTTAACAATTATGTGAAAGTCGTTCAATCAAATAAAACATTAATTTATAATAGTTATATAACTTTATTTGATTTTTCGCAATATGTTTTATTTTTATCCAAAATTATACTATTTTAGGGCAATGAAAATTATTTCATTGTTAAGAAAATTCATCGTATTAAAGAAAGAGATATATCTATAGCCATATATATATATATATATATATATATATATATATATATATATATATAGCCATGGTAAGTTTTCCTTTTTTGTTTTTTAGAAATTCAATTATTTATAAAGATAATTATTTAAAGTAGAGACCATCTTAGCGCACTGGAATAGAGTGTGACTATAAACTCGGTGGTAAGTTTTATCTTTTTTCAAGGAAAATATTTTATTTAAATTTTTTTTATTTATCCGTTATGGTAAGACAAAGCGTGGCGTTATATCCCACCGCTCAACCCGCAATGTCAGAGATTCGGGGCAAAAACGAAGAACTAGATTATTATTTCTTACTCTACGAGTAAAAGTTTATATGAGTAAAAGTTAGCTATAGAAAAATATTTGATTAATTTATAAACAAACAGGACTACAGACAAAAGAACAAACCATTGTTATATTATCTAACGAAGGTACATATTGAATTTATCATTTATTTGATTAAGGAAATATCGTAATAGTATGACGGAAACATCCTTTAAATAAATTTGCATTCATGAAGGTTGCAAGTTGAAATCAATATAAAACTTTTGATATTTAAACTTCGCTCTTTATGTATGGCATTTAAGATGGCTGGTCAAACACATAACACACAAAAAATATTGGACGGTGCAAGAAAAAATAGTATGATTAGATTACATGTAACAAAACCTTTACGATAAATTAGTATGTTAATAGTATAGTATAGTGTAGTAGTAATAATCATATAATATTTAAGTTTGAGCAAAAACTAAAAGAATAAAATTAAAAAAAAACAATTATTTTTAATTATTCTACTTTTAGGTTTTAATAAATCATTAGTTAATAAAGAAATTTTATGAAAAAAGAAATTGAAATTTCTTGAAGGAAGCTAAGATCTTTTGTATTGTAAATTACTTTAGAAAAGTTTTTTGCTTACTATTAATACTTTTATGACATACATGCAAATATATTTAGTATTTCGCTTATTGATTTATTATTTATTTGATTTTTAGGACAATTATTTATTATTACACACAATATAATCCCTATGGTGTAAATAGTCCTAATAGAGAAACAATAGTTGTTCTGAAAACTTCAGGTAAATATTTTATATGATTATTTTCTTTAATATTACTTGTTTTAATTTGACTGGGAAAGATCTTTTGTAGAGTTAAGTCCGCCTTTTTCAATGAATAATTTTTATTAATTAACAGGAATTTTTTTTTAAAAAAGTATTTCGTGGACTTTATACAAAAGTTTGTATCAAGTACATGGCAGTGTGTGAAATATTTTCATATAAATCATATAAAATAAATTAAATTTCTTTTTTTACGAATCAAATTTTGATTATCTTAATAAATTATAAGATTTTAGCTAAGACCTTCTTACTTTGACATTTATAAGATATGTGCTGACGTTATACAATTAATTTAATTATTGTTGATTTTCATACATCTTTACCAACTTGTTTTGGTTTCGGTAAAGAATATTTTTAAAAAACATTGCACTCATCACTTTTAGTGATAAGACCGCCTTTGCACCAATATTTTATCTTAATTTGTCATATGTCTAATTATTTGCAATAAAAAGACTTTTACCAACGTGATATTGAGATTTGACTTTGTCAGAACTAGAAATTCTTATATATTTCATCAAATATATACTATATGCTATTGCAAAAGCTTTCTTTGCAGTTTAAGTGTATATTAAAATTTTTTAAGTTAATTAAAAATTTATTATAGTTTTTTTTTTCTTTTTAGATACAAATTACCAAAATAGACACGCAGGGTAGTCGCTTAACGAGTGCGACATGAGATGTATCGCTACATGTACAAGCAACAAAATAATACTAATCTTAAAGGAAATCATAAAATTATGTGTAAATATATATAAATTATGATATTATTTGCGTGAAGAAACAGTAGTAAATATATATTATATTTTATGCATATGTGTTAGTGTTTGGATTTACCACTCTTAAATAAGAACTAATTAATGTGTTATTACGAAGCACTTAGCATTTATTTAACATAATCCTTGTAAAGTACCTATACCAATATAGATAAATATTTTTTACCTTTTTCATGTATAGGGCGACATTGTGGTGCTGCGAGACAGTGTTTGACTGGGTGGTTGTAGGTTCTATTCCTGTCTAAGAGAACGCATATATTTTAGTTATTTTTAATTCCGCAGTAGCGGAAGTACGAAATTCAGTACGGAATATTTCGTAAAGGCGTGAAAATTTTAGAACGCACCGAGTGTCAGAGTACACTAAATTGTCGCTGTATGAACATAATTAGAATAACATTAATTAAGATTTTAACAAAAAAGGAAACTAACTGCAAGTAAAATGCTTTGCAAAGTGAAGTTATTACAAATAACTCAAAAACTATTCGTCAAATATTAATAAAATTTAAAAGCACTACCTATCATATAAAAAACACAATCATCAAAATTAATTCACCCAGTAAAAAGTTATGCAGAGACACTCATTACAAAAATATACAGTCGAATTGAGACCCTCCTCCTTTTTTGTAAGTCGATTTAAATATAATTTCGCTTCGCCTATACCTAATATTAAATTTATTAATAAGAACTTCCTGAATCTGACTACCGGCTGCCATTTGCTGGTCACCATCTTGCGAGTATCGTGTAACACAACAAAAATTTAATACCACATGTGATCAACCGCAAAATGTGTAACCAGAGAAACTTCCTCTCTAAAAAATAAACTTCCTTTTAGCATTTAAACCTAAAATCTTTTTATTTACATATAAGTTGCTGAATACTTAGGGATACGTTCCATTCTTTCTTTTAGATACATATATTATTGTTGCCTTTGCTTTTCCCTTATATACGTAACTCGAAACTAACTAACCAAACCAACTAATCAAACCGAAACTGTTTGAAAATTATAATTCTAATTTATGATATTTGGTTTTACTAACATAATATATAGGTGCCAAGTGCCAATTCGCTGGAAGGAAATTCTATTAAAAAATAAAAAAACCAGTTCATTTAGAGAAGCTCTTAACTTATTATTTTATACTCTTAACTTATTTTGTATAGCACAGGTTTATCCATCGATAAATGCTATCACGCAAATACCTATTTTTCATTCAACTAACTTAAAATATGGGAAAAAAATAAAAAAAAATGGTATCGTATATTATGGGAAAAACATTTTCCCTTCATTTTCTACTACCTATTAAAAATGACTACATAATAATATTCCGATACTAGATAATCGTAGCATCGTGTGAGTGTAATTAAACGTTAATTGGTTTTATTTTCTAATAATATTTTATACCATAGTAATAGAAATATTACAAAACTCACTCAAATTCATCATTTTCAAAGACTAATCCGTTTATTCTACACAAAAATATTTTAGGAACTAAGCAAAAAATTATAAAAGTTGAAATACATGACTAGTTTCAACTATATAAAAAAATAAAACATTGTTATCCAAAATGTTGAAGCATCCGGTTTTGAGGAATAACCAGATATATACACGTATATACACGTAGAATTAGCAAATTATTATTCAGGTAGCTTCACGTTTCGTACGTTTTATTGTTTATGATGAACTGACATTACATCGAAGTACTCTATCATTCAGTATTAGGTATTTACTGATAACGTCATCGTGGGAAGCGTGGTGTCCTGCTCAAAGGCTAGTAGGCGGTCCGTGACGTAGTAGCGCGTCTGCTGGAAAAAACTTGCTTATAAATAGGTCGAGTGGCGAGTCCTGCGCCAGTGATCACGATGGGACTCTGCAGTGTAGAGTGTCTATGTGTTCTGGCACTGGCGGCATGCGCCCTCGCCTCGGTCAATGACAACGCTATAGAGGGTGGTGACCGCGTGGTTCTCGTAGCGCCTGTACTAGCACCCCCTAGAGATTCTAGGGCACATTCCACGGATAGGGCGAGACAATTCCCTATACTGGTGTTGCTAGCACAGCAAAATGCACCTAAAGTGTCGGAGCCACAAGCTAAATCGTTGCCTATTGATCCGCAACCTATTTATGTACAGGTAAATAATTTTTTGACTTTTTACTTGATATATTTTAAAATATTTTCTCTGACTTTTGAGTTCTATTTAAATTTTATAAGTATGGGGAAATAAAAATTTCATATATTAATTTATTATTATTGAAAAAATTAACAAATTAAAAACTAGTATTAATAATTCCTATTATAGTATTCACTATAATCTATCATGTACTTATAGAAACTAGAAGACCAAGAAAAAGCTCATTCAAATAGACAAAAGCGTCATTTGAAGAAAATTTTGGGGCTCGGACATGGATTATCATTTGGAGGTGGTGGAGGTTTCGGTTATGGTGGAGGCGGTGGGTACAGCAGTGGATACGATAGCGGGTATGGCGGCCACGGCGGTCACGGATATCAGGAACCGAAGACCATCGTTGTGAAAGTTATTAAGGAACATGGTAAGTTGTTTAATAATATTATTAAGTACTACTAGTCTGTGTACAATAAATTCAATTTCCCTTTTATAATATATGAAGAATTTGCTAATTTTCTTGGCTAATGCGATAATATATAAATTGGCTAATACTTTAAAATCAATCATTGTGATACTCTAAATTATATTGTCAATACATAATTAAAATTTATAAAAAAAGAAAATCTACTTCAAATAAAATAAATAAATTTATTACTATTACGACTAACTTATAAACTACTCGTCAGAACTTAACTAGATTTAAATGGCGGTCCCATAAGAAGCACTAACTATCATATAAAAAGGAATCATTAATCGAATTGAAAACCGCCTCCTTTTCTTGCACTCGGTTAAAAATATACATTATTTCTCTTATTTTATTAATTTGCAGCTAAAGTCTTTGACTAGGCAAATATATAAAATATGAAATATATACTTACATGATTTTTACTTGCGAAGAATTTGTAATTGCGAAGGTTGCAGAATGATATTAAAGATTTTTTACACTGTTGTGCAACTATAAATTAACTTAATTATGATGTTCATATTTTTTATAATAAAATCCAAACTGGTTATACTCTGATAAAAAGCTAGGCTCTTGTTTGTAAAAACCCGTAGAAATTAAATTCCTATATAGCACGAATTTTGAAATAAGCGATCGTTAAATTTATTAATGCTTTAAATACATACATGTTTTTTTCTTATATCTTGTATCTTTATATTTGTAAATTTATGAAGCGCTTTTATAAAAGTATACCTACTAAAATAAAGGTTTATTTGAAATTAACTCCGAAATATTACGAACTAACAAGTGCTTATTCATGACACCAAATATTAGGCGAGTTTATAAAGGGGGTGTCCCAAAATTAACGCAAGATTTGACTTTGCCGCCATTTGCTATTATATTCATTATTCATTCGCTATTAAAAGACTAAAATGGCATTTTCTATTTAATTCAAATCTTGCGTTAATTTTGGGACACCCTATATTTTTAATTCAATTTAATTTTGCTGCCAAACAGCACTTATCTTAGTTCAGTTTCTTTCATGTTTTTGTAAAACTGATCTCCCTTTAATTTAACATGACATTAAAAGAGTTTAATCAAAAAACAAATACTTTTTAGGACATCATGGCGGCGGCAATTACGGTGGCGGCGGTAACTACGGAGGTTATCCAGGACATGGCGGTGGTGGATATAATCCAGGACATGGCGGTGGTGGATATAATCCAGGACATGGCGGTGGTGGATACAATCCAGGATATGGAAACGGGTACGGAGGAGGCGGCGGAGGGGGAGGGGGAGGCGGGGGCGGGGGAGGAGGAGGATATGGTGGAGGATTCGGATTCGGCGGAGGTTACGGCGGTGGGGGCGGAGGCGGAGGCGGGGGTGGCGGCGGAAATGGAGTTGGATTCAGCCCAGGTTATGGCGGTCACGGACAACCAAGTAGCGGTGGATGTGGCGGCGGTTGCGGTGGCAACTATCATAGCAGTGCCTCGGCTTCGGCGACGGCGACTGCGACTGTTCATTCTGGTGGTTACGGGTGAGCTTAGATTTAAATAATTTATATAATATTATGCCCTTATTATCAGTTTTGTAAAAGATATCGGATTTGAGCGAGAAGATTAATATACTGAAATTGGAACAAAAATTTTAAAAATACATTTAAACAAAATATTTTATAAATTAAGTGTTCTTAAAATAATAATATTTGTTTTTAAATATTTTTTTCTTATAAGCTTTATGCTGTATTAAGTCATTTAGCTACTTTATAATAAAATTTTTCACCACTATTCTAAATATAGAAGATATTGGCCTTGAAAAAATATAATATGTATGTAATTCTAGATAATAATTGTATATCAGCACAATAAATAAACTTTACTTTTTGCTTTCAGGTACAAGAAACGCAAATAAGCTTATCAAAAGTTCGCATTTACCACATACCACAAGACAAAAACGTAAACTAAATTAGTTATTCATGTTGAGAATCATGCTCTATGATTCGGTTTAGTTAAAACCATGTAATGTATGTATGTAGTAAGATAGCTAACTGCCAATTAGTATGCCTCGATTGTTACGAGACAGTGATCAAATGTAATGACAGAATGCTAGGGATATGTCGAATTAATGCATATTCATACAGACAAGAACATTTATCCATTTTAAATGAATATGCCACGTACTGGAAACTTTAACAATGAAATTATCTAACGTAGAAAAGCAATTTAGTAAGTAAGTTTTATTCTTTAAGAAATATGTTATCATATTATGGAATGAAAAGATTTTTTTGTACAAAAATATTATTATAATATATTATATAATATATCGAAATATATTAATTATTGCTCAAAGGTTTGTTTAATTGAGACATTATAATTCCAAATGTTGGATTATAATTTCAAATATTTTATCATACCCCACGAAGATCAAAGAACTTAGTAAACAGGTAGTCAATTTTGCTCTCCGCATACAATTTATAAAATTTAATTTTCAACCAAAGTATAAAATAAAAACGAATAATATGAACCATTAAGTCATTATAACAATAATATCAGGTTGTGGGTTTCTGGTACCTGCGATGGATACAAATCACTGGTTGCCATGTCTTCACCTTCCAATAAATTATCGAGATTAAGGTTCATAACAATCATCCTAATAAAATAAACAAAAGAATACACAATCAATTCACATTCTAATAGAATAGTTAATAGAACACAATCAGAAATAGTAAAGCAGTAGATGTGAGAGCTAAAAATTGGTACGAATGTTCGGAAAAAAATCATTCCAACCTATCCGACGATAGTATCAAAAAAAGTTACTTTACAGTCAAAGAAAATAGATTTTTTATGAAGAATGATAAAAGTTATCATAATTTTTTTTGTATTTTTAAAAATAAAACGAAATTTTTAATATAGTAATTATAATAATTAATATATTAAAAAGAATTATTGATATGCTGAATGTAATAATTTTTAAAAAAGCTACTTCATGTTTTTCTTAAAAAGTAGACATTCCGAGAGACACTATTGTCAAAACACTCCGTCCGTCACTTACCACCTGAAATCGGGGCATTTCGTGTGGAAAGTGAAGGAAGGAAGAGAATTATTGAGTAGCGGAACTCAACGCTACGCTTTGCCTTAATAAAGTAGAGAAAACTTGTATCATAATCATGTTATTAGTGGAAATCGAATCCACAACCATTCATATTGATGCTTTCACACTACGCTACGGGTTCGAATAATTTTAACAACGTATGTAATATAATATGGGCTTTGAACGGAGTGTCTAATATAATTATTTTCTACATATCGTCAATTATTTTTTATCAACCTTATTACAAAAACGTACAAATATTTTTATAAAAAATCTAATAATTCTTAGTAATCTTCTTGAATCACACAAACAAATCAATTATATTACCGTATAATAATATTTAATTTTTTATCTGTACTTTTGTTTTTGTTTCTTTTTATTAATGTACTCATAAATTATTTACACAGAAACCACTTATAAAGTATATTTTTTATTAAAAATATTATTATTTGAAGACCTTCAAACCATCGGAACCTGAATATATACTTACATTATTTATCTTAAAAAAACCAGACGATGATTATACACGGGGAAAACCCTTTTTATAATGTAATCAATTATAAAACAGACCTCATTGATTGTTATTGTTAATAAATATTTGATAAACGTATTCTCTATCATATGTCTATGGCCATCGTGGCGCTGTGGGCTAGTGTTTATGCAGAATTATTTATTGTTATTAGTAATATACACTAGTGTAATCCTTACTTATATCATAAATGCGAAAGTAACTCTGTCTGTCTGTCTGTTACGCTTTCACGCCTAAGCCACTGAACCGATTTTGATGATAATCAGTATGAAGGTAGAACTGAACTTGGGAATATAGGATATATTTTATCGCGAAAAAATTTTTATATTTTTTTTTTTTTATTTTTTATATATTTTTTTTGACAAATAATCTAGACATTGGGAAAGTCTATAGGCTACTCCTACTCCTTATACGTCAGAATTTATGTCAGAATTAAACAAACATTAATAAATAATTGAACTTTAAAAAGATTAAGGTTTTTTGTGTAGCTTATAAATATGACAAGGTCCTTTTATTACGTGCGTGACTGGTTCAAAAACTTTATTATTTTTTTAATTTTATTCTTTTTCCTTTATAGTACCCAGGGGGAATCTAGTCGAATATGAGTGGGAGGAGGGGGAATCTAGTCGAATATGATCAACCACTCCGTACTCCGCTAAAGCGGAGTACGGAGTGGTTGATCACTCTGTTCTCTACTTTCAGCTCGTATTCGAGACATTGCATGATGAGTAGCGGACCTTAACGCCGCGCCTTGTCTCTCTTGTAGGACCAGAGCAGAAATGAAAATTATTTAAATGTAATAATTTATCATAAATCGATTAGTTTGTTTAATTCTGATATATAATTCCACGCGGGCGAAGCCGCGGGTAGACAGCTAGTTAATAATAATTTAATAAAGATAACTGTCTTTTGTTAATTACGTTTTATGTAATTAATAAAACCCGCCGTCGTAAACCGTGTTCCACTATACAATGATGATCGTATGTTACTTACATAGGATTAAAACATAAAATTAATTATTTTATGGAACAAATTAATCAAAAAAGTTAAAATTATTTCACTTGACTTTAAAATTTATCCTTTAAAAAAAATGAAAATTAAAAATATTTCATCGTAGCAGGACTAGAACCCGCACCTTTTAATATTGGTCCCAGCATTCTTGCCAATTAATCTATGCATTCTTATCGAGGTACGTGTCTAGCCAATTAAGTTAAACGTTCTTATCTCATACGCTTGTTACAACTTATTTTTATTGTAAGCAAAAAAATATTGCAATAAAAAGAATAGATTAGAATTGTTTTGAAAGTTAAAAATCAGATTTTATGTGTAAAAAAAATAATTAGAGAACGGAGTGTCTCAACACTTTTCTGGTTCCCTCTATTCTGGTATATGCAAGATACAGCGTGAAGCTAAAAAAAATATTCGAAATTATATACATTATCACAATATATTTTTACTTTTAGAAAGCTTGACTGAAACCTCTATGTCTGAAATCTCTATGAAATCTTACCTAGGAAGAAAATGTATGCATTAATAAATATTTCTTTTATTGTCTTAATACCCCGCATCTTCTGTTGTTATTTTGCGTTCTAAATAGACGCGAATCTTGATATTTCGTTCCGTTCTCCATATATGGCAAGAAAAAAAAAATTATGCATTATGAAAACATACTAGGGTTCGATAGATTTATCACATTTAAATAATTTTCATTGCTGCTCTGGTCTACCAGAGAGACAAAGCGCGGCGTTAAGGTCCGCTACTCATCATGCAATGTCTCGAATACGAGCTGAAAGTAGAGAACAGAGTGATCAACCACTCCGTACTCCGCTTTAAGCTCATATTCGGCTAGATTCCCCCTGGGTACTATAAAGGAAAAAGCGTAAAATTAAAAAAAATAATAAAGTTTTTGAACCAGTCGCACACTTTATCAAAGAACCTTGTCATATTTATAAGCTACATAAAAAACCTTAATCTTTTTAAAGTTCAATTATTTATTAATGTTTGTTTAATTCTGACATATTCCTATATATGACTTATATGTTTTTCTTGGAATATTTTAGTTATTACCAAATAGTTTCATAAAAAATCTCTGAGGTTTTTTAACAAAAACAAACGTTTAAATACCAATAGTGTTTTTTAACAAAACTAACAATGCCTATAATAAATATATAAGTAATTATATTTAAACGGTTGAGTATTTCTCATTCAACCGGATATTATGTTAAGATCAATGAATGTAAAAACCACTACACACTTGTTAGAACATAATAGGTCTATGAGTGTGGTATCATCGTTATTATTAGGAACCGCAACAACTTGTTCTTTTCTGTTGTTTTGTAATTCAATAGATACTAGTAAAAAACTTTTTTATCAAATATATCATATAATAAATGTTCATTTTATCTATGACGTAATACTACTAGCATTATTGTGTAGAGCTAGATACTAGATTACACAAAGAACTAAACAAATTTGGGTGATTTTGTGAATTTTTCACACTATCGTATAATACAGCCAACAAATGATTAGTTTAAGTTATTTTAAGTGACTTAATAAAAATAGAAATATATATAGATATATATAGAGAAATATATAGAAAAATGAAATAAGGTAAATAGCGCTGTAAGTTGACGTAATCTGAATAATAAGCGATTGTATATTTTTAAATAATATATTGCGTATTAAGATTACTTTAGACTCAACTAGAAATTGTTTTAACGTTTTATATCCTCAGACTTTTGCAAATTGAATGGAGAAAAATATTTTGAAACAGAAAGAAAAATAAATGTAGTAGGATTTATACGTTCAAAATGTATAGCTTTATAAGATAGAGCACTTCAAGAGGAAAGTACGGATGCTGCTAAGTTCAAATTTTTGTACGATTCTAAATCTTATTTTTATCCTAAGGTGCAAATAGCTTACTTTTAATAACGGAATCGTTGATCGACAACGGAGTGTCTCAACACTTTTCTGGTTCCATTCCATAAACATGTATTTTATTTTCTTGAACCAATAATTTTGTTGCAATATAAATTATTTTCATTATTGCTTTTTTATTTGATCAGGCGTACATTTATTATACTTTTCACAACGAAAACATTTGATAATTATTCCCCTTCAATAATAAATGAAATATTTTATAGTTAGTAAGTATTTAACAATTGTGTCAATTACATAAATTTATAAGAATAAGACAAAGTTCATGTTAGACTGCAAATAAAGCACCAACATAAATTAGCTATATGAGTACGACTAGGAGAATAACATATTAAGGAAATCTTCTGCTTATCTTTTTCTTCTTAGCTTAAGCATATCATATTTTCATATGCGTTGTCTTAAAAACGTAAACTTTATACATAAATTAATTAAATGTATTTCTAATGCATTAGTATAAAGAAGTGGTTTTCTACACTTCTTCTCCATATACCTAAACTTCAGTTATGCCAAATTCCAGACTCTACTTCCATCACTTTTCTAAAAAGTGGTGGAAAGATTTTCCTTCTCATATTAATGTATAGATGATGCAATCTCGTACAATCAGCAAATGTAACGGTACTTAGATAGATCCCATCTAGTGAATTGCGTATCACTAACGATGTAGAACACTGTATTTAAATGTTCATATATAATAACATCGCTAATGGTTTTTTTTTTTTAAATAAAGTTTAAGCATGAAATATGTATGAATGTTTAAAATACCAGTGATTACCTAAAGTTAATATTAAGAAAAAAGTAATATATATAGTCTCTTCCCTCTTTTGAGACTCGCTATCCAATCGCTATCATGAAAGCAGATTGGTTTATCTTAAACAATAAAATTCAGAGCTCATTAAAATGAGGTCATAATGAATTTAAAAAATGACTACCGTAAGTATGAGTCACGTTATCTCGATAGACAAATATTTATAAATATGCACGTCCAAAGCAGTAGGAATATTAATTTAAGCGTACGCGTATCGCATAAAAGCAGCACACATTTTTCCCTGTATGTAGGTTAGTTAAATAAAATGAACAAGACTCTACCACTATACCTATTAATCACTCTATCTAATATTGAAGACATATTTTTTTGGTTTCCAATAAAACATTTTTTACTAATAAGCAAGCATAGAGATGTTATTTTTGGTACAAACAACTTCGTCTAGATTGAAGGAATTAAAAAATATTCGAATCTACAAAAATCATCTTGCAGCTAACGTCCAAAATATGGCACGATAACGTGTAATTAAATATATTAAAATGATAGGTGTTGTTAAGGTGCTAAAATAATATTTTACTTTTTTAGATACTAACTGCATACAAAAAAGCGAATGAAATCCAAAATGTATTAAAAGAGTCTCTATTTTTCTAAATCCAAGTGTTTATTTATACTATAGTAATATGGATAAAAAGATCAGAAAGGTAAAGAATTTAATAATTATTTCTTTCTTTGAGGGAAGCACAAATATGTCCAATGTCAATATAAATACATATCGTGTTTAGGAATTGAGTTTATAATCACCGTTACATGATCATTTGTACAAGTAGCGTCTATAAGAAAAAAAGACCTTAATGACGATAAATTAATTTGCAAAATATGTACTTATATTACAAAGAAAAAGTCCATTTATGTCTATCTTGAAAGCACATTTTATTAGCTGTTTTTGTACCAGAGCTACACCTGAAATTAATTAAGTTTTGAAACAATTCTTATAGACTTTTTTTTTTTGACACTCCCACATTCTACCTGATGTGCCCCCGCGATTTGATACGGGCGACACAACTGTTTGTCATATTTAGTTGTGTAAAATTTAATACAGTTATATTTTTTGTATCAATTTATGTAATTTTACTTATTAGATATATTAATTCTTATAGACTAGAGTTATCAAAATATAAGTATGTAATAAAACTCATCAAAATGTCTCATATCACTTTTCTTTTACACTTTGTTGTTATTATCATCTTCCATAAGTAACCCACGTTAGTCCACCAAAACTATACATATGGGAGGCAAATTCAATATTAAGAATATGCGTGATTGTAAAATATATATTATAAACATAAATGGATGCAAAGTTCTATAGATAATGCTGAAAATTGTTAATACATAATGTCAAACTCTGGGTTGGGTGCCTTTTGGCTTGGCTTGGTATATACTAGACACGCGGTCTCGAAAATAGTGAAATACCCGAAACCAAAAAAATCCACTAATTATATATAATATGTACTATTCTGTACCCACGCAACATATAAAATTAAATATAAACTACTTCTAAAATTAAACTACTTCGTACAAGCTTAAAGTTCAATTTCCTTACACATCAGCATACTCATTATTTCGAGTACATCTGAGGTCTATTTCATTGCACGGATCATTTAGCACGATAGTCTTTGGTAGGGAGCGGTCATCGTTCGACCAAGGGTCGTCGCACCTGAAACTGCTATTAGAGATAGCCTTGTATTATGCATTAAAGTTTTAAGTACCTATATATTATAACAATATTTTACCGCAGAAAGCTGCCTATTTAGTTTCAATCTTAATCAAATCTTACAAGGCTTTATAATTAAAACTGACGTAGGTATTCAATTTAGATAAATACATACAACACAAATAATATTATTTAATCTTACTGTCATATATATTTTTTTTTTTGAATAATTTATTTTTTTTAAAAATTACACGTTAATTGAATATTTAATTTAATTTTCAAATTTCGTTGCAAGCGTACGTTGGTGAATAAAAACGAGCAGGGGGCGGAACCTTCTACATATAACAAAATTATTGTAATCCATTTCTTTTTTGTGTAGCGAACATTGCGGCGTTCAAAGTTGAATAAAGACTAATGTCATAACATGTACTATATTATAATCTTTGGTACTATCTTTTTGATTAACTGACTTAGATGGAACCGTTACTGGTTATTGGAAAATTATCTTATATTTAAATGTAAGCAGCTCATTAATAATAAAGCCTCTACAAATTATTTATTCTCTAAGGCAGCTTCTCTCTTTATCCGGCATAGCAACGTAGTCAGAAAGAAATTAATGTCAAGACACTCCGTTCGCCGTATATCTCTCTATCTATATATAAATACGTGAAGCAAAAACTTTGGATCCCTTTTTACGAAAATTACACGGACGGAGTATCATGAACTCATGTAGTTTACTCGTATAGAGAAGGAGTGCAGAATGCTTATATATTTTTTTAAATAATGCATAAAATGTGTATTAAATTAATAAAACAAATGTTACACAGAACCATGGTTTGACATTCATGTTTATACAAAGTGGCATATACGTCACTACGCAATGCTTTATTAACGCACTTACGGGGACTACTAGCAGATATAAAAACACCTCAAAACTTTTTTTCATCTACTACAATAGATATTTCTATCAAATTTCCTTTTTCAAATACTTTCTAGTGTATATTTTATTATTTGCGCTTTTAAATAAAACATTGAAAATATATTAATCACTGCTTCTCAGATATAGATTCTGTAGACCCAGAAATAAACCAATATTATTAATCAAATCAGCTTGATTAGCAATATTTAATTATATTCTTATCTAAGCAAAATAACAATATAATCACAGCAACATTTCTAATAACACTGAGAAAGTTTATCTGTTTAGTCTAGTATTGGTTTTGTTCTTTATTACCATATGATAACCATAATAATATTAATATTAAGACATCAAAGTATGTTTAGATGTAAGATGTAATACTCTACTTAGTTTTGCCACTCATATCCTAAAAAAGTGTAAATATTTACAGAGAACCTAGTCACTGAATATATCACTTTTATCTTCTTCTTCTTCTTTTTTCTTTAAGTTCACGCTGTATCCCGCATGTAGCGGGATAGGCAGAGGGAACCAGAGAACCTAGTGTTAAGACTCTCCATTCTCTTTCAACATTTCCGTTCCCCACTTTCCGCCAAATTGAGGCATTGCGTGTTGAGTGGCGGTTGACTCAACGCGGCGCTTTGCCTTGTTACCAAACCCAAGAAATGAAAATACTAAATTTTACATTTCCTGGAGTAGGAATCGAACCCACAACCTGTCGCGTTTACAGTCGCACGTTTGTGCCTCTGCGCCACAACAGGCGTTTTTTAAAAATATTATATTTTTAAAAACATTGAGTAATTTTGTGAAGTGTTAAGAAATATGCTTATGGTATTACAAACATTTAAATGATAATTCTACAATGGTTTCAACAGAAAAATTTTCTTCCTTACTTTTACCATTATGGAGGTGCCATTATTTATTTCCTGTCAGATTATTGAAAACACAATCATTAGTGGTTATGTAACCAACAAAGTGGTAATTCTTGAACCATTGCTTCAGCTATTTCCTGCCCCTTATTCCTATACACCGTCACCAAGGTCTATAATTATTCTAAAGTATAAAAATCCTTACTATATATTTTGAATATTTGTTTATTTTGTATTATTGACAGACTTAGTCTCGTTGTTTATATAGTACTGTTGATAGACCAAAAGATTTTTTTTTTAATATTAGTGTATTATTAAAATCTTAATAAGACGTAAATCTGTACTATAATTATAATAGCTACAATAAGCTATTTATTGTAGCTGTTAGGTCTGGGCTTAAATGATACACATGATGCAGATCCATAATAGAGCAGCTAAAGTATAAAAAATAAGAAAAGCCACTTTGACAAAAGTTGCTTAACGTGATGCGCGTTCACGTTTCGTCGACATCTGAAATTAAAAAGAAAAAAAATGGAAATAAATAAAAACTGGGTTTGGTAACAAAGCAAAGCGCGGCGTTGAGTTCCGCCACTCAACACGCAATGCCTCAATTTGGTGGAAAGTGGGGAACGGAATTGTTGTAAGAGAACGGAGTGTCTTAATACCGGGTTCTCGGGTTCCCTCTGCCTACCCTGCTATATGCGGGATACAGCGTGAAGTTAAAAAATAAATAAATAAAAATAAAATAAAATAACACTCAATATTAAATCGTCTAACAGGAGCTACTAAAGAGTTGTCTTTGCAACGAAAACGTGCGTATTATCTAAATTATACTACGCACTAAGTTACGTTATTCAAAGTAAACACAATTTTGTTACTTGTTATTGTATTAAAAATACTAAATTAATGCACATGTTATCTTTACTTTATTTGTTACATTAAATTTCTTGCGTTTTATATCCTATACGTTGTTGATATTTTTAATATTTTGAAGTGTTAATCGCATACTTCATTGCGCCTGTCGTGGTGCAGAGGCACAAGCGTGCGACTGTAAACGCGACAAGTTGTGGGTTCGATTGTCACTCCAGGAAATGTAAAAGTTTAGTATTTTCTTTTCCTGGATTTGGTAACAAGGCAAGGCGCGGCGTTGAGTTCCGCCACTCAGCACGCAATGCCTCAATTCGGCGGAAAGTGTGGAACAGAGTGTCTTAACATTAGGTTCTCAGGTTCCCTCTGCTAACCCTGCTATATACGTGATACAGCGTAAAGCTAAAAGAATGACGTCATATGTGCACACATAAAGTCAAATGTAAACGCATATTGTCATACATTCGCTAATGTCAATCGTACCCTGGTTTAGTGTCGGGACAGGAAAAGATTATTTTAAACCGGGCTTACTTGATAACAATTCACCTCACGTCACTAATTTAAAATATTTTATTAATATTCAAAAATAATCAAATTTATTCAGTTATATCAAAAATATATCTAATTCTTAAAACTATAAGTCTTTTTATCTTCGTTAATAAACACAAGTTTATTAGAAAGGTTACAAGTTTCCCTAACATTTTGTCCTACCAAATATACTAAGTATCTATATCATATATTTACTTTATATGAATAGAAAGCTCATTATTTACAGTCAAACTTTCTCGCAACTTTCAATACAACTTTGTAAGATCGAGTGAAACATGTTATGATATACAAGTTTTCATGATGATTTTCATATGTATGCTGAATCATTTTTGGAAAGATCTTATATAAAATGAATTATTGAAATCAAGCTTTCTTATAAAGAATATACGTAAAAATGTTATTATTATTATTATTTTTTTATTTCACGCTGTATCCCGCATATAGCAGGGTAGACAGAGGGAACCTGAGAACCTAGTGTTACTCTCTCTCTTTTTCGTTCCCCATTTTCCGCCGAATTGAGGCATTGCGTGCTGAGTGGCGGAACTCAATGCCGCGCTTTGCCTTGTTACCAAACCCAGGAAATGAAAATACTACGTTTCCTGAAGTGGGAATCGAACCCACAACCTGTCGCGTTTACAGTCGCACGCTTGTGCCTCTGCGCCACGACAGGTGTTATAAAAAATATTATTTTAATCTAATAAATAATATTTGCTTTATTGCGAGTTAAAGTCAGTTATCGGATGATTTCTGCGAACAACACTGGAAAAACCTAGTGATGGGTCATATCTCTGTTCATATTATAAATAGTTAATATAAAGCAATAGCTAGGAGCCAACTTGAACACGCTCTATCTTAATTATTCAATAATAAAATATTTTTTCATAAATTTAATAATGGAAACTAGAATAAAAATTAATTAGATGGAGAAAGGAACGCGGACAAGGAAGGTGAAAATTAATGCGGATTTTAAAAGGGCCTAAACCGCTTAAACCTGTTCCTTATCTTTTTAACCTACGCTTGGGTCGTCAGTCCCAGGTCTGCAAACTCCTATCTCAATGTCTGAAACCGTGAATTGCTAACAAATTATTAGTCAACAATATTTTTTTTATTATACTTTTTGTTTTATATACCGATGCTATTAAAAAAATCAATTAAATAGTAAGATGATAAAAAAATGTATGGTCTACTTTTCATGTCTACTCGAGTCTTGAATTACAAATTTATTATTAAACGCAACAAATCAAATTAGTTTTTATCCTTAAACTCAAATTCATTTTTTAAACTGGTAAATTTGATATATGAAACTTCAAATACATGCTTTGCAATTCATTTAATACTTTTTTCATCCTTTCAAAAAGAGTTTGAAAGATTGAAAAAAAAAAATCGGAATTTATAGTTCAAACCTGTAAATGCTTATGTAAGCAGATATCTTTATATAAATACGTGAAGCAAAAAGTTTGGATCCCTTTTTACGAAAATTATACCGACAGAGGAGCATGAAACTTGGCACACTTATAATTTATATAGAGAAGGAGTGCAGAATGGTAATATTTTTTTTTAAATAATGCATTAAAAGTATATTAAATTAATAAAATAAATGTACCATGGTTTCACATCCATGTTTATATAAAGTGACATACACGTCACTACACAATGCGTTACTAATCATTTACGGAGACACTAGTATTACTGGATGTGTAATAAATATATAGTATAACGTAATACGAGTACAAACTGAAATATACAGACTAGTTATTATTATTTTCATTTGTGCATAATACCTATAGATTTATACTTATATAAGATGCGATGGTATTTTCAGAACATAATTTAATCGACCAAGATTTATTGACGCTCAAAATTCTAAGAAGCGTTAATCTTGTTCTATCTGTGTCTACCTTCTGCATTTGAATATTAAATTTTGTTAAAGTATATACTAGGCAGCCTCGGGCTTCACCAAACAGCAAAGCTTCACTGGTTTATTATAACTAGATTTTCTTTTTAAAATTTGTCTTTTAGCTTAGTTTTTCTCAAATTTCTTTCAGTGAAATTACAATTTTTCTTTACAAACATATTTAAGGAATATTGACTGAATATTATTAACTGTATTGTTTGACACAAAAAAAAATTGACGCCTATCGTGGCGTAGAGGCACAAGCGAGTAAACGCGACAGGTAGTGAGTTCGATTCAAACTCAAAATATTAAATAGCATTTAGTATTTTCATTTCAACAAAACCAACTTCGGCGGCGGCGAGTTTCGCCACTCAGCACGCAATGAATTAATTCGGTGGTAAATGGGGAACGGGAATGTAAAAGAGAACGGAGTGTCTTAACAATAGATTCTCTGGTTCCCTTCTACTGTCTACGTCGCTATGCGCGGCATACAGCGTGAAGCTAAAAAATATAAAAGTACTATGGAGTAAAAATTAAAAATTAGCTAATGTAATAATTATATTAATATGCATAAATAATTATATATTCAATATAGATATAAATATAGGTAGTTTATTTGATATCATTTTAAAAACAATAGTTAGGAAATACCTAAAGCGATATGGTTAGAAGACAATAACAAAGTCAATTAGGCCATTATATTTACTAATACTAAGATATTTTTCATTATTTCTATTTTTTACTATATACTCGCCAAATCTACTTATTTTTATGAATCATTCCTTTGAATATTTTCCTAATTGCGCAATTCTAATTTTATGTACCATTTCAATATTTCAATTATTACATTCATGCAATAAATTTATTTATTAACTTAATCATAAATAAAAAAGGTCAAGAATGGATGGTCCTTACACTAGGTTCTTTCTGACCAACACTTCTATGCAGAAAAAATAATTAAAAATAGTTCGTTTCTCTCAAAAATAATTTGTTTTAAAAAATAAACCGTTTCAAGCTCTCCAATGTTCCTAAATAGTCAAATCTAGTAGTATATTTTGTCTGCCTAAACTACATACTAAATAAAGATTGAAAAAAAACTTTAAAACACATATACTAAATCGGCAAAAACATATTTAACACTAATTTCAAAAACTCCTACTTCTAGCTTTCATTTCTCGATTCTTCTCCAAATGTAGAACAGAGACAATGTCGGAGGCAAAACTTATATTAATGTACAGATAGTGATTATCACGAGGAAAGTTGCATCCCAGGGGTTCAAGCAGACCGTACGTTTTTAATCCGGTTGCGTGCGCTGGCGCATCACTCTTAAGCTCGCTGCCGTGGTCCGCGCTTGCGCCCAAGTGTTCATACGAAAATAATTCGCAATGTATAAATCATTGATTTTTGTGGGTGTTTTGTGTGTCGCTATAATTGGTAAGTTAATTAAATATGCGGGCGAAATTTTTAAATTTATTTCTAAATGTTATTCTTAATATTTTATTATATTATTATTAGAATTAATATTTTATTATTAGAAATTTATTTACATGACCTCCTTTAATAATGTCGAGATATGTTTTATATTAATTTAATGATTTTTTGCAGTAATAATAAAAAATGGAACATTTATTTTTATTCAGACAAAACTATGACAAATATATTATAAAAAGTACATACTTCTTCTTCTTATCTATCTGTATATATTTATTGATGGTCCACGAATACCACTTAAATTCTCTTGTAAAACAACAGTTACATCAAAACCAGTTGATGAGACCTTTTCGCGAACGCTACACTCACCGATCAAAATATACTACACTTATAAAAGAAATAACTTTATGAAGTTGAAGCTCTTAGTCTTACAATAAACATTTAATAATTATTATAACAAAGGTAATATTAATAAAATTAATATGGCGTCAATTATTATTATAACATATACAAAAAAATTATTATTATTTATTATTTTATTTAAACTTCACGCTGTAACCCGCATATAGCAGGGTAGGCAGAGAGAACCAGAGAACCTAGTGTTAAGACACTCCATTCTCTTTCAAAAAAAAAAACAACAAATTCGAAACTTTATTTATACATAGGATTATTTAATCAAAAAAATCATAGCGCAACAAAACTAATGAGTAATTTAACAAGTAATTGTACCAATTTTAAGAATTTATTCAAAGGTCAGCTGAATATTCTAAACAATATTAAATAATTAAAATATAATAAAATCCCAAGCAACTACATGCTCTCATATTCAAATTACCGTATTATATCAATTAGAAGTAATTTCACACTAAATAACTATTTCGCAAGATTCTGGTTTTTCGTAAATAAAGCAGAAAACACACGACCATATGTATTGTTATTCAAACACATTTTATTTGTAAAGATTAAGTATGCCAAGGCTTTTATTTATCTCATTAGGGTTAGATATAATCAATTGTTTTCAATTCATAATACATTGAAGTGATAAATCAAACTACTTCTCTATACTTAGAAAGATTTGAGCTGTTATATTATTATTATTTGAAATATTATATCGAGTTCCGCCACTCAGCACACAATGCTTCAATTCGGCGGAATGTGGGGAACGGAATTGTTGAAAGACGAAACGAAAACGGAGTGTCTTAACACTAGGTTTTCTGGCTCCTCCCTGCCTTCCCTCCTATGTACAGAATAAAAAAAATAATAGCTTAAAGGAAAACTTTACGAACTTGCCCTTCTTTTACAATATTAAAGCTAGTCTACGCCGATCCAAGTATCGATGACAAAAAAATAACCAATTATTATATACTATTTGAGACAAAAACAATATGACAGGCTAATTAATATGTATTATGTATACTTATTCAAGTTTAAGTCACGACCGAATCTGCGCGGTTAAGTCGTGATAAATCTTTTCCGTGATCGTGCGCACCACCAGCGCAGCATCATTTTTTTTTTATATTTTATAACACCTAACATAATCAATTAGAGCCTATTGATATTCATAATGGCAAAATTTTCCTTTCAGAAGTGTTATAATAAAACAGTTAATTGGCGTGTAACTATTTGACATGTTGTAGTTATATTTGAACATAATAAAGAATATCGTTGATTAAATGATTGAACGATTCACATTTGACCTTAAAGTAATCAGGCTATGAAAAACAGATAATAGACATATACTAGCTATATATAATTAGATAAATAGTTAAATTTCCATCTACATACTAAATAAGTGACTAGGACCGTTGTATACCTAAATAGACCATCGACTTTAAGTTGTAGAGGTCTAGTAATCATTGTTTGTTGACAAATTTATATGACGGTACCTAGATATTATTTTCATTACGTAAATTTAAAAAAAAAATTGTAATATATTCATTTTCGTCCTTTTGTTGGATGCAAAATAACTTTTTTAAGGAGGGAAAGCACGTGCTAAATCTTGGTTGAATATTTAAATAAAGCTCTACAGGTCCACCATACAATATCTAAACATGTTGCGACGTAAATGACTGAACAACTATTATTTGTAGGTATTTATGAAATAGCTAATTCAATTTATTTATTATATATATTTTATTTTATTTTATTTTATTTAGCAATATTAATAATGTATTGGCACGAAATGAAGGTTTTAACACCTTACAGTATAAATATTTTATTATAAGTTACTAAGCATCTATAGGTGTAGAGTTGGTATAAAAAAATATTAGTAAGCTATAGTTTTTTTTAGAAATTTACTTCTGAAAACAAATACAAAAAAATTGTACGCTAAATATGCCACTAGTTGATATAAAATTGTGTTTTAAAATATCAGTAAAGTTTTTGCAGCAGACTTTTAGTTAAAATGCAAGAGATACATAATTAAAGCTAACATTAAGGTCGTATAATTTTCTACACACAAACCTAACAATCAATGAATTATATTTATAATTCCTAAAATGCCAAGGCAAAGCGCAATGCGATTTGTTTTATTCTTATAAATAAAATGTTACAAAGTTGCAATGCGTTCACCTATATTTTATGAACAAATATTTGTCTTGATGATCATGTTTGAAAAAGATTAGCTACAGTATTTTTAAATTTCATTAAAATTAGCAAGTAATTAACGCCTTTCGCGCAGAGGCACAAGCGTGCGACTATAAACGCGACAGGTTGTGGGTTCGATTTCCTCTCCAGGAAATGGATTTTTTCATTTCCTGGGCTTGGTAACAAGTTCAGTTCCGCCACTTAGCACGCAATGCCTCAATTCGGCGGAAAATGGGGAACGCACCTACCCTGCTATATGCGGGATACAGCGTGAAGCTATGTATATATATGTTAAAATAAGTAGATATCTTTATAACACCTAAGACAGGAAGAGCTAAGAAACTCTCCATTTATTTCTATTCCGCGAAGCTATATATTAGCACTAAAATGTCTTTTCTTCGTTCACTAATGACTTTATCTAAATAAAAATGCTTGTCTCAGTTGGTCTTAATTCTCAATCATACAAAAAAAATCTAAGGGTACTTTATAGCAGGCATTGTTTGGTTACATGCTTTCTTTTTTGAACGTCAAATAGTTTACCGCTGTTTCAATAAATTTAATGCCTCAGAACTCAGATCCGGCGCAAGAAACATCATGTCATATTTAAAAATATATATATGATGATATAATAATTCAGTAAGCTTTCAAAGCAGTAAAAAAATCTCTTTGGGCATGCTATAGTAAGAAAACCAACATAATACCTATTTTAAGCTTACGCATCATTAACTTTAAAAGCATGTAATGATATCATCGCTATTCCAAGAAAGGCACAGACCGATAAGCTTACAGCCAATGCCTGGAAGTAAATCAATGAGGTACAAAAAATTAATTGGTTTGGTTTTACGAGAAATATTTTTTCCTTTAAATATTTAATTATATATAGATACGCACTTTCCGCTGCTCTTATAATGGTAGTAGATATAATATTCCGTTCTCCACATTCCGCCAAATTTAAAGTCACTATGTACTGTAAGGCAAGCCTGCATCCAGTCGATCAAACCAAGAAAACAGCTAAGTTATAAATTCGACCCACGACTACTGCATTCACAGTTCTTCAGCGCTTTAAAAAATCCGCAATAACAAAAAAAATATCGAAGGAAAATTTATAATAGATTCATATATGTAAAGCAAAAAGGTTTAAAAACTGAAAATCAATGAATATAGCGTAAATTAATTAGTTAGAACAACGTTTCAAGAATATATAACAAAAATAAGCCACATAAAAGACAAGCGATGTTATTTCCAGAAGGGAGCGAATTGGAATTTTATAATAATGCAAAAACAAACACGATTAACCTGTTCCACGTCGAGTTACACACCACTGGACAGGACAATGACTTTTATTAGGTACGTGAAGGCTATCTAGTGATGGTAAAAGTTCACGTACCTACTCAAAATTTGCGAATTGTTGTGTATATGTCATAATATGTGGAGCATGTGGCTATATCGCCTTAGTACCAACTGCAAAATTTGAATAATTAAATTCAACATTAATAGAAAGTTAATTGAAAGAAATGTTAAAAGAGAATGGAGTGTCTTAACACTAGGTTCTCAGGTTCCCTCTGCCTACCCTGTTATATGCGGGATATAGCGTGAAGCTAAAAAAAATAGAAAAATAAAAAAAATATATATATTTTATTTAAGAATAAATAAATAAATTCTGTACAAAATACACCGTTAGTTATAAAATCTAAAAATACCTTATTATTTTCATAACGCATTTGATTCTTATTGCACTTCTTTTGCTATTTTCAAAAATTAAGAACATGTATATTTATTATTATTGTTTATTTAATATTCAATAAATAATGAAATTGATTTAGAACGTAATGTAATAAATTAATCAGCAAATCATAATAATATACATAATTAGATTGATGTTAACCGACGTCTTTGATATAAAATGAAACGTGGCCACGTTTAGATAAGAAATCTAGGGTCTCAACTCTTCACCTTACTGCTCCACTTTTCTTGTATAAGAATAGAATAGCAAGTGAGACGATTTATACTTAGTTAGGAAGCCTGTCTAAAGTTGCTGCGTGCTTTTAGGGGCATGCTAGATATATAGAGATGTCCATGGGATACTTTTCAACGAGGCAGCTATATCAGCAAGTTTTATATCATTAATTCTGCTTACTTAAATTATATTAAAGAATGATGTGACTTTTTTTTTAAATTATTTTTATGCATATGTTTTAATTTACTCCTTTTGCGTATCAATTAAAACACTTTATATTAAAGTTATTTTAAAAACCTGCAATATTTATTTAATTACATTTTATTTTCATTTAAAAAGAATAACCTAAAGAAATTGCGGAAAACCGCATTCTAAAACATTAGTTTTAATAGTTTATGCATATCGAGAATCTCGGTCAACCACAAACGAGCAATTGGGAAAATGTGTACCTAACGAAATTACCTTCTGCCTCCCAAGCCAATGTGTACCTTAGCGTATCGATTTGAGAATTTTATTTGTGTACAAATGTTTAAGAGTACTGCAAGACGAATAACCGCAGGTACAGTTAACATTTTGATAAGCAAAAACTCAGCCTCATAGCGCTGGACCGTTAGATGAAAGTCGCGTACGTCTACTATACTTTAACAACTTATTAACAATGCTTAAGAAAAGAAAGCAAAGGAAAGTAGCTCATAATACAATGTACAAAAGTTTAATTTTAAATACACAATTAAATTTAATTTAAATCATGCTACTCACTGTACAGTACAAGTCGGAAATGTGATAGGAAGCCGATATGTGAGAATTGTAAAAACTTTCAAACCGACGTAATGGCCGGTCATTGCACTAAAATCCGTGTCATGATAATATTTTGAACAAAACTAAAGAAAAATTAATTAGTGAAAGTGTACAGATCGTAAAACTTGAGCTTAGTTTTGCATGTTGCACGTTACCGGTTCTTTACAACGTGGTTTAACTTTTATTTAACTAATTTCAATTTTAAGCGTAAGTGATAGGTTGCAGGACACCAATAATTTTTAGTATCTAATTAAATTACTTTAAAGGCGTGAAAGGAAAAATAAACGAATAATAACCCGGCAAAATATTTTTGTTTAAATATATAAGTTTTAAAATGTATTGACTACAGTTTAGGGTCATCAAACAATATAATTTCATTTATACGCTTTAAATGGTAATAATTGAATTAATACAAAAACATTGTTCAACATATAAAAGTAAATAATATTCATTTATTTTAAATCTTTTTAAGAAAATAGAGGTTTTCCTATTTAATTAATTTAAATAAATTTCACTTACTTACAAAGAAGATTTTTTAAAAGTTAAAATGACATATTAGACAAAATTAACTTTCAACTTTGCCTTTGCCTATTTATGCAATTGTTTTGTTTAGCGTAGTCACAATAAAATTATTCTCAAGTTCAATGGCCGAAGTAACAAAAGAATCGGCTTGAACAAGACCACTGAAGTCTATTAGCAAATTTACGACGCATGATATATGCGCATGCACAGACCTATCTCGTGACCTCCACACATATCTATAATATATTATTTATTACCTATGAAAATACATATCACGACTCAATAATAACTGGACAATTATACAATAACAATGAAACTATTTAAATATTATTACGAAACAAATATTCAAATTTTAAATTACATTGGTAATGTTAGAAAATTATATTTCAAATCACTACGAGTTTACGTACATTTTAACTAAAAGTGCAATTTTTTATTTCATTATAGTTAAACAACATTTCAAGATAGGACAATAACTAACCAACAATGCTATTTACAATTTCCAGAGGCACGTCCCAAATGGCAGACGTTACCAGAAGTTCCCGGTTACGTACCAGTTTACATCCGCAACGGTGACACGCCGCTTTATGAAATCAATCCGGATTTAGCAGAAGCTTTCCACGCTTTGCCTATAGGCCGAAGTGTTAACAAACAAGTTGAGGCTTCCTCTGATATAGAACAAGAGCCACCACAAAATATTCCGGATGTTATACCTCTTGAAGATGAACATACCTATGAAAAGAAGGTTTTGGAAAAAAAGAAGAAAGCTAGCTACGATATCCTGAAACCTGTTGAACGCAGTTAAATTACGTATTTACGTATTAAAATAATCGATTTTAGGCATTGTTGTTGTTTAGGTTGACTACACTTAGTCCTAAGTATCGTGTAGTCTAAGCCATTTAGTATTTAATAATGAAAAGTGAGATTTTGGGTGAAACACCCGTCTACTTCAGTTCGATGAACTCTACTTGCCACTTAGCATACTGAATATTTGTAAGAAATTAAATATAACAATTTACACATATTTTAAACTTTGTACTCATTATGTTATATAAATATAAATTATTATTTATTGTTTAGATATTTCATTTTATCTCTGGGAATAAAGTATAATAAACATAACCAACTGGGAACGTTTTAATTTATACATTTCTTTCTTATGTTATTTACTTACAAAAGCTGAGTAATATATCACTCTGGTCTCCACTTAACTTAGAGACTTTATGTATGCCTTTGCAACATCCAAGCCTCGTTAAAAAAAAATTAAATACCTACTACATACCTCGTAAACTAATACATTCATTGAAGTACCTATTAATTGTGTCATGAATATGACAGAATTAATCGATATATTAAGAGAACCGAAGGAAAAGAGAACCTAAGTCACTCAGTTTTAATTTGAAATAGTGCATGATGAATGGCGGAACACAACGCCGCTCTTCTTCCGATCTTGCCAAAGCGCGGAAATGAAAATAATTTAAATATGATATCCTGGACTGGACATAAAATATACAAACCATCGCGTATATACTTCGGACTATACCCTACACAAGTTAGCTTGATCTTCTTGACAGATGGGCTAGTGATGCGAAACAGGAAATATCGATACGATAACACGATGGAATGCGTAATTCAAATTAGAATAAAAATTTTGTTTACTTATTTTTCTGAAATGAGTTATACCAATTAAAGAGACCCCAACCAAAAGGGCTCCCGTTTGTAACAATAATTTAACAATGATTTTAATAAGGATTTTTTGTAATCGATATTTGTAACAGTTACTGCCTGTTATTCGCGTCCCATCCGCCTGACCGATATAATATTGTACAAGCGTCTATTATTTTCAGTGTTCCTATTTAAATTTTTCTTTAAAGCAATAAAGTCTTAAAATTTTCTGATAACTTTTGAATCTTTAGGAACTTTTGTGTTATACGTATTTTTTTAAATAATTTTGCCATTTTTAAAATTATTAAATTAATAAAAAAATATATGTTCGTCATTTCAAAGATATGTGGATCAGAAAAATTTACATCTGTCAAAATCAAGCTAACTTGTACAGGGTATAAGCGACCAGAAAACCAAGATAGTGTCAGTTGCGTTTATCACTTTATTAAAATAGATGACTTATCATTGTCCTAAATTGAATGAGAGAGAGAATTGAAAACAAAAAACATTTGACCAAAAGATTTTATATATTTTATGGTTCCTTAAAAAATTAGACATTTACATTTACAAATTATCTTTATTTTAATATATAAAATTAAAAAACTTCGATTAAAATTATCGATTTTTACCTTTTAAGCAATACGAAATAAATTTCCATTATCTATTTAAAGGTTTTTAATTGCCTTTTGGCAATTTTAATAAGACAATAGAGATGTTGGTTTCCAGTTGCAAAATACAATTACATCTAGAATATCATAGAATTCATCTACAGTATAAAAAAATTTTTTTTTCTACTGTAGATAGATCTTCTACTTCCAATTAAAATGAAATTACATATTTAGACTTAAGAAAGTGCTTATTTTTGGGATAAAACGAAAATAAAAAAAACATAGTCAATTTTAAGGTGAATCTTGCTCTTAAATTTAACATGAATATACATACATATACATTTATTTTATATAAAACAATTGTAAACCTAATTTAAAATTAATTTGTAATTATGACCGTCGCATCGTCAACATCACGTTAATTTCCCATATTATAGTTCTTAAATTTGTTATAACTTCTTTTAATTGTTTATTTTTGAGCACAACCTGTAATTAAAGAAAATATTATTAATTATTTTTAATTTGAAGGAAACAAGACACACTGTAATTACCATCCTATCCCACCCCATATAAGGCAGAAAACTCTTTATCCTGGCAAAAACAATAGGTTCGAGTTATATTCATGTTGTAATATCAAACATGTGCGCAAATTTCAAGTAAATCGGAAGACAAGTGGATCAAAATAGTGTTGCAAGATTTTCTTATCTCTATTCGGTGGAAAGTGGGGGAACGGAGTGTCTTAAAGTGTTAACCTAGTGAGGTTCCCCTGCCTACCCTGCTATATGCGAGATACAGCGTGAAGCTATATATGTACCTCCATATAATATATACATGAAGAATAATCTTTAGACACTTCGTAACGCATAGTGAAGTGCAGAAAGTCAATATTTCACATACGATAATAGAAATACATTTAATAAAATATATATTACCTACACTAGTACGTGTTAGACTTACACCTATGTATAAAAAAACATTCACGTTGCTAAAACTATGCGATTACGCATCAATGGGACCTCTAATATATAGTTACATACATACATACATAACTTCACACTGTATCCCGTATATAGCAGGGTAGGCAGAGGGAACCTAGTGTTAAGATACTCCGTCACTTTCCGCCGAACTAATATATAGTTGTCATGTTTGTTCCCGCACAGTAGTGAGAACCTAGTGTCAACACTAGTTTGCGTGTTCAGTGGCGGATATAAACGCCGCGCTTTGCCTTAAAACAGCGGAATTTTTTTTTTATGGATAACGGATGGCAAACGAACAGAAAGACCATCTGATGGTAAGTTACCTTCGCCAATGAACATCTACAACACCAGAGATGTTGTAGATGCGATGCGGACCTAGAGGACACAGATGGAAGGGGAGGACAATGTAGTCCGCTATAGGAACCACCACATTTTGGGGAAAGGGTGGGTGGGAAAGGGGAAAACCTGGCTTACATGCCATCGAACCGGAACACATCTTTAGATATTTTGCGGTTCGTCTTTGACATGATAGTGGTCGCGAACCAGACGGAGGACGAGCCTCCTACAACCTAACGAAATAAAAATAATTTAAATATGATCATTCCAGAACCAACAACCAACCATGCTCACTGCGCCACGTGACCTCATGAATGATAAATTTAAAATATCAATCTCTTGAAACACTCCAACGCAATTTCTTTTAAAGTATTTATTAATTCATTTTAATTCTTATTAGCCTGTAACGCCTGTTGTGGCGCAGAGGCACAAGCGTGTGTCTGTAAACGCGACGGGTTGTGGGTTCGATGCCCACTCCAGGAAACGTAAAATTTAGTATTTTCATTTCTTGGGTTTGGTAACAAGGCAAAGCGCAGCGCAAGTTCCGCCACTCAACACGCAATGCCTCAATTTGGCGGAAAGTAGGGAACGGAAATGTTGAAAGAGAATGGAGTGTCTTAACACTAAGTTCTCTGGTTCCCTCTGCCTACCCCGCTATATGCGGGATACGGCGTGAAGTTAAAAAAAAAAATTCTTACTAGTTTATATTTAAATCAAAAGATCAATACAGCTTTCTATTACCGTTAATTGTTTTTTAAAATACGTTAACATTCAAGGAATACCTGTTCAGTTAAATTTTTGTTTTCTTCTAAAGCTAATTTGTACGACTCCGTATTCCTTCTTTCATCCAGCGCTTTGTTTTCAGCTTCGTCCTTCAAAGGAATAAGACTTTCCATATGCGTGTATTCCATTCCCTGTAATAAAATTAAAGGTTTAAAATAAAAGTAATTCTTAATAATATAAGCACCGTTGTGGCGCAGTGGAACAGTGTCTGACTGTAAAGGCAATTGGTTGTGGGTTTGATTTCAACTACGAGGGAATTATATTTTATTAATAAATTTTCTTTTATATTTTATTAATAATTAAGTAAGACATAGGGCAGCATTAAGTTCCTTCAGTCGACTCACAATACCTCGAATTTAAAATATGTAGTGTCTTGACACTAGGTTCTCTCTACCTACACTGCTATGCGAGACATAGAAGTTCTTAGACGACTTCTTTGGCAGACCAAATAATAACTTTCCAAAAAAATTACTGTTCGCATTATCCTATGTATGTAGAGAAAATGATTCTAATTTTTGAATAAAGGGTATTTAAACATTGAAAAATATTTATTATAACGCTTTATTAAAATATTAATATTTAATAATTGCAATATAATTATTAATCATGTATTTAATTGTTCTTAAAATTAAATACTAGATAGAAAAACAAATCGTATCGTAAATTGCCGATAACTACTAGTCCAATTTATAATAAATAAATATATATATATATATATATATATATATATATATATATATATATAAATAAGTCAAAAAAAGGTAATATGATTATCCGGGGTTTTCGATTATTCGTGAACCCCCTAACCCATCATTGTCCCTGATAATGGAGGTTCTACTGAAGTAGCGTCTATACAACACATTCCCAAGTATGAGATCTAAAAACAAAAAGTGGCCAGGAAAATGTGCTTAAATTGGAATTAAGTTTGCAAAGAACTAGGTCAAGATTGGAGCTAAAAGAAAAAAAAAAGTTGAGTATAAAATTGCAAAAAATCAAGCTCTGATATATAAAGCCCCCTGAAAAAAAAATTATCACCAAAATTCGATAGTGAATTTAGTAAATACCTTTACATCCTATATTGGCTTCCCTAAATATAACAACTTCTCTAAAAATTCCCGGCTTCTCTAAATATATACCGGCTTCTCTAAATTTACCGGCTAGCCTAACAAAAATTTTCACCCCTCGCCACTTTTCTACTGTATAACTTTAAAAGAAAGAAAAATAAGTAACTCACTTGACAAGTCTCATTGCACTTTTCGTATATAAGCCTCAATCTTTTGAATAGCAATCGTATAGTACGCAATTGTTCTTGCATTTTTGCCTTTTTGTCGTTACTGGCGTTTTCTCCGTGAGGTGTTCCGTTTGGCGGTTGAATTGCTTTCAATGTTTGAAATACATCCTGAGTCCTGCTTACGATATCTTGCACTGTTTCTTGACCAAACCTTAATGAAAAAACGTCAATTAACATTTAGTATATAGTATTATTTTTTTACCTTCACGCTTTATCCCGCACATCAAGGCAAAGACCTACCAAGTACCTGCCTTCCAAGAGGCAAAGGGAACCAGAGCACCTAGTGTTAAGACACTTCGTTCTCTTTTGACATTTCCATTCCCCATATATTTTTTTAAAATATTAAGTACATTTAATTTTGAAAGATGCTTTTACCCAAAAGGGTCCACATTAACACTACAAACAAGGAATATTTTATAATATTTTTTCTCCAATGAAGCAATAATAGAATAAGTATAAATAATAATAAAATAATTTCAGAATTATCATTATAAAAACATTCCATATTTTTGATTCCAAGATGCCATTGCTGTTTTTTACAGTTAGAAAGTATATGACTTTACAATATACATACAATGATTTTTGAAAGAATTATGATTTTCAAGGAATTCATTAATTATTTTCATTTCTCTAGTCTGACAAGGAGTTTCGCTAATTGTCTCAATATTATGTGCACTATGCTTACCCTAACTTTTTTTTAATACAGTTAAATTGAAAAAATCCTCCATTTTTGATTTCAGTTAAAAATGAAAGAATAGCAGATTTCAAGTACAAAACAACATACTTGCACAAAGAAGCTGTGTTAAACTCCTTGCTCTGTTGTGGAGGTGGTGCTGGGGCGGACGGAGGGGGATTAGCCACTGCTTGTACACCACCCCCGGCTTGGATACCTAAAACATAAATAATATTATATAAATATTTAATATATGAACAAATCAAAACACACATGTTAGAAAACATAAAAATGATTGACTTATCTGACTTACATACTAGAGGCCCATTGACATGTTAACAAGGCATTGCCAGTAGCAATGTATAAGTCACTTTATATAAACATGGATGTCAAAGTAGTGTGTGTTACATTTATTTTGTTACTTCAATATACTTTTTAAGCATTTTTTAATATTTTAGAAAAATATTAGCATTTGTGCACTTATTCTCTATATAAACTATAATTGTACCAAGTTTTTGGTTCACATATTAATATATAGATAATGGAGATATATGGGTTTGATTACCACTCCGCCAAATGTTTACATATTGATACCTTAATCGGTACACCAGCCAGCTTCATCTGAGTTCACAGTACAAGCTTGAAATGTACATGTAAGTATATACTATGTTTTACCACTTCAAGTAGAAAGTGTAGAGACAATAATGTCTATTTGAATATTATAATTATTTTTGCCTTTAGGATCTATACATACCTTGTTGTTGAATAGCCTGAGGACCAAGACCTCCTGGACCTGGACCTACTCCTGCCATTGGTGTGCCCATACCCTGAAATATGTAAATAAGGCAGGTGAATATACTCAATATAATAAAAAACATATAATGAGTGAAATCAAACATTCTCTATTGTTTTATCCTTCATATATTTATATGTATAGTGGAGGACCCTGTTGTAGCGCAGAAGCACAAGTGTGCGACTGGAAACCTGACATTATGGGTTCGATTCCTAGAGGAAATGGAAAGTCAAAATAATATTTACAACTTTAATTTCCTGGGTCTGGTAACAAGGCAAAGCGTGGCATTGAGTTCCACCACTCAGCAAGCAATGCCTCAATCGGGCAGAAAGTGGGCAATAGAATTGTTCAAAGAGAATGGAGCGTTTCAACACTAGGTTCTCAGGTTCCCTCTGCCTACCCTGCTATATATGAGATACAGTGTGAAGCTACAAAAAAAATAATTAAGAAGAACATACCTGTCCTCCCATACCCATATTTCCCATCTGGCCTGGCATTGCTGCTCCATATGGAGGCACCATTTGATTGCCCATGCCCACCATACCTGTATTACCCATAGGTCCTCCCATAACACCTGCAAATGTTTAAGTTGTATGTTAACTCGATAAAATTCAATATATTATCCAAGTAAAAACTTAAAAAAGCTTATTTTGATTACAGTTAAAAATTTTGATAACTTAAGACGTTATTTTTGATGTATGTAGAGATATAGATTTATTCTCTATTTACAAAACAAGTAAATAAACTTACCGGTTAACTGATTGGGCATTGATTGCATTTGACCGCCCATAGGCCCGCCAAAGCCCGAACGCATAGCGCCAGCATTTCCCTGGAAGCTACCAGGAAATTGATGTCCTTGTCCTGCCATCGCTTGGAATTATTTTTGTACTTATTTTAATTTATTATCCATAAGCAAGTTCAGGAAAAATGTAATGTAAATGAACTAAGCAAAAGCTACAATTAGAAATAATAGGACTTGTCAGGACCTACACTGAGAGCAATAAAATGCTTGTATGTGAAATAATAATAGTAGAGATTTAGTTGGGACTTTTTTGATTTACACCTTGATTATCACCAAAACGAAAAGTGAAAGAGCGAATATTTGACATTTCATACACTGACATTTGTGATTTGACGATTCGAATTTTGACAATACTCGTCAAATTTAATGTTGCCAAATACAGAAACCAAAAGAAATAAGAAAAATAAATGGCAGCAAATAAATATTAATAATAAACCGCAAGAATGTAATTACATTTTCTAATCGCGAAACATAAAAATTGTACGTTAAAAAATATATTAAAGGTTATTCACTATTTTTTACAATATAATTAACTCTTTCTCTATAAAATAAAAAAGATCTATAGCTACTCCTAGAAATGTCATTCTTTAAAAAAACTAAAATTTAGTAGATACTATGACTATGATTTATAAGACTACGTTGCTAGATAGGTTAAAGCGTAAAGCTGCTATTTAATAAATATATATATTTATAATTCTACTCTTGACTTTAAACATCAGCTCTTCTATACTAAACATTTCTTACTTAGACAACGACTAAGCCATTTAATATATTAAATAAATTATTGTATGAAACATCAAGAATATTTGATATTTGCAGATTCACGCTTTATCCCGCACAAAAGGGTAGTCAGAGTGAATACTCCGTTCGCCGCTTCCCACCCAATTCGAGACATTGCGCGTTAGGTGGTGGAACTCAACGCCGCACTTTTTTTTATACGCTATTTGACACCATATTTTTAGCAACATTTGGGGATTGTGCTTAGATAATTATTTGTTACATTAATTGTTATTTCTGCTTATTTATTACTTTACGTTACTAGATTTCACATTAATGCCTCTTGAATGAAGAATATATCTATATATATATATAGGTATACCTAATCTATATTTAGGTATACGCTGCATATATATCAGAATACTTATATAAGAAGTGGAGGTACTATTTATTTAAAAAAATAAAAAGGATAATAACTAATAATAACGAAAGAATTACTTACTTATCGAACAAATGGAATAAAAATGTACTTATATATTCGTATTCATTCGATTGGGATACACCTACAATCCAGGGTGGTATTATTCTAGAGATAAAAAGGTTAACTTCACTTTAGCTTAACTGATCCTTCTTTTTAACTTCACGCTGTGTCCCGCATATAGCGGGGTAGGCAGAGGGAATCAGAGAACCTAGTGTTAAAACACTCCATTCTCTTTCAACATTTCCGTTCCCCACTTTCCACTTCCACTTTTTTATTTTTCCTATCGTAATATTATTTGTAAGTTATAATACTCATACAGACAAATCTTTTCAGAAAGGGTTATCCACTTCTCATACAGTATAACGTCGTATATCGAACCGGTGTTTCAAGATTTTTTTTACATTTTTATTTTATAGTACATAATATTTATTTTTATTTTAATAAAAATGATGATAAAATACTGGATAGTAAAACACGGCGAGAGTCATATGTTTCCGGTAACTGCTAAAGCAATTCATTTTCTAGAAACAATTTAGAAACTTCTATATAACTCCTTTTGGCCTTCAAAACAAAACGAATTACTCAGTTGTGCTTTAGTTGCAAAAAAGAAAACGTGTCGTTTAACACTGAACAGAAATTAGTAAATATCAAATTAAATCAATAAAATGTTGTAATTCGAATATCCGGGGTTTTCGATTATCCGTTAACCTCCATACCCACTATTACCCCGGATAATAAAGGTTCTACTGTACTTAGTAAATAAAAGATGTTGCGTGTTAGATGTGTTTTTTTTGTTTACCAAATCAAGAAATTGTTATGTTGAACGAATCTTGCCCGCTTTTTCGTTTGCGTATACTTTATGACCCCTGTATCTAATAATATTTAATAGTATTAGTATACTATAATAGATAATAGTTTATCAAACCTATTTTCATAGTTTAGATTATAAAATTCTAGTTTTTATTATTTTCATTAATGTCGAGAATTGTTCTTAATAAAAAATAAAGTAAGCCTTAGTGTTCCACTGTAGTCTCCCTAAGGAATCTACATGCCAAATTTAATATTTCTACAGTCAGTAGTCTCAGCCTTCAGTTATAGGTATGTTGTTATCAGTAAGTAACAGGGGGATTTCGACATATCTATATGTAAATTTATTTTAAAGACTTTTACCTCATTAAAACAAATTCTTAAGGTTTTTTTAACTAGTTAATATAACAAACAACTTAAGAATTTTCCTGTCAGACTAGTTAAAAACTTAAGGATTTTTGTCTCAGTGCAAGTTAAAGATTTCTCTAGATGTTATAAGAACTAATCCGATGAGTCTCTCTAAATAGCAAAATTAAGCTGAATTTCTTTAATAGCTCTGATGATCTCATTGATTTGAGAGACAATTTCACAACGATTTCAATCTGGACGCTCGCCAAGTTGACGACGAGTATTCTTCCGACCTACTTATTTATTCTCAAACTAAAATTTTAAATAGATCAAGAGACAAATTTGAACACGAATAGAAAATCTTTATATTTATAAAACAGTTGACACGAAAAAAATATATCTAATGGATGAAGAAGGCGGGAAAATAAAACAACAAGTTACACCTTATAAAATTATCTTCCGTTTTAGATTATCCTAAATTAAGTACATTATAGTATAATTTTAAGTTATTCATAACAATAGTTAGGTATTTATTATGAATACACTTCTATATACGTAATACATAATTAAATTGTGCTTATATTAGTGTGAATGAAATGCACTTATGGACTGTTCGGCTCTATACAGCATACCATACATCTGATTTTATGATATGTGTATATATTATTGTTAGAATATAGTTATTTATTTATTATATGATTTATACAATAGCTTTTCTATATTTTAAGGCAAGATGGCCACGTACATATATGGCTAACATGGTTCATGTTTTTGGTACAAGTCTAATATTATACTATACTTAAAGTTAAAGTGTGTATAATTCAATATATCGGACCGAATCTTGGTTTTAGCTCAGACACTACCGCGATGAGAGATTCGATCCATACGATAAATATTCAACAATTTTTATTACTCTTTCACATAATAAATAGTTATTAACATGTAGATTTACAAATATCAACAAAATAAATTACGAATAACAGCATATTATAATAACTAAAGTTAACTTATGAACTAAGATTCTGTGATAATTCTATATCTAGTGCCCTTAGCTTGTACTATAACGCCGGCCTCATTTATTTATTTGCAAGTTTTACAATCGAGGTGATTTTTTTTTGTTTATTTCGGAGAAATAGTTAAAAAGTTTTTAATACACATTTTTGTTTTCCCTAAAGGGAAATATCGAGAGGACGGCCAGCGAAAGTCAAAACTTATTACATTAATATTACATGGACTAGTAATTGATTTATTCTAACTAGTAAGTACCCTATACCGCTTTGGAGAACAAATACGTATGTAATTTTACGAGGGCCTATAAAAGTGTGATTCACATATGTATATAAGAATAAGTACATTTCTTACATTAAACAATACATAGATAAGCCCTTTATTGCTCTCCTCTAACCTTAAGCTAAACCAAGTCCATCTTAGGACGTATTGAGCAATATGGACGCGTAATACAGACCTAATAAAAGCTAATATTATTATAATTTTCGCCTATTTATATATTTAACTACGTTTTTCCTTATATACGTCAAACGGCACTGTATCATATCAAAGCCAGATCTGAATATTTTGGGTATAATTACATGTCCATATTTATTTGCATTCATTAATATAGGAACGATTTCTAGAGAGACTATATTGTTATTTAATAAAATAAAAAAGCTTACAATTTTTTCATTATCATTTTTAGGCTGTACTCGAAGGTTTCAAATTCGCAATAAGCATTCAAGTAGGCCTTGCATTATACCTTTTTTATGTCCTCAAATATACGTATCCTTATTTTGATAAAGTATGAGTGTATATTTACAAGACAAACAAGTGATAGGGAAGTATTTTGGAAGAATTACAAATCGTAAACGAATAGAGTTTTTTTTTTATGGAACGGACAAGGCAAACGAGCGTACGGGTCACATGATGGTAAGTGATCCCCGCCGCCCACGGCCCCGTGTAACACCAGAGGAGATACAGCTGCATTGCCGGCTTTTGAGGTGGGAGTAGGCGCGCTTTTTAAAGATACTCATGTCGTATTATTCAGTGGCACGTGGTGGAAATTCCTACGAAACCGCACAGTACTGGAGTGCCACGTATCCAGGTGATGTGGATGGTATTTTCATTTGTGACGTACTGTGCGGTTAGAAAATACGCGTTGTTCCGACCCATCCATTCAAGTCACCGCATACTATTAATTTTTCATTCCGTCTTACATTACCTAGAACTTCCCTGACACTCTCCCAGAACTCCTCTAGCTCACTTAAAGAAGCTGAGATAACAAGAATATTCTTGTTATCCCCAGGTTGAAGCGAACCCAGAGGAGCCTCGGGTTGATCGCCTTGTATTCTACCACTGCAATCACCAATCGAGAGCTCTTCGCAAGTATCCATATTAATAAAAATATCGTTTCATACAAATATATAAATGTACTTAATTGTAGATCTAAAAAATATTCTATAAGTAAAAAAATAGGTATGTTATTAGGAAGTTGAAACAATGAGGCAAGATCATTACCGTTGCTACGTATTGGCCATTCTCATGCACATAAAGAAACTTATCGAAAGTGACCACTCGTGTTGCTTCAATCCTTCTTTCTCACTAGTGAGCAACAAGAAGTTGAGCATTAACTTTAAATATTATAAGACTTTGGAGGAAAAACATTGATGACGCGTTTCAAAATTTTGAAGTGTCAATTTCCAATGGTTCCTTTATTTGCTATGGCTCCATTATCTAACGTATTCGTACGATATGTACGTAAAATTTATATTATTAATTTCCTAACTCCCCTCACTCATGCACTGGCCTATATAAGTACCCTCATCTTGTCTTAATACTAGCGTAAAAGCTTATAGCTTATATTTGGTTGATACAAATCAATATACTTGATAGGTTGCAATGCTATTTGGTTTTGCGGTAACGCCATGTAATCGCCGCTCACGAATTAATACTTACATTATCTACCTCGCCACATTTTAAAACCGCATAATTTTGATAATGGTTTTAAGTTTTAAGTTTTTATATTTTTACATATAATCGTGTAAGATGAACCTTCTCTCCTACTGCATACGAGCTTCTTGTAGTTGCGGTGGATAAGAAAGTGGTGGCAGAAGTGGTGCCTGCACTCCGCCTCCAGGTAATGCGTAGTATGGGGACATGTAGCCAGCACCACTAGCCGCGGCTGCAGCTGCTGCTGGAACCAATTGAAATGTTTTAATATTTTATATTTATTAATGCTTATAGGTTAATACTCAAAGTAATCTTTGAGTTTAGAATATTATTTTTATATCATAATATTCTTAATCTATTATAATTGTTCTTCATAGTATAGTCATGAACACGTATGGACACGAACCTGCAGCTGTGGCATAGGGATCGAATCCAGCCGCTGCGTACTGTTGCTGATAGGCAGCAGCACCTTGAGCCGCAGCTGCCTGGTATTCATATAAGTGGTTGGCAGCAGCCACGGCAGCGGCGTGTTGGATCTGAGGTAATTGAACCAAGCCCCCGGCGCCTCCGCCCACGCTTGCCCCCACACCTCCCACAGCTCCTACATAGCTAGGCGCTCCATACACGTAACCTGGCGACAACCTGCAAGTGTCATAATATATTATTTTACATTATACTCTACTATATATTATTTTAGGCGCTGGAGAATATTAAAAAACTTCCAGCGTCTAAGCATGAACCCGTGATGATCTCCCACTCGACTCGACTCGACAAAATCGAACCGTGAAAGGTCATCAATATATTAACACGTTCCAAATCACACTATAAGTACCTAGCCCCATTTGCAGCCTGAAAGACACGAGCATCTAGTCTTGTTATGTTAGTAGACATCGATACACGGTTATGTATTATGTAAGTACACGAATCTTAGTTGTCGTGGTCGATCCGCCGTCGTGCGTCACTGCCCGGAAAGTAAAAAAATCTTTTAAAATATGCCAGCGGTAGCAACTTCACTGCGACGAAAATAACTATGTCTTATAGATGTTGCTTTCTTCCGTAGCACCGGAGTGGCAAGTTTGATATTTTAATTTGGCTAAAGTTTTAGATATTTGAAAATTTACTTTTAATATATCTAAAACTTTAGCCCATGTCAATATCATTTTAACAATTTGGATATAAATATCAGAACGTATAATACAGAGTTAGAATTTAACATATTACCAATTTAGTTTGGAATAATTTTTTGCTTTTTACAGTATATAAGTTAATCTAAATAATCATATATTTAAATATATAACAAAGTATGTCACTGCAAGGATATGAAGACCTTTTGAATATTCATGTTTTGTATCTGTTCCAAAAAATAAAACCAACTGTTAAGTTTTAAATTAGTTCAATATTATTTTTTTGTGTCACTGTAATAATAATTTAAATACAATTGACTTTTAAATTTTAAGGGACGTCTAGCAATAAATTATTCATGAATAAAACATTCGCTAGTTGTAGAATAGAAAGAAGTATTTCGTCATTAATTAATTAAATTTATATAGTGTAAATGGATTGGATAAAAGTCACATAAAAAAGTGAGATGCTGAGTATGCTATTTTACGCCCCACAGTGACGGCGGGCGGTCAAGTCTGTTCAGTTCAAGAGCGCTCGTAGCGCGCTGCATCAGCGTTTACAAAGGGTTCTCGGCGGGGCCTACGCTACTTATTTCACCATTTATCGACCGTTTGTCTTTTTCCAACGTTATACACGTCAATAGAGACGGATTGATGGATGTTCGAAAATTGTAGCGGGGTTGATTAGTTTGGTAAGAGGGCTAAAGAGCTACGCGCATGCGTCGAATACGCCCGGTCGGAGGCTCCGCCCGCCCTAACCGCCCACCTGTGGTGTTCTAGTCTTTCGTAAATGCAATACCTACATCAGCACCAACTGCCCTATATATAAAAGTACTAAACATATCAAGGTTCTTAAAATTTCTAAAACATACAAAAACTTATAGGAATTAAGGTATAAATAAAACACGCGTACAGAGCAATATAACACTGGCGAAACGGCACACAAGCTGTCACATCTACGGTTACAAAGACAGAATCTAAATTTTATTTATCTCTAAATTTCCTATCTGTTAGAAACCTACTTTTCCACTCTTAAAGAAAAGTGTTTACTTACATGCATGTTCCTATAATAACTATTTGGAATCGCCGTGAAAAATAGACTTTAAAGGCTGAAATGTATTCATTTTTATTAATAATATAGCATAGAAATTTGAAGAACCTAATGGAGTTGAGCTTTCAAATAACAATTTTACATGAAATTCTAATAAATTAATGAACAACCATTGATATTATTACTTTGTGGTGGCCTTGGTCACCGTGACAACATTATCTTTGCATTATCACAATATTTATTGTAGTGAAATAATGAAAATTAAAAAGTACGTACGACACGACGGCGGCGGAAGACAGAAACCACGCATTGTTATTTTGCGTAGTCTCACGTCTCATATAGGTAATGAGCCACCAAAAATGTACGTAACAGAACATCCCTCTCAAGAGCCATTCACATTTCGGCGAACGCAATGTCCTACTAACAGTTTAGGGTCTTTCTTTTATTGATAACTTCAGACCCTCTTATAGAGCCACAGCATCTGCTAATTTACATGAAGAACATTGTGTTCTCTAGCTACGGTCGTTGAAACGTGAATGGACCCTATAACTCGTGACTCGCCAATTCCTATGTTTTGACCCAATTATCTTTTATTTGATCACATTTGCGGTCATTTTTATTATTTCGTTTTTACTAAAGAGTAAGTATAGACCAAACTTTATATTATCAATTGTAATTAAAAATTATTTAATGTATCAATGAATATTTACACATCTATCTATAATTTGAAGTTAGCACGATCATTTTTAGTAGTATTCAATCAATAATATAAAGCATGGTTTTTAAACTTATAAAACATTTTAGGCCGCGCCACAGGCTACAAGGGAAATTCGGTTACTCAGTACTTGTAAGTGTATTAAACGAAATCCACCACCAACAAAACTCAATTCAAATCAACAAAATCTTACACGAACACGGCATAAAACATAAAATTAAAGAAAACATTGAGTGTCGAGAACGATGCGAATAGTGATGGCGATGGGCGGCGCCCGCGCGGCTTGCGCCGTCACGCCGGCGCCGCCCATGCGACGATATAGCTTCAAAACGTAAACATTTAAAACCCAATCGACTAATTCACACCCAAAAACGAAAAATTCACTCTCACGCTCACGCTTGCCATAGATACCTATGTGAAAATGTTTGATTATTTAGTCTAGGTGTGGTCCGCCGGCTGCCACGCCGCTAGCCGTCCGGAGACGCCGCTCGCCTCATCTACCGAGACAAAAGTCAGCTCAGCTAATGGTACCGACATTTCAATACTACTCATCCTTTACTTACCTACTTTACCATTGGTTGCAACTCGAAATCTCTTCACTATCTCATTCTATAGCATATATCGGACACCGATTGTTGCATAGAGAATAAGTTTATTTTTAATATATCCCGCGCCGTGCCGATAACTTCTTTCCGAAAAATTTAATTGTCACAGTTTAGTTTGTACTAGACCTACGACGAGTGTTTTGAATGATAAGGTCTGATTTTTGTCTCGTGAGATGTATTTGAAGCGGCATGCGGCGCCGCTTGTGCTGGCAAATATCGAAGTGTTGAACCATAGAACATTGATGCAATATAGATGCTTTTGAGGCGACAGAGGCATTCTAAACTTACCCGTAATGCGCTGGCAGAACTGTAGGATAACCGGCACGAACTCCCGCTGCTGCAGCTGCGGCTAACCCGAATCCTGCAACAAATATTTTTGTTTCAAATAAATGCTGCTTTAACGATGTGATAACGAAATGTATAAAGATTTCAGAGGAAGAACGTATTCTGTCATCGTGTACGCTCTCAAAAACTAAAAGCTATTTCTATTCATACCTAACGGAAGTTCGTAGAAAGTAGAGAAAACTTAAAATGAAAATATTTATTATCCAGATTGGACCAGATCCAAATGACACAAGAATCAACTTAGCGTAGTCGACGTCAGAAATGTTAATTTCTTTTTATTGCATTGTTAAGCCGCTCGAGGCATCTATTTTGGTCGCTAGCCGTCCGCCTGGGCTCCGGCATCCAGGGACATATCTCTTGACACGACGGCACTCGCTATAAATGGCTTGTAAGTAGTTACCATCATGACATCAAAGCATATATCTCAAGCCGTGACCGCTCAACTCGGAGTCAATCAATCGACATATATGTATGCATGTATTTCATCACGTCTATATCGTCTACATATTACACATTACATAGGATATAGGAAGTTAGCAATTTCGATAACAGTACTATATGATATTTCATAGCAAATCGGTGATGAATGTCTAACGATCATAGGTGCGTGACATATGTCCGGTTCGGTTGTTATGGTGAAATTTCCCCTGCTATTACAACAAGCCACGCGTCCGGAGTGGCCCCGGATGGAGTCGCGGTTCGACTGTTCTGATAATGTTTGACCTTCAGTTACTAATTGCCAGCTTACCAATATTTTTTAATCGGAATACAATCAGTATTTGGAATAATGACATTTTGCCTTACATCGTTTTAGCTATTTCGTAAAAGTTAATTAGAAACAAATGAATAAATGTTTTATACATAAAAGACATTTATCTTTCTCGAAAAGTTATGAAGATGATGAAGTGGTAGAGTTATTTAGATCTTGTATCAAGTAAACTATTCCGGAAACAAAATTTTTATTTGAATACTTTATCGTTTATTTACCATCGAATATATTTAAAAAGGCTATCAAGTTACCCTTAAAATTAAAAGGGTTGGTAGCGTGTTCCTAGAGCGCGTGATGTGCCGCCGCAGTGCGATCGATGCCATACCATTTGACGGCCGAGGTCGAACCACTGTCCACCACATAAGCCTTATCTGATTCATTATTTTTTCCTCTTTACAATTGTGACACGGCCTAAATGCAACGGTCTTTTGTAGGCCGCGTGTGACCTAGATAGTTACTTCACCCGTAATCGATTATCGACACCATAATAGTTTTATTTCAATTCGATAAAATAATGATAAGTAACGGATATTCAAGAATGACTGAATGTATGACGCAGATTTCTACGTATATTAGTCACCATCTCCTGAAAAACGGGCCGCACACGTCTCTGTAAAGTAAATACGCTTTGTTTTAATGTTTTTGCTTGGTTTCAGGAGTTCGAGCACGGGTCGACGAACTGCAAAGCCGACACCGAAGCTTAACGACGTTTGTAAGGATTCTACGGAAATACGATTTTAGACTCAGGCGGCATACGTAAGCCAACAATTCATTCCTCGGTTTCTTTAATTTTAACTTCATAATAAAGAAACTAATTTAATCATAATTTACTAATATTATTGGGAAGTCTTTACACAAAATATTGTACCATATGATTCTATTTAATCATGTAATGAGTAAGTCGGTATTTAATGATTCCGAACTTACGTAAACGTGCCAGAGAAACCAAACTTCGCAGTAAAAGCGCAGACTAACGTTCATTACCGTATGTACTAAACAAGCTGGCTTTGTTAATACAATGTAGCATCAATATGTCGTACAAGTTTACCAGCACAGGAATAGACATAAAACAGTCGTGGCCCAGTTGCATGTCCAAATTCATCTGGTTTTGGGTTTGACAGAAAGTTATTTGCTCGCCTTCCTTTTGATGTGACCAGTGCCTTGCTAATATTTTTACCTATCAGCCCGAACACAAATTTATAGATACATTGAAAAGAAGCAATTAATTACTTCCTACAGGCCGTTGATTCCAGGGACAAAATTATTTTTGGATAACACGTGCACGATCTTAAGCAAGTTAGTCAGCGACTTTAGGCTCAACTTCGTTATCATATTATGAAAATAAATGTATCGTACAATAATGATTAAACATTTCTTATTTAAAGTTTTTAATTAATAATATCGTAAAATAAACTCTTTAAAGTTATACTACTTGTTACATCTTTACTTTAAACTATGGACGTAGAAAATAGATACAACTTCCACTTTGTAGGTGGAAGTTAAAACAAAAGAAAAGTTGTTAAGAAAATATGTGGCTTTGGCGCTTCGCCAGCGTTGGTGTCGCAGCAGAGGCGGTGGAGACGTTCCCAAAACTGCGTATATTTAGACAAAATAAAGAGTCAGCCGAAGACAAAACGAGACGCAACTCTTGTTTTATAAATAACCGCGTCGTTCGCCGGACGGATCGGCTCGCTCACCCAACCTCTGCTCGCCAGCTGTTGTACATAAATAATAATTAAGACACGAAGAAAGCTACGTGTTTCTTGAAGATGTTTTAAAGCAATAGAGCTTTGAGTATTATATATTATTTTCCTCAGATATACAGGAAAAACTATTAGTCTATTTTAATTAAGTAGTATTTACTTCACGTCAATATAATTCCATCAACCCAGAGTGGATACTTCAAAGTACTTATTTCAAATCGGCAAAATAAAAAAAATAATAATTAATATGTCAGCTTAGTTGTTAACCTTAAACGGTTTATAAGCAATGTCCTAAAGTAGTAAAGTAATCTGTGATGTCGGCGGATTACGGGGCTTCGTGCGGATGTCGCCTCTAGGGATCGTGTTTCATGGCAAGGGGCGGAACTCTCGCACTCGAGCCTATGCTAACAATGCCTGAACAATAGTAGCACGCGGACTTCCCTATCCGTTGTAAACCTCGTTGATCGGACACCCGCGTTTAATGAACTCCTGGCCAAGATGTTACTGAAAGTCGATAACCTACAATTCATAATTATTTTTAGAGGTTTAAAAAATATATTCTACTTAAACAAATTATTTCCCTTTTCATTATCTTATTTAAATTTTTATGATAATATAGTTATATAGACTTTTTTATATAGAATATATTTAAATTGCAAGTGCTACATAATATATGTAAGTATATATTTCGTTTTATTCAGTCTGGACACCTAGTCAGTCGTCAATTTTGTCTACTGGGACAAATGCCATATGTCCGCATTACGAAGAAGATAGGTACTATTATTTACTTGGAACAGATTCAAAAATTTCACGTTATTTCACGTCATTAATCCAGTGATGTACACTGATATAAATTTTATTTACTTATCCTTTTGTCACTCTAATTATAAGAGATTAAGTATATTTTTAAAATTACCTATAGGTACATACAAAATGCATTCATTTAAATATTTGAATATGGAGTAGGTAATTTCTGTATCATCAAGGAGAATTGTAAATCTCATAAACGCCCTCACACTATGATATATACCTTCCTTTGTATCATTTTGTGAGTTGTTGTAAGTTAAATTTACTCAATATCAGTTCATTATCTGATCAGCTAATCAGTATTTTTTTCTTTTTAACTTCACGCTGTATCCCGCATATAACGGGGTAGGCAGAGGGAACCAGAGAATCTAGTGTTAAGACACTCCATTCTCTTTCAACATTTCCGTTCCCCACTAATCAGTATAGATGTGTAAAATTCATTATCAATAGTTGTGTGTTGAAAGATTTTCTGCTCATAATAAAATAGTAATTTTATCAACTTCCCGATCCGCTGTTTCTAAGGAAGAAAGAGAACCTAGTGTCAAGGCTTTTGTCCATTTTTGAGATATAGTATAATCACACCTACCAACTACTAACTAATTTTGTTATGTATTATGTTTTCATTATTTATTATGTTTAATTTTATGATATAATAGGTAAGTCAATAGGTATCTTTGAGTAGTTTCCTAATAGTACATTAAAATTAAATTTTATTTTAAAAATACATTAGAATTTTAAACTTAACAATCCGAATCCGAAATTCTATTGTAACTAAAAATTATACACAGTATTCATAAAAATTTAATACCAATAATTGCAAGTTTCCGTCGTTTACAATAAAATAAGTCATGATTACAATAAACTCAGATACTATCACGTCGTTGCGTGGTCGCGCAGCTAAGCTAACCATTATGGCTTCGCTTCATACAATTATAACTACGCGCACTGTTATCGATCGGCGTTTCCAATTATGATGCCTACACTTTATTTTTACTTCATATTAAAGTTTTTTTTTATCAAATCTATAATATTATTACTTAATTTTCAAATATATTATTGAATATTTTATACATTACTGTTGAAAATGGCTGCTTTAAAATTTGGTTTAATTATAATGGCATTTATTTAAGAAATATATGTTGTTATGTAAATCAGTATTTTAAAACAAAAAACAAAACAAAATTTAAACAACGCCGTACGGTGCTAGGATGAACCACTAACACAACAATAGAACTAATTTTTAAGCAAATAATTTGAAAATGAAATATAATATTCCAATGTTTAAGGCAGTTGCAGGCGCGTGCGGATTCATCAGTGCATACGACGCTTATATAACAAAGCCGAAATAAAAATAGTGGCATGACAGGGAGTCGGGTAGACGCAGGGCGCATAAATAAGTAATGCACCGGCGAAGGACGATCGGTGCACGCGATCTACAATGCCAAATACATAGGCTAACCCCTCAGCAAACATCTAACAAACTGAACTCTTCATTAATCAATGATGGCTCCTATACTTCACTTTTGCACGTCATATCGCACTTTTATATATTCAAGCCGCCATAGTCGGTAACGGCGATGTCGTACTTGTTAAATATTTATAATTAAAAGCATAAAATCAATAGCTATTTACGTAATGAACTTAATGGAAGAAGACTCCTTAATGGTTATATTTAAGTAATTTCTTAGGTGTAAATCGATTATTTCGGTGCTCATTGCGTTTAATAATTCAACGTGTCGCCGGCCTGTTTGGACAAGTGCCTCGTTCGGCCCTCATCAACACACCCATACAATAAAAGTTTAACAATGTTTTCATATTCGACGTCAGTCCGGCTTAAATCCATGGGTGTATGTAGATACAACGTATTTAGAAACTGGGTTACAACATTTAGTACCACAGCAACTAAATAAAGTATACTATATTTTTAAATAATATATTGCCGTGACGTAATTATCATCATATTCTTTCAATATAAAATGTGTATTGCAAATACGAAACACCTATTCAAATACAGATCGGAACAAAAGAACGATATACTTTATTTGAAAAATGAATCTTTTATTCAAAGATATATTTTATTATAAAATATTAATATGTTTTATAAAAACGTATAAAATTTTTATAGGAAAATAATATTAAAATCTAAAGATAATTACGGATTAGTGCTTATTTATATTGGCACTAAGGCAGATGCGCGCACGCCGAAGACAGATACGGGCTTACGCTTCATCAATGTACGAGAATATATTTTTTATTATAACTCATAGTAGTTTATTCATTGAAGGTCTCGTAAATTTAAAGCTAACTATGTTAACACCTAGAATCCTACATATTAATAATGATCCATATTTGCAATTCAATTAGTAAATTCAATAAAATTCTCATTCCCACTGGGCAGAATGTAAACATTGTAAGTTTTTTGTGGATTTAGAATATTTATGATCTTTCTTAAAATTTCAATGCGAATAAAAACGTTCAGGTATAAAATTGGAGCGCATTTGTCAAAACCGGATACTACATCTTTCACAGCGCACCTTGAGTAATACTTAGATTAATTTAAATAATATATATGTAGGTATTCTAAAAACTGGATTTATAACGGACATCTCATAATATCTCGTTAGGTTTTGAAAGGACCGCCCTGTCTTCGTTTAATTTAAAGTACTATGGGAATACTGAACGGACATTATTCGGTCAGTTATATTTGTAAAGCATAAACATACTGCATCGTAAACCTGAAATCTCGCAAGACAAAAGCTACAGACTAAACAGGGTTTTAGTAGCTTCATTTTTGGTACTAATTCAACAATGGAACGTGTGAGAAGAGATTTTACGAGTATATGCATGCAATAAATCAATTTTGTCATGATTGGATACTACTGATGACAATATCTGTATTTAAGCTTTCATACGGTTCCACAATAAATAGAATTAATAATATTATTGGTTCTATAATGAATAGTAAAAAAGTTAAAAGTTCTATAATATACGTGATAGATATTTAATTATGCAAGTTATAAATCCATTATTTTAAATAAAATTGTAGTTTATTATACATCGATTTAAACAATGATTTTCTTAGCAAAATCATTAATAGACCTATTTATGCCAAAGTACCCTAAAAAAATATCTTAGCTTAGAGAAAAATTATCACCGAAATCTGAAATCAGTAAAACCCAAAAAGCTGCTTAAAATTCTTAATCTAAATAGCCTGGTGAATTACATTCCCTACAATTTGCATTTGTATACGCCAAGCCGTTGGCTTTGTAAGCGAAATTGCCGAATAACGGGCACAAACTCTGGTAACGTCCGTTGTCCATACCCTAACGTACATTATACAGGGGTACAAAACGGTGCATTACTGGGGAAGGGCATATGGCGGACCGGTACACCACGGCCAGGTGGCCCGTCATGCGCGCCCGCACCCATTGTGCCTCGATCCCCCCTTCCCACTTCCCTCGCATGCGCCCGCAAACCAAACAATAAGACCTCCGCGAAACACCAGTAACGATGCGAACCCATTCTTATCCTTTTAACACTTCAAATCGTTACTATCAGCTGGTTTGCCAGCTTCTAAGCTGGTTTAGCATTGATAAGTCTTCTCGTTTTAGTTCTCGTGATGTTTTACATGTATCTTAAAGTAGGTCACAACCACTTTGGTTTCTTTATTACCTATGTACCTTCGTACAATAGTCTATTTCAAAAAATTAAATAATATTTTTTTCAGCATAATTGAAGTGTACATATGCACATATGGAGCATTACATTGTAAAATTTATGTGAACCAGATTCTATTAACAAACATAAGCTAACTCTTAATAGAATATTACTTTCGATAATTAATTTATTGGTCTACCTACATAAATAAAAAGATAAAAAACGTATAAAATGTATAAGGCTAAATAAATACTACTGTAAGGTTGATTTGATTAATACCTTATCGTGTACTATGACTCTGTCGTTATTTCTGCTGCAAATTAGATAGCACTTTACCTGGTCTTTTAGATAGTCAGATAGATGTTATCATACGAGCACAATTCAATAGCAAACAGGAAGTAGGTACGTTATGCATGTCATTCACGCAAAGGTTATAGTAGCAATTATTCTCCAAGTTCCATGTTTGAGCTATAACTAGAAGTTAAACGTTTCAATGTTTTTCAATGTAGTGATATGATTGTTTTTGACTGCAATAGATGAATAAATATGGAAAAGATAAAAAAAACAGTTTATACTTTGAGCATATATGTTGTATGGATATTTTATTTATAAATATTTAAAAAAATAAGAATTTTTAAGTTTCTTCATATAGGTATTATTAATACGTGTATGTTGATAATTAGCATGTGCCTTATTATAAGTTCCAATCTCATAAGCGACCTATATACACTAGCTTTCCGCCCGCGGGAAGCCGCGGGATATAACCGAATATCGCGCGATATGATAAGGAGTATCCTATAGTCTTTCCCAAGGTCTGGACTATTTGTCAAAATTGGTTAAGTGGTTTAGGTGTGAAAATTGTCAACAGTTGACCAATTTTACATGATTTTATGTTTGACAATAAGGAACTTCTATACAAACTTTCATCCCTTATTTTGTCCCCTTCTACTATTTTTTTCGCGATAAAAAGTATTCTATGTCCTTTCCCAAGTACAGTTTTATCTTCCTATCGAATTTCATCAAAATCGGTTCAGTGGTTTAGACGTGAAAGCGTAACAGACAGACAGACAGACAGAGTTACTTTCGAATTTATAATATTAGTAAGGATTATTATATAAGAATACAAAAAAAGTACATTACATATTTTAACATTAAACTAAAAGTAAATTATTTTGTGAGACAGGTTTTATTTTGCACGTGTCTTGTAATATTATCTTAAATACTAAGATAAGATGATATCTATTTATATCTACAGCATGACGTTCGCAAATTTTCATATTAACAATATATCTATGAACATGATAGCCTCTCAGTCTGTCTGTCTGTCTACGTGTCTGCTTGTCTGTCTGCTCTGACTTCTGGAGCACAAATCCAACCATTATTGGATTTTGGCGTAATCATAACTCACACGCCAGTCAAAAATAGTCTGTTTTATTTATGAAAAATATATATTCCAGAGAATATTTTTGTATCAAGCGTTTTTATATTAGGTTAAAACTTATTTATTGTCAATGTAAAGTTTATCATGTTATAAAAGATATAAGTATTACGTAATATTTCATATTATTCAAATAATGACATCGTCGTTGCACAGTGACATTGTTGGGATTGATTGTCTGTGATTGTTGTGTGGATTCCAATCAGTTTACAGCTGTCTAGGTAAAGTAAATCAATTTCAACACGAACAATTGATTAAAATGTAGGTTTCATTAAATCCACCTAATTATATATCGCTAAGCTCTTTGTCTATTGCTAGACTATGCTCGTAATACGGGAAATTTATATAGGAAAACTTGCTTGCTGGCAGTTTCATTACTCAAAAATAGTTATATAATTAACATACACATATTACCTATGTATAATTAAGTAGAATGTTTTCCTATTACGTCAATAAACGTACACTTCATACAAATTAAAAAATAATTATTTATGAGATAAAGTGTAACAATGTAATGCCTAAATATTGCCAATGTTCACATCCTTACTAATATTATAAATGCGAAAGTAACTCTGTCTGTCTGTCTGTCTGTCTGTTACGCTTTCACGCCTAGGATACTTTTTATTGCGAAAAAAATGGTAGAAAGGGTGAAAGTTTGTATGTTGTTGTTTGTATAACCTTATTGTCAAACATAAAATCAAGTAAGATTATTCAACTGTTTACAACTTTCACACCTAAACCACTCAATCAATTTTGACAAATAGACTAGACCTTGGAATAGACTACTCCTAGGCTACTCCTTATCATGTCGCGCGATATAACCGAATTCCACGCGGGCGAAGCCGCGGGCCGAAAGCTAGTTTCATTATAAACTTTAAATGACAAATTTAGAGCTGCCGTAAACACTGTTTTAAAATCAGCATACCCAACAGTTGGTTCATAAATTGAAGTGTTACCAACATTTCACCGCAATTGCAACATTACAAGGGTTGCGTGCAGGGTCCAATCAATTAGCAAGCCTCCTACTAGCTTCCGGTTCCGAGCGTTTAGGGACTTCCGGAGGGGCGGATTGTTCCGCTAATCATAGCGTGAACACGTCACCGTAGAACACTCAGTTTTATAAAACTTTTAAAAAACTTGCATGGGATTTTGAATTTACATGCTCAAAAAATAAATGCTTTTATGAGATGCCACGTTACTATTCTGTCTTTGTAGTCAGGTGTTTCACGTTCCGATTGGTTTCTATCGATTCTTGATAAAGCATAGTATACTGTCAAGAAAGGAAGTCATAAGCTTGTTAACAATTTAGATAATTGTTCTGATGTTTACGTTAATGTTGTTTGAACATTGTAAAATGATCAGTGTGGGGTTTTAATACTGAATAAATTAGTAGGCCATAAAGATTGTATATTACTTTAGAACTTTTCTCCCTTAATTTGAATACAATTGAAACTTTTATATATGTATTGCATTCTAATTATTTTTATTTTATTTATTTCATATGCTTTACGTTGAATTTTGAAGTTATAATAATAATTCATATCCTTTTACACAGCTTTTATTGAAATTAAATGAATAAATGAAGGGCATACATAAGTTATGTAAACATAAATAACTTTCATACGTATGCAAACCAGTAATATCAATAATACCGTACTGATAGTTACCCGAAATTATTTATAATACAGTTAAAGAAAAACCCTTAATAAAAGTTTCATCGAAGTTATTGATAAAATTAAGTAGATAATTTGGCACTCAAAGATAAACCACAAATAAAATACTATCTAATTGCTGATAACTGATAAACAAATCATGATATTAATTTATCAAATTTAATTATTAAAGCCATCAGGCAATGTAACCGAATACAATATCATTTTACAGAAAAAAACGATATATGTTAGCTAAAAGTTAGTTCATATAACTTGGTGACTCGGATATTGTCGCAAGTGGCTGCCAATCAAAGTTAGGCTCTATTTGCCAATATCAACTTAAATTATATGTTATTGTTTTGCAATAATACGTTTAGTCATAAAACTGTACCGAATGTCTGGATTGTTGCCAAATTGGCGGTAATTTCATAGGAAGTCTGAGAGCCACTCCAATACTGAATACTGACTTGCCTTGTTGGCCACCTTATCAGCTGACCTAGCACTTTATTGCCAAAGGACTTTAGATCTGCCAATGTAATTTATAAATAGTATGTTATATTTATACATTGTGTTAGCTTAAGTCTGAGCCACTCATCTCGTTATCATTATAATAGATTAAATCTGATAATTTCAGTTCAGTGAGAAAATTATTTTGATTTCTTGCATGTAAATTGTAAATCCTTACTAATATTATAAATTCGAAAGTAACTCTGTCTGTCTGTCTGTCTGTTACGCTTTCACGCCTAATCCACTGAACCGATTTTGATGAAATTCGGTATAAAGATAGAACTGAACTTGGGAAAGGACATAGGATACTTTTTATCGCGAAAAAAATGATAGAGGGGGTTGAAATAGGGGATGAATGGCTTGTATGGAAGTTCCTTATTGTCAAACATAAAATCATGTAAGATTATTTAACTGTTTACAACTTTGACACATAAACCACTTAACCAATTTTGACAAATATATATAATCCCTATCATATCGCGCGATATAACCGAATTTCAAGCGGGCGAAGCCGCGGGCGGAAAGCTAGTTTTTCATAACAAAAGTAGTATGTCAAAGTGATTGACCAATTTAAGCCGGTAATATAAATAAAATAAAATTAAAACCATATGTGTAATAACAAGCGCCACTGGAATGGAATATGAATATAACATCTTCCTAATAATCAGCTAAGCTGATGATGTTTTTCCCTAGTTGGGCTATTCGAAAACTTTTTACCAGTAAATGTTTATGGAGTACAATAGTCGCATATATGTTTTTTTATTTCCATAAAAAACATTTTAAGCCTTAATTAAGAGCCGATGTATTGTAGTCTAGCCCTATTATTGTCATGATATTTCAAAGGTATCATTGTCATTAATTAATAATTGTAAAGTATTGACTGAGGAAAAAAAAAGAAAAAAAAAAGTCCCACTGAGTTTCTTGCGCCGGTTCTTCTCAGGTCTGAGGCATTAAATTTTGTGAACTGGTGGTAAATTATTTGACGTTCAAAAAATGAAGCTTGTAGCTTTTTGATTTGATTTGATTTGATTTGATTGGATATAAAAATTGAAATAAAAATTTAAGAATAGAAACACCCATATCAATCGATTATAATATTACAGTTACCCAAGTATTATAAGTAAAATAAAAAGTATCTTGTTACTTACACTATATACAAGTGGAATATTTTAAAAGTGTCATTACTATCATTGATTGCAATATATATTTATAGCCTAGTTTATAAATAAAGGATTTGAAATTAATGAACACATACTCGTCACATGTAAGTAACCCCCGCAGAGCGTTGTCACACGCAAAGGATCGCTTGTTTGTGATCATTTTTTGTGAAGACAACGCGCTGGTTTACTAAACGAAACAGAATATTAAAAAAGGGGTTTCGTGTGAAAGCAAAAAACATGCTACTACAAATGTTTAAGAAACAGCTGAGCCGTGATAAGATCCCGTCAACGGTCCCGCGATTTCTTTTATCAAGCCTTTACCCTTCTTAGCTTCTATAGAGATCCTGTAATATTACTCTCAAATTCTATAACAACTGTAAATTCTTTAACTAACAAGTTGCTCATGTTACCATGGTTGTAGTGATGTCATATTGGTTGCCATATGATTTATATTAACTATTTTCCTTAATCTTTGAATATGCTAAACGCTAAGTTACGCTGATAAAATACAATCACAATCAATCATTTATTTAATTACCCTACTATAAACCAAATCACGGTCAATTCATTTCAATGTTATACATACCTGGCGCTAAGTTTCCTCTGGGCTTAGCTCCTAGGATGGCGAGGTTGACGTTTGCTTTCCTCCCGTCTATAATAGGGTTGGGGTCCTTGCAAGCTCGCTCCGCCGCTGCTCTATCACCCATTATTACCTGAAAAAAAAACTCCCTTAAAATATCTTTCTTCTGTCTTAATACAGGAATAGATGTGAAGTTTTCGTATAATTCTGTCATTTTAATATCATGAAATGCTCATGATATTAAATTTTGCATCATATAAGATTGTATAGATGTTTATTTACAAGGTATATACGATCACTGGTTCATAATAAAGGGCGATATAGCTTGCTATAATCCTTGGATTAAGTATGTGAATACATTGCAAAATGTATTCATCCAAATATGAATTCTTTACAAGTTCTAGGTACATAATTTTAATACAGACCTAAAATATATAGGGGAGCGGCGGGTACCCTCGGACGGCGGGTAGCCCCGGACACCTCAATTTTTAAAAAAACATTGCTTAGACAAAGAGTTATTGTAAAGATGCCTTTTCTAGAGTAGAAACAAATGTAATTTGATCGCAGTGCAAACGCTGAGTAAATTAGTCGTGAGAGAATGTTTTATTTTAATGTTTTCGCCTAAAAAAAATCATCGCTCCTGTCAAATTTCATCGGTGGCTCTTAAGTGCAATAAATAAAAATTATTTGTCTGCTATGCAGGATTTTAGTAAATTTTATATTTTTAAAGATTGTTATACTATTTATAACAATTCTTATGCATTTGGAGTGCTGTGTTCAAAAATGTTGCATGATAGCGGGCGGGTAGCCCCGGACAATATGCTGTCGGATACCCCCGGACACAAATCTTACTCTTTTTCGAACTGTAATTTAATGTAATTTTGCTTAGTTATTGAGAGTAGTTCAGTTGGTACCACAATATCTTAAATATCTTAAATATTTCTACAACTATAGTAATAACATAGGTGAAGTACCTATGTTATTAATATTGTTGCAGAAATACTAAGATATTATGCCAAAAATCATGAGGAGAACCAGTGAAAGAGCAACATAAGAAAAAAATCAAATGACAGAAACATTTACAAGCAAAATTAGTACGATTAAATGCAATTTATCAGCGAATCGAGTGGAAGAGAGATATAATGTACCACTAAGTTTACTTCACGATTGACGCGGTCGTGAAAGTTCAAGAAAGCGAGATTATAACATCTTCACCATATAAAAAAGTGAATGAAAAACAGAAGAAAAAAAGCAATAAAAAAGATCAAATAGAAATACAACAACATGACATAGCTAAAAAGATTTTAAAACCATATAAAAATATCCAAAATCTTTCTTAGAGAAAAAGAGACTGAATGGATTGTTCACGAAGAAATATTTGATGAAACTCTGATTGCCTTGTCAAAAAAACCAAGACTGTGCCTGTGAAGACTGTGTTCATAGAATATTTGTTTACTGTGATGTTTGCAAGGTCAAAGAGCGGTTGATTCATCATTGAATAAAGTGTCCGGGACTACCTGCCCTTTTTTTGACGAAAAAAACTAGACCTTATTATAAACAGTATATTTTCTTGAAAAAATGTGATATAATAGTTAAAAGTTTGATTAATATAAATAAAGGAATTCCCAATTTAGTATTAAATATGAAATAACACATAAATATCCTGTATTTGCGTTTAATTTAAGTGTCCGGGGCTACCTCCCCTTCCCCTATATAAATTTTAATTATTTTATTTACCTTTTACCGAAACATTTTTTATATCTCATTATTATAATGTTTTATGTTTGTTAAAAGGAAAAGGAATCTTATTTCAGCATAGGCATATATTTAAGCCGCCTATATACCTACATGCAGACTACAATGACGCGGTTGAATTACCAATTGTAATGCATATATGAGCCACACAGGTCGCCACCTCGCCTGTTGGCCGACCACTACTAGTTGACCTTATGAATATCTCACAACGCAAACAAAGCGGAACTTTCTATATTAAAAGCCAAAGGTCTTTATTATTTGGTCAGAATATGTAACGTGGAAGTCGTTTGATAAAATCGACTATATGAAGGAAACATTAAGTAACCTTCAAATTTCAAAAGTGCTATAAACATTTGAATAAAAACTTTAAAAAAAATTAATATATCTCTTTTGATTTAATAAATTTAATAAATTAAATTAAATTCTCTATAGTTTTTGTTAATTTGGCATAATTTGGAATGTGCCAAAAATTGCTTTCAAGTAAAAATCAAACATCGTAAACCACTCCAGTATAGTTCAATTTCTTCATAATAGATTAGATAAAAAAACTATAAATAGCACCTTCTACATTTTGTCGTTAGAATTTTGTTCAAGGTAATCTTAATGATCAGAGGCTGTCTGGCTCTGCAATGAAGATTCAAAAACTAATAATTAAATTCTACAATTTTCCAACACTCTTATTTAAAAATATGGCCAAAAAATATACATTTTAGGCGAAAAAAGCAGCTTCCTTTTTATCGTTTGTATTTAAGATTAGTAAGAGTGAAATACAGTTTGGCAGAAAAAAATTATACAAGAAACATACCTACTAATTAATAGCTTTCTAGCAGTATTATTGAAATTTCACAGCTAAATATTGAAATTATTTCCATTTAAACAATAACCGTATACAACAAAGAAAATTTGAATATAATTAATATATACACCTGAACTCGAATGGTATCAATGAAGGTGACTATAACGAAATAAATCACTTTTCATGTTCGTTGTGTAAAAATAGCCTTATACCTCATATTTATAATAATAATAAACTTTTATTTCGGAATTATCCATATGGGTTAGTAATATTTCAATTTACATGTCTATTGTTAGTACAATGGTTCTCAAATAAAATTAATAATACTCAATAATAATTAAAACAGAATCCATATCATTAAAAAATTTATAATAAACAAAAATTAAAAAAAATAAATTCACAAATTTATTAAAAATTAATTATAATTTAATATTAAAAAATCACAAACAAAAAAACACACAATTACATTTATAAGTGATTTCTCGTTTTCTTTTTTGCATATAGCAGGGTAGGCGAAACCTGAGAACCTAATGTTAAGATAATCCGTACCCCACTTTCCGCCGAATTGAGGAATCGCCGAATAAACGAATGTAAATTGTTAAATCTGCTACATATGTGTGAAATATATGAAATATTAGTAAAGCGCTCAAATTCTAGTTAGGCAAGGCGTTGATAAGGAATCTTATCGACTAGTAGTTCATAACATGTGTTTGTTTTATTGGTTGGTTTTCAAACGACCTCCGTCATTTTCTTAGAACAAACGCATTGTTTAAAGTATTTTGTGAGATATAAATGTATTGAAAGATTAATATGATCCCATGTCATGGCGCCGTTGTGGTTTTTTGATTCAGGCTTATAATGTAGGTTCGAAGCCGCTAGAGGCAATTTTATTTAGAATATTTTTCTATTCTGGTTAGGATATCCAGATTATCTCAACTATAGCAGTCATTATCGAATTTTATTTATGTGAATTTTTTACTAAGTCCCAATAAAGATTTTTCCTTTTTTAGATGTGTATAAGCAAATAGGAGTTCTGCCACTCAAGATACAATGTCTCCCAATTTTGTAAACGGGAGTGATCTTTGACATGGCTGCTGACTGTATTCTGTCTACCTTGTCGTCAAAATGATATAACCCAAACTGTTACCATAACCTAGTAGAGAATAATGTTACTATATTTATAAAATTATTTTATAAGCTAATACTTTTTATTATCCGTGCATTTAATTACAGTTCACGATATATTTCCCATGTTTAGTGAACGGCATGCTAGCATACATCATTATTTGTTTATCGCAATAATGGGTACTTTTATTTAATGCCCATATTATAGAAATAAATGTACTTATACATACAAAATTGCCGTCTGATATCCTGTCTGATTAGAGTGGGTAAGAAATTGGATAAAAAATTAAATATTTAGTTTATTATTAATTTTATTTTAGATTTTTTTATCTTTAAAACAGTTATTCACACAATTATTGTGTAGGAAAATACTAAGAAGTTTTTAATATAACTCAGAATAAGTATTCTTCAGTCAAATTTGTCATGTCTGGTATTTTTTTAAGTAGATCTAAGTGCAATACTTGTTCAGAGAATTAGCTTGTAACTAAAATAATAAATTATTTCAATATCTATATGAAACAGTACAGTCGATGTATTACAATAGTTTTGAGGAGCAGAAATAATCAGTTAAGGGCAACAAATTACACACAGGTGTAATCCATTTAGTAAGCATAAAAGTCAAAGTGAAAGCACGATAACAACCAATACAATCAACTGTTAGTTCACTGGCATACTATTCTAGTTTCCTGCCTGATAACTAAACAAATGTGCATAAATTAACTGCGGATATCGTATTTTTACCTAAAAGTAATTTAGAAATACTCTTTTTACAAGAGTTTTAAAATATTATTTAATTGATCATAGACATGCTGCTTGCTTAAGCTATCATTACTCGAGAAGTATCCGAAAAATATTTTTAACACCCATTCGCTAAACTAATTGTATATTATTTTTATATACAGTTAGTGTAGTTTTTGACATCAAGAGGATTTCTATAAGAATACATAAATAGCTTCTCACTTTATTCCGCATATAGAAGGGTAAGCAGAGGGTAACCTAGTGTTAAGACACTCCGTTCCCCGCTTTCCACCGAATTGAGGCATTGCGTGCTGAGTGGCGGAACTCAACGCCGCGCTTTGCCTTGTTACCAAACCCAGGAAATGAAAAATTCCATTTCCTGGAGTGGGAATCGAACCCACAACCTGTCGCGCTGACAGTCGCACGCTTTGTGCTCTTCGCCGCGACATATATAACAACTACAACAAGAACATATATAACAACTAAATTGATTAATATAAATCCCAACTCCACTTTTCCAATTGTTACAACTAGAAACGAAATTACAAAATTGTTACATACTTTGTTTTAATGTATATTTTTATAATAATGAATGAGTGAAGGTCTACATCATTGCCACAGGCTCAGGCTCGCTATTGTATGCGCTTTAGACACGTTTGTTAGACGCGTCCAAAATGTATTGTTTCATTTGTAGTGTTACCATTACCTCGTTAAAAATCTTATTTAGATAATGAACTCTTTACGCAAAACGTCCTTCTCACTGAACTTAAAATTTTGAGAATGTCTGCTTTGGTTATACTAACATACAAATATAGTTAATTTTGCCAATATTTGTAATTCGATAATACTTAATTAAATATAATGAAAGATAAAATTATAGAAACAAACGTCTGGATCAAATATTATAATAAATTAATAAAATTAGTTATTTTTACAATAACAAAAGTTGAGTAACTTCTACGACGTAGTAACCGTAGCGAGAGGCGTGTCTGGATCTGCGACGCCCAGCATTTTAAACTCAGTCTACGCGAGATCACGAAATTTAAGGCTCCAGTGCAATGGAAATAACGTCTATAGTGCGGTGATAATAGTCGTAAATTCGACACGCCTTCGTCATTAATCGATTAATATTCAGAATTGCAACGACTACACTGATTAAAACTTATATTTATGGCAAATTGCTTACTTTTTGTGAAACTTCAAGTGATAAAAACGAGTTACCTAAACATTTTTATAATCTTTCTCTTTTATTTACAACAAATGATTTTATTTAATAAAAAAATGTGTGTGGTCTTATTTCTAGTATTTATCATTTGTTGACCAAAGATTTATCACCTCTCTAAGGTTAATTTTTTGCAGTAAGTATAAAAGACTGGTTCCTATTCGCCCGCACAGTATCGGATGGCGTTCTTTTGTCTACATGATGTACTTCAGCACGTCCCGACTTACTGGGTTGTAAGCCCATAGAACAACTAGCAATTGTTCTTCATTGACTTCGCTTCCACCCGTATTACGAAACGGTAAGGTTCATATTTACATAACCGAATAAAGACGGTACAACTGATCCGTAAACCGTTTATCTAGATTAGGTTCACAATAAAAGCAAAAAGCTAGACTTAGCTAACGCAAAAGGCATTAAGAATCAACATTCAAAACTAGGATCAATAATAATTCACTATTTAAGAACTTTTTTTACAGTGTTGCCATCGACGCATTGCGATTATTACAGCTATTTAGATGTCACAGAGAGGGTGCAACGACGAGACACGTTCCCTCCGTCCGCGTCAGGGTCTCTACCCTAGTTGAATTGAAAATGGGGTTGTGATTCATTTCCCACGAGCCCCACTCGCACCGCACGATGCCTAAAACTATATTACGCTAAAAGAATTTTGAACGAAAAAAATTAAATGATATATTCAATGCAACTGAACTTATATAGAAACACTAGGCGTCGCATTTTGAGGCGGCACTAATGTATTATTGACGCGTTGATTGACGCCAAGGTGCTGTTAACATTTATCAACATATTGAACTTTACTTACTACGTACTCTATTTCACTCACGTCTGCATTATTAAGCTGCATACCTAAATACGTCTACTTAGATAGGTAAAATACTGAAAATACGTAAAGGAGTCATATTTAAACAAGCGTAGCTTTTAGTCATTGTACAAATTTGAAGTACCGACTTTGGAAATGTTTTTGCAAGTGGTGCAACGCTGTAGGTTCAGATGTACCCACTAAAGCGAGGACGACACTTCCGCGTTTGATGTAATTTCGCGTGCCATATGGATAGATGTGTTTATTCAGTAGTTAGGTATAATACAGGTAGCAGGTACGATAACGCAAACATGCGATATGTTTTAAAGTCGCGATAGCAGCGCGCACAGGCATATAAAAGCTTACGTGTCATTTCAGCTGAATAACAGTTGTTTATTTAATAACCATTTTCTTTTAATGTACACGTATTGTAAACATTGATCGCAATTTATATGATATTTTATACTTACAAATCCATAGCCTCTGCTTTTGCTCGTCTGTCTGTCGGTGATGACGACGGCTTCCTCGATGTCTCCGTATACGGCAAAGTGCTCCCTTAAGCTCTTATCCGTGGTGTGATATGGGAGACCACCGACGAAAAGTTTAGTCCATGTGGTGTCTTTCTGTCCCGGCAGGGCACCCAGCGCCAGCAGCCCCTCGGGCTCGGCCGGCAAAGCGCCCGCCATCAACATGCCTTGAACAGCCTCCGTCGCGCCGGCCACCCTTGCAAACGCGATCACTAACTCCGCTTGAGCGGACGTATAAGAGTTATGATAAACAACGGAGTTAACAGATGTGTGTCGCAAGTGGTGGTTGGACGCGAACTGATGCTCGCCGGCGGCGCACGTGGCGCTCCGGTACTAATTTCGACCCCCGCCGCGCCTCCCCCCGCGCTCCCCGCTGGTGCCGGCTACCAGATGCGGAGGCCCGTCCGCCGACCAGGCCACATGCGCTACCCTACCCTCCGCAACCCATAATGATATGCCTCGTTATCATGACTCGCAAGTCGCATGCCTCCGACTCATGCCTCTTTACATTCACACTATAGAAATTCACAAACAATCTTTAAAACTACGTCACGTAATAAACCTTATAGGTTATATCCAATATTTACTTGCGCCAGGATAAACATCCGCTATCTAATATGTAGGAATGCTCCCTTATCTCGAAATACGTACTACTTTTTTAAGTTTAGTGCATCAAAATATAGATAACAAGTCTTTTAATAATCTAGTATTGTGGTGTAATCTTTTGTTTCTCACGATGTAAGATACAAGCCCTTGACATATTTTTGACAAATATCAAGTATAATATCACCTATTCAAATATATAATAGTGCATACACCATTGACGCAAATCGTTCAAACACATTGGTCTATTTATATAAAGAACCAGTAGAAGTGACGATTTCTGCTAATACGTTAATAGAATATTTTAATTCAGTACCCTAACAACTCAATGTAGCAACTTCACGCTTTGTCCTGCCTAACAGAATAGTCAGAGTAAATCTACTGTAAAGACTCTCCGTCCTCCACTTTTCGCCTCTACTTATAAATGTACTTATACATGTACAGGTTCCTTACTTATAATTCAAGCCCTAGAACAATTAAAAGATATATTTTGGTCCTATTTTATTACGTATTATCAAACAGTTTTAGAAACTTAATAAACATTAACCGTTAAGTATATGTATAAGGAACTAAGATTAAAAAATCATAAAGAAATTCATATTTATTTATAAAAAAAATTAAGGATTTATCAGATATATAAGATAACCTAAATATCAATTTTGTATCACACTATGTATCACTTAGATACTGTGATCTCTAAAATGTAATGAGCAACTAATAAATTCAGCATCTATATCATTTTTTTGTGATAATTAATAATACTTTGTATATATTTTTCTTAATGATTAAATTAATGAACAAAATAAACATTCAAGAAGAAATTAGCAAAGTTAATTTTTAAAAATATATGACTTTCGAACTGTATGAGTCCTTAAAAATTAATAGCAACAAGGTTTAAGTTGACTCGTAAACAATTTACTTATGCTTTTAAATTATGTATATATGGAAGTATATATGGAAGTTGAAATCTAATTTTGAGACAAAATTTTAATAAAAAAAGTTATAACATCAATTTAATAAATATATTAAGTATAAATCTAATAAGCAGGTAAATAAAAAATATTTCTTAATTATATAATTTAATATTCGAAATAAAACCATACTTTCCAACGATGAGTTTATCATAATTATTTGTAATACTTACTATATAAAATCGTTTTAAGTTGATTTATCTTAAATAATTGTCCGAATATTTTATTATTTTAAAAAATATTTCTTTCAGTATAATACTAGTTACTAGTCGCATCTTCGTTTGCTTGGATTTTTTGACCCCTGTTATACTACGTACTTCCATTTACTACCTGCTGACATTGAAAATTGAACGGAAATTAAACAGTGTTCAGAGTGATATAATGGTATACCCAGTTCGTAATTCTGTATCATATTTAAATGTCCAGCTTGCGGAAAAACAATGCTAAAACGCAGTTTCCATACTAAACTACTTTATATGATTATGTTAATTTTTTATAGTGTGCTGATCGTTTAGTTCCACCCAAGATGCTCTTGATCTGTCACTTTTATACTAAGTGTAAGATACTCATCAGGCTAACTAACTTTTACTGTATTTTCTCTTAGAATTCCACATGGAGTGACGGAGTAACTCACCGCCGCACTTTGTCGTCAGCGGGGAGACGATGATAATTTAATTATAATCATTACCCCGAGTGAGAATTGAATTTACAATCCTCGCGTCTATAGTATATAGTCAGACGTTGTCTCACTTCAATTGTCATTGATTTTTAATTGTTACCAAAAACTACCCACGATACTGAATAATTTTTGCGTATTCGCCGTTTGCTTATTTATTTTACTCTAGATTTCTAAATTCTTTCAGATCTTTTATAGTTCTATGTCAGCGGAAAAATGCTCATCGCGCTAAACAACTTTGAAATCATTTATTGTTAAATTTCATCTAAATTTATTTGAGTTTCAAGCTGTTCAGATATCGAAAATTTATATAATATATTCCAAAAGTAAATTAATAATCATGGTAGACTTTTTTTTCCAAAAAAAGTGCTTTCATTCACTTTAATATTTCCAAAAGGTGTTCCTTCCTATCTGTTATATTATAATCTTTTGAGAGAAATCATTGAACCTTTTTCGTTCGTAGGTAGAACCGGGGGTGGGGGTAGTAGGTTCATTGATCGCGGCTATTGTCACCCGTGCGCGTGCGCCGCCAGCTGCCATACCCATAGCCGCCCTAGTGTTATGGAGCAGATGGTGTTGTAGAAAACGCTTTTTTATTGATCTAATCTGAAATTTTGCGTCACGCTTCAAATGTTCTTGTGAATTATGTATCCAGTCTTATATCATTATTTTAATAATAGAATATATGCATTTATTACAAAAAAAGCATCTTGAGAACTAAAGAAAGTGAAAAATATACCTACAATATATTTGTATTTTTTGTTTTAATTTTCTTGATCTTTTAAAAAAGATGTGTTATTTTTTAATAATAGTGATACTTAAATACCTAATATAATAAACAATGTATAGATAAAGTTAATGTTTCCTTAACTTTATTAAATGTCAATTAGTATGATGACTGCCTAATTATTTATATGTGATAAAACCCAATAATATCAATTAATACCAAAAGTATAAACTTATAATAAAATTTTAACATGTTCTATGAAAATATATAATGAAACTGTTTTAACCGGATTAATCGCGTATATTATAGTATTCGGGAATACATTTTCGAACACTTTACAGCAGTCTTTGGTCACAAGTTGACTCATGTAGGTAAAAATCGCGAAAATCAAAGATCTCATTAACTATTGCATAGCCTTGTTAATAACCTTTACTTAGTTAATAGGTAGTTATAAGTATTCATTGAAAGGCAATACACCGATGAATTATTAACATGTTATGATTTATTTCATTTGTATGCAAATATTTGGTGACGACTGCAATTCTAAAATATTCTATTATTTAGTTTAAATAACATAAAATTATACGTATACGATTAGTAGATTTACATATTTCTCTATAAATCAAAATTGATTATCTTGATCTAGTTATAAAAAGGTTTTATGATCTATTTATATACTATACGAGTACTTCTCTATATCATATGACTGCCAAATTTCATATTCCTCCGTTCGCGGAGGAGTATAAGGGGGTACAAATTTTTTGCTTTGCAGTGTTTTCAAAAAAACGGGCCGTATAGAGATTTAATGTAAATATTAGACCCATTGATGTGCCAATATATATACAAAAATGTATTTTAAACATATGTTGTACAAGTAATATTAATTTTAGTAAATTAAATTTAAATATTAAAATAAAAAAAAGGATTCCACACTCCTTCTCTATAAAATAAGACTTTGCCTAATTTCACACTAACTCAACGTTTGTAAGCACAGGTTCATCCATAAAACACCATGAAACTATCTGTGGAAATTATCTATACACTTTTATATATATATACACTTTTCCTATTAAAAGTCAAGACCGAAGATAGTATGCGTAAGTCCTTAGCATAAGCGAAATATGAAACAAAGATGAAAAAGAAAAGAAAGAAAATTAAGCAGAATATGATAGTTATGAATCAGTAGTATACGAGTATATTTCAAACACACAGAGTAACACAATATTCGCGGCATTCGCAAACAACAGTATTACAAAGTGTAGGTACATAAAATAAATAGGAAGAAAGCAACAAGAAAAAAATCACGGTGTACATTATTATTGTTTGAACTATTTTTGTAATAAAACTTAATAAATATTACTTTGCCTTAATGTTGCATGTCAAATTATATTTTTACTGTGAAAATAATAAAAATATCATAATATTATTAATACTTAGAGGCAGTGCTATGATTGATCTTAGATTTAGAGAATTCTCTTATAACTTTCGTCTGTAACTCTTATTTCGCGTAAAAACTGTCAACGCTTTATTAACTAAATAGTTAAACAGGACTTTCCTCGTTTTTCATAAGCATTATCAAAACTCTCCATTTGGCCAGAAGCGAACAAAGACGCATCGCTAACTATATACATGTCATTTAAATGTGTCCGTGTGTGTGTATGTGTGTGTGGCCGCTATCTAGTAATTTATAATTGAAACAGTCGTCTTTTTATTCAAATTGAATATTAATTGTAATAACAAAAATCATTATCGGTTGTTCTATACTATTATTGATTTCAAATATATGAGTAGATACATTTTTTTTATTTATAAAGGATGGGAAACGAGCAGAAGGACCACCTGATGGTAATTAATTACCTTCTTCCATGGACTTTTACAACATCAAGTTGAAAATGCGTTACCGACCTAGTGTTCAGGTGGGAAGGAGAGAAAATGATGTAGTGGCCACGGCAGTCCGCCATCGGAACCACCACATTCTGGGGAAAAGATGAGTGGGAATACGGAAAACCTGGCTTACATGTCATCGAACCGGAACACATCATTAGATATTTTGCAGTTCGTCTTTGACGTGACAGTGGTCGCGAGCCAATCGGAGGAAGAACCTTTTACCATCAGATTAGGTTACTGGGTTACCGGCCTCTTACGGGACGCTAAGTTAACCCAGCGGCGGAGAAAAATTGTATTCTAGCAAATTTTCATGACAAAACGCTTGAATTAGAATTAGAAGTTATTTACTTGTTAATTAACACTTTGAGAAATAGTTATCAAGGTAAACGAAATACCTATAAATTTAGGGTATACTTAATATATTATTTATTGTTTATTAATTTTACTTATTTTTTTTTAACTTCACGCTGTATCCTGCATATAGCAGGGTAGGCAGAGGGAACCTGAGAACCTAGTGTTAAGACACTCCGTTCCCTTACAACAATTCAATTCCCCACGCCTGTCGCGGCGCAGAGGCACAAGCGTGCGACTGAAAACGCGACAGGTTGTGGGTTCGATTCCCACTCCAGGAAATGTAAAATTTAGTATTTTCATTTCTTGGGTTTTGGTAACAAGGCAAAGCGCGGCGTTGAGTTCCGCCACTCAACACGCAATGCCTCAATTTGGCGAAAAGTGGGGAATGGATTTCACTTATTATTTACTCAATTCTACAACTTACTCCCGTCTATAATCATTATAATATTTTTATTATTTTTATATTGTAATTAATGTAACAGTTTTATCTTATCATGAAATTGCTTCAGTAATGTGCTAGCTTCTATCTAATAAAAATTACAATTTTCATGAAATTCATATAATTGTAGATTAAATACAAATGTTCTAAAATATATACACATACGTGAAGCAAAAACTTTGGATTCCTTTTTACGAAAATTACGCGGACGGAGGAGCATGAAACTTGGCACACTTATAGTTTATATAGAGAAGGAGTGCAGAATGCTAATATTTTTTCAAATAATGAATAAAAAGTATATTAAATTAATAAAATAAATGTTACACACTACCATGGTTTCACATCCATGTTTATTCAAAGTGACATATACATTACTAAAGACAACGCGTTGTTAACGCGTCAACGGGGACACTAGTATGTTTTAATATATAAAATATGTCTTAAGTAGTCACATAGAAGTTTCTTTAAGTTTTCAATCATATAATTTAATTCAAAGTATCTGAATTTAGAGAAGGTGCCCTAGGTGTTGAGTAATAGCAAAATATATTTATATTGTATTTTAAAACTTCTATGGATTAAAACTATTTCTACTGCCGTGTAAATAGCACCTACTTAAACGAATCCTATTACGCTAGGAACAATACCTGACGAAGCCATACACTTAAAACAACGAAGTCATAGGAATAAGAGATATTTAATGTCCTAAAAAGTAGCGCCATCTAGTTTATTAAGAAGGAAATGGTGAACGAATGAATTATGAGTTATGTGCTTAAATTATAAATGGAGAAAGACAACAGTTGGCGTTTTAAAGCTTTTTGCTAGATGTCACTAGTGTATTTACATATAAAATCATTTTAAAAATCAATATTACTGTTATTTTGATACTAAATTTAATTATTAATTATAATTATCGAAAAACGTATTTTTAGATTGTAAAACGTGTCGTACCAAAATAATATAGGTATGTAATAATTACAATTTCAGGTATCACTTGCTTATACCAGTACTATGTAAAATTTATTTTATTATTTTTCTTTATGCAGTGAGTAACCTTAATATTCGGATAGTATGAGTTTTCTGATTAATTTCTCCAAAACAAAAAGTTAATCACATATTATAATAACATATGTGCCTGGATAACAATAGCTTACATTTTATTTGCTTAGCTAAAATAATACTTCGAATACTATTATTTTAATGAAGAAGCGTCTAATTTTGACGTTACTTTAATATTCGGACACTACAATATAGTGTTATGGTTCTATATTTGAACCTAATTACTTGTGGCTAACATTGTCGATCGCTCAATGGGATAAATTTAAACCCTGTTTTGTAAATTGTTTGTCGATAATTTCACATTGCACTTGGTATAATGCCACGCAAAGTTAACACCAGTTTTGAAATCAGGCAACTGGTAATTTTTCATAATGCTAAAGGTAAATCCCATAGATCAATTGCTGTAATGCTTAAAATTAGTAAAGGTACAATAGGTGATATAATCAAACGGTCTAAATATGAGGATATACAGATTTGGCGGTATACGCAAAAAGCCCAACTAAAAAGTAAGAAGTACGTGAAAAAAAAACATTAGTTAGAAAATTGAAGAAAGATTTTATGCTCAGTGCTCCAAAATTAGCGAACGAGTCTTGGAAGAGAATGGAAATAACACAGCTTCAAACTATTCGAAGAGGCTTGAAAGAAGCCGGATCGAAAGAAGAGGTTTTGTAAAGGAATATGTTTTGAAGGAAGAAATATGGTGGAATGATGTCATTATTACCGATGAGAGTAAATTTAACGTTTTTGGATCAGATGGACGAAGGATAGTGTGGAGGAAGAAGAATGAGGAATTTAACTTTAAAAATGGTATACCGACTGTGAAACACAGAGGTGGTAGTGTGATGGTTTGGCGATGCATTTCTGCTCTTGGACTAGGTGAATTAGTTTTTATTGAGAATATAATGGATAAGAATATGTGTTTTAACATTTTAAAGGGAAATTTACACAAAAGTGCAATGAAAATGGGCATTTCCAATAGTTTTAAGTTTTAATACGATCACGATCCGTAAAATAAGGCACACATTGTGCAAGAATATTTATTGTCCTATTGCCCAAAAGTTTTGCAAGTACCATCGAAATCGCCTGATCTCAACCCTATAGTAAATGAATGGTACGAATTGGAGCAGCGAGTGAATACAACAACAAAGAAATATTGAAGGAAAGAATAAAAGAAGAGTGGAATAATTTGAACGTGTAATATTTAAAAAAACACCAGCAATATGCAACAACGTTTGCAAGAGGAAATGGTACACAAAATATACATTTATAAGAATATAAATATAATTAAAAAATAAAAGTGTCCGAATATTAAAGTTCTAAATTAGACACTTCTTCATTAAAATAATAGTATTCAAAGTATTACTTTAGTTAAGCAAATAAAATGTATGCTATTGTTATCCAGGCACATATGTTATTATAATATGTGACTAACTTTTTATTTTATTTGTTAAACATAAAGATATGGCGAAATAAATCAGAAAACTCTTACTGCTCGAATATTAAAGTTGCTAACTATATATAGGCTTTGAGCGTGTTAGTTGAGCACATAATAATATGATTTTGTCAATGTTACAACAAAAATATTTATTTACTCTGTGATATTTGTTCGCTAAAGTACTGCCATCTACAGTTCGTGCATGTAAAATATTCCATTAAACAGACAGTATGGAATAATATGTGGTTATTAAACATAAAAACAGATGTCACCGTACAAAGAAATATGTATATCAACAATTTTGTATTTTATTTTATTATTATAATAATAAATTAGGTATATGCTTAAAATTAGAAATGACTTCACACTATCAGTAAGAAACCCAAAGTGCCACAATTTGATGATAAATTAACTATGTATAAAATATAAATTCATACAACAACATATCTATACACTTAGACAATAAGGACTTAATTTTCGTACAATTATCATATTAACCTTTCCTGTCGACCTTTTATCGAACGACATGAATCATTGGTTAAAAACGACACCGATTGGATTGAAAACTATGTAGATCTTAACTAGTGAGTCATCTCTAGTCACAAGATATGATGTAGTGTACTGTAGTTTACAAATAAAAACATCTGAAGGTGATAATGATGACCTAAAAGTACTTAAGAGATAAATTGTTATTTAAATGTATACAAGTATTACACAAAGTTGCTAAAAATTATATTTTATTAAAATTGTATGTTGTTCATTTTTTATTTAAATTGTATCAGACCTTGAGTAGATGAAGGTTAGTTCGCGTTATGGTTGTTGGTTACATTTCAGTGGATATTTTTTGTTGAACGAGAATGGAGTGTCTTAACACTAGGTTCTCTGGTTTCCTCTGCCTACCCTGCTATCTGCGGGTTTCGGCATGAAGTAGTAGCTGTAGATCTCAACTCATTATTGTAATGGACAATATACCTGTTTGGCAGTTACAAGGGTTAAATAATGATACATATATGTAATAACATAATCCCGTTGTCCTGTTTTCACCATTTTCGGATTGTACACCAACGCGATAAATTCATTTATAATATACTTTTTTCATTGATGTTTTAAATTTTATTTTTCAAGAACCTAATCTAGTATCAATCCACTTTTTTTTATTATAATTAGCTAGTTGCTGCCAGCAACATCGTTAATGAAGTGTTTGTTGTCTTTCCCACACTAATCAATCATTTTCTCTATTCTCTACTATGTGAAAGCCCTATGTTATTAATTATTACACTTATACATGGACAAATTGTTGCACGGTATTTTGACTCTGATTCACATTAAATGTTCTAGATATTTAATTTTATTTTAGAAAGAGATCCTGCATAGATGCTAGATTATACACACGTACAGTATAAGAGCCCATTTTAGAACTAAAAGGATACAGTCACTTGGCGTACTCATAACTCAGCCCAGTACTTAATAGAAGGAGTAATCTCAGTCATGTATATAAACAGAACGACGCATTTATTCTAGTCTCGTACGTCCATGGGCTACGTATGCTTGTTCTGTATGGAGTAGAACTTGTCTCATAAATTGTAACTTTCTTCAAACTATCTAAAATAAAGCACTCAAAATAGTTTGTAATACGCCCTTTAAAACGAACTTGATACAATTACATAGAAAATTTAATTTGCATTAAAGGAAAATATATATTTAAATTAGCACATTTTTTTTCAATTGCAATGCCGCAATTCGGTGGAAAGTGGGGAACGGAATTGTTGAAAGAGAATGGAGTGTCTTAACACTAGGTTCTCTGGTTCCCTCTGCCTACCCCGCTATATGCGGAATACAGCGTGCAGTTAAAAAAAACATATTTTTATGAGGAAAACGGTAAATTATTTATATTCTTGTTAACTAATATGTTAAAAAAAAATATTTGTTAATATAATTATTTTTGATCAATAAAGACATTTAAAAAAACTTAATACTTAATGTAATCTTAAACAGATATATTTGGAGCACCATTTTTTTTTTTTTTTGCATAATTAGAAGAAAATCTAAACTTCTTTTGTGTCATAGGAGGGAAAAGTGAGATACACTGCTACTTTGCCACGATGGTCTCTATTTCTACATCTCCCTAAAATATTTTTTCGAAAACTTATTTGTAGTACACACACTTATAGTTTTATTACTACAGATTTGTCAACTTGTTCAAACATGTGAGCATTCATCTTCATCTACACCAACTTAATTATGAATATTAATGTTATATATTAAATATTTTCCTGTTTATTTTGCCTTCTTAGTTAATATTAACATATGATTTATGTTTGGCTTATCGTTTTGACATTCACGCTTACCTATAATTATTAATTACTACCTATATTAACTTCCTACTATGTATTACTGTTTGTCTTCTTTGCTTCACTTTTTCCATTTGCCTAGGTGAAACTTGCCTTTGACTTATTGAACAAAATGCTAAATAGTAAATAGGGTAATAAATAAAAGCTAGAGTCTAGAAAGTTACAATAAAAATACAAAAACAAGCAAATGTCGTCTAATTATACCTAATTTAACAAAAACATAAAATATCAAATAATAGACCAGAATGGTATAATAATTACTTCTTAATAACTTTCTCCTTATCTTAATTATAATTTTAAGTCTTTGATGATATTTTAGCAAAGTTGGAACATGCTTATTTTAATAGTATATGTATGGTCGTGTGGTTGTTTTCAAATCTTACATCTAGAACATTTACAGAACTTTTTTTTGATCTAGTCATTTTGCACATAACAAAAAAAATATTATTATCAAATCCGGACGTGTGTAATTTTTTTATTATTATATGTGGTAAACATAACAAATATGGGGAGAAAAGAGTGATATATGACTTACGTCTCTTTCTCTCTGTAAAATGCGTCAGATCTGCAAAAATAATAAAAATGCTAAGATTCTATTTCTATTATTGTAAATATTTTCAACTGTGCCTTGATAAAAAAGATCGCAAATGACCTACCTATAATTAAAAATAATGATAAGGTAACATGATACATACTTTAGAAACCAGTTATTTTTATCTTTAACCGACTTCCATGACGAGGATCTGAATTCGACTTAATTTTTTATGTTTGTTGCTAATCAGGTGAACGAATTTTGATGATTCTTTTTTTCTATATGATAGCTAGATCTTCTGATGCGGTCCAATTTAGAAATCTAGATGTCAATGTCAATGACGAGTAATTTTTGAGCTTTTTGTAATAAATCAACAAAATTTTTGTAATAAATTTAACTTCTAACTTAATCTTTTAGTGCGTTTTATTAGAAATCGGATTATTTTTTTTTCGTAAAATCTGAATTATACGAATTATTCTATATTATTTTAAAAAGAAAAGCATTAAATGAGAAACATTGTAACTATATAATAACATATTTGAGCTTGTTCTTGCATAGCGTGGTTGACAAAAATAAGGTAGTGTAATACGAATCCCGTATACAGCAGGGTAGGCAGAGGGAACCAGAGAATCTAGTGTTAAGACACTCCGTTCTCTTTTAACATTTCCATTCCTCACTTCCCCACTTGTCTAATCAGAGCAAGGAAAGGAAATCAATTTAAAAAAATACTAGTAGATACCGAACTGATTACCCTGCTAGGGAAAAAGCGTGAAGCTAAGTAAGTAAGTAAATATCAAACCCATAACTATCGAGCTTATAGTTAAGCCAGTCAAACATTCTTTGTTGAGGTCATCATGTGCAGTGAGACATGATGACCTCAACGAATTAAAACTTCATCGAATCAAAAAATAAATTGAACGCTGTATTTTTAATTTTATATATTAATTTTCTTTTGGAAAGAAAATGTTGTTTATTAAAACAAAATTAAAAAGAATTTCAATAAGTATTTGTTAATTTTTAATGGTTTGATCGAATTTGAATGATATTTTGGGAATTTCGGTTCATGGACGAATATTTGTTGAAATTTAAAAATTATAGATTCATATGTATAATACTGAGACCAATGTAATTTTTTTATATGGATCTCTAAAAATGTACGTAGAAAGTAAATAATTATTAGTTACTTATATCGATCGTTTTCTAATTTTATGCATAGATTTCTCTACTTACATTTAAAATATTTGCAATTATATTAAAACAAGTACCTATAAAAATATTTGTGTTTGTATCGGGTAAGGATGACATCATAGTGTTACGTAGTCAGCTCAGCGTCGGAGGCCGTGGCGCAACCGACTCCCTCCTCCGTCCTCAGTTTAGTTCTGCGTTTCATTGCACGAAGAACTCTGTCCTGTGTTACACACTTAGTACTTCAAAAGTATTGAAATCATGGCTAACATACTAGGTAAGTTTAGTATAAGTGTCCATATATACGCAAAATATGTAATAATATTTAATTTTCGACGTATTTCCCATTTAAGAATAATCAAATTTAACATGTTGTTTTTATAAGAAAACTATTTAATTTGATATGCCGGCTGCCGGAAAAGGCCGGTATTATATTGGCACAATGCCAACACCGGTTGTAGCGGCGTCTTATATACGTTAAAATCAATAGCTAAAGACACTTTTTCATACATTTCACCAGAAATAATTTTTAAGTGCACTCATCGCTCAATTTAAATGTTTACTTATAGCTTTTTACAGTATGTCTGGGTTTAATAAAAGAATAGAATATAACAAGATACGAGACTAAGAATAAAATCTGTCTAATTGCATAAAGATTGTTCTCAATTAATGTTGTTAGACGAGTAGGTGGCTTGACATTGTAGGCTCTGAATCGTATCGAGGCATGAGATCATCTACTATGAATTGCCGGTTAAATTGCTCTTCGGCCCTACGTTTTGCATTGTATATAAGTAGGTATTTGTAGTGGGAGATGATTGTGTCATTGCTGTTAACGTATAACTATGATCTGACCAGTAAAATATCAATAATATAATAAACTTTTCAAAAAACTAACTGGCTGAGTTTAAAATTTTCACTAACAAGTAAAAGTTTACTCATTTGTAAACATAAATGAAACAAAATAACTTTAAAGAAATAAAAAATATGTAGATATTCTATTCTATACAATTTATACTTATGAATTATTCACAATGTAAACAATTTTCAAAACTAAAATACTTACAATATAAACAGTGAGTACAATAGCTCATTAGTCACGAATAGTTTTTAGAAACTATCGAAAACATATTTTCCTATAAGTATTTCATTTAAACACGTACAATTTAATACCTACTTTTATTAATGTTATTTCTGAATTGTTTAGGAACTATATACGTTATTCCGTGCTAAGAGTTTATGCCACCTTTGATCTAAAAAGTTCGTATATTATGATAAAAAACTGTGAAGGTCTTCGTTGCGCTAGAAAGATATTTTGCACGAACATTTAGAATTGTTAGCATCTTCAAATAGTATTACATATTGTATATCTTGTAAGAGTAATATTTTCTTATTAAATTACATATAAATACATCCTACACAGTTCTATGAACAAGAACTTATTTGATACATAAACGAAATATTCACGAATAAATAGCACTGTTTTATAACATGAAATAAATAAATTAATTGTATTCTTATGAATACAATTAATTTATTTATTTCAAATAGCTATACATAGCGTCTCCACAACTCTAAGTCTAGAAATAAAATAGAAAAGAAATACACTAATTACCTGGAAACTATCCATACCAAAAAGTGGTCAATGTCAATGCGGTCAATCTCTGCGCACCACCAACGTTCCTTTCAAGACCTACGAGTTACGACTATTGATCCAATGTGGTGACATCATTGCAAGTCTTCGACCTGCTACATAAATTTCGATGTATACCTTGCCGTATAATATGATATGGGCATGCGATAAACTTTGCCGAGCAATACAAAAATACTTTACGGTCTGTTCTCAATAAATGTATTTCCAAATACTAAACATATGTAACTTCAATAAATATAGAGAAATTTAGAAATTAATTTATTAAGAAATTATTTAATTTTCGTATGATAACAGATTACTTTACGATCTTATTAAGCCAAATATTAATGATAAACTATTGTAATATATTTTCAATTTCGTTTTTACTTTCTAATACTTATAATTATTAATATAAATAAAATAATCTATCATTGAAATTTAATTATTGAGACAAGAATGCGAATTGCGAAAAATGCGAATTGCGAAAAATTGCGAATTTGTGTGTGCGCACTGCGGTTCACTCAGGCTAGTGTCCGCATACCAACGCACTATGCTATATTTAGACTTACTGTTAAGAGACCTACCTACTGTGCGTGCTGTTTTATTAATGGTATAGCTATACCCTAATAAGATTTGAGAGAATGGAATTTGTCGTTTACAGAATACTAATTAATATCAATTACTATTTTCTGTTTTCATAGCACGAACGTAGCTGCTTTACATTTTGTTATAATTTTTCAAATATTCAAAATTCAAAATATAGCAGAATATTATTTATTGCAGATGTTTCGACCGACGACAACCTGCAATACCAGTTTTTCCCGGTATCCAGTGGTTCTGTTCAATTTAAGATAAAGGCAGCCAATGATGCGCATATTGCTCTGACCATGGGTCCTCAAGAGTCTGACCCTATGTATGAGGTATAGTTATTCTTTTCAACCTTACACTTTAAACTATAATTAATATTTATAAAATGTATAGGTACTTATTCGCTTATTTTACATCAAAGGTATTTATTGGTGGTTGGGGCAATACCAAGAGTGTTATTAGGAGAAATAGAACTAAACCAGATAAAGTGGAAATTGAAACTCCTAACATTTTGAATGGCGGCGAATTTCGAGGCTTTTGGGTGAGATGGGACAGCGGCATCGTCTCAGCAGGCCGTGAGGGAGAATCTATTCCTTTCATTTCCTGGTCTGATCCAGAACCTTTTCCTATTGGTTTCGTTGGAGTATGCACCGGCTGGGGTGCTTCCGGCACTTGGAAAATCGAAGGTATGTAATATTTCTTTGCACAAAATGTACCCAACGTTCCTTCAATTTAAAAAAAAATTAACGGCACAGATGGAGCTGAGTTCAATACGCCCGACAAGTTAGAATACAAATTCGGGCCTGTCGCATCTGGTACTTTGGAACTTGACTACCGCGGCCCTCACAACTGTCACGTTTGTCTCACACCTGCACCTGCTGAAGTAGATCCGATGTATGAAGTCATACTTGGCGGATGGGAAAATACACAATCAGTTATAAGACATTGCAGACAGAAGCCAGACAAGGTAGTTCATATTTTGACGTTGTCGGTGTATAAGTGCGAGAATATCACAATAAACCATTATAAAACTTCATAGGTAACCGTCCCCACACCCGGTATTATGAATGCCAACGAGTTTAGGAAGTTCATCTTTGAATGGCGTTGCGGAAGATTGACCGTACGCGATGGTGCCTCAGGGGCTGTGTTGATGGAGTGGGTGGACCCCGCACCTTTCCCTATAACTCACTTCGGCGTTCGCACTGGATATGGCGCAAGAGGAAATTGGCGCATATCACATTACTACAAGAGCGGAGAGAGACCACGTTGAGTGTCTATATTAAAACTGCTGCTTTGGTGTTAATTGCTACTCTTGCATCCAATAATAATTTATACACAAATATTTTAGTGAATATAATCACGAATACCGACTAACCGATTAAATGTTAATTTTGCCTTGAAATTGTGTGTTTATTATGTTTAATGCATCCGTTGATACTTTGGAGATTGTTTTTGGTATTGTTTACTGGTAGGTTGGGTACATTTTGTGTATTCATTTCACGATTATGTTTTGGGCTTTCATTTTCAGTTACATATTTTTGTGCTCGTCTTCAGTGTATTAAATTGTCATTTTTATGAATTAATAATTTATATATTTTCGTAAATAACTTTCCTATTCATATTTAAAATGTTACTTCTTATCATTTCATGGTTCTCTGGCATATAATTGTAATTCACGACATTAAAGACGCTTTTTTAGACTCGTATTGCTAACCATTTTAACATGCAAGTCATGTTCAGTTTGCTATATGCATCACTAATTTCAATTGCATAATGAATTAATTTGATATTATATTGTAAATAATTGTTAATATTTACAGTGCCACCTTCCGCGCCATCAGCGCAGGCTTTGTTCAGCCCTCCTCCTGGCTACCCAGCCGTGGCGGCTGTAGGCGGCCCGAGTGTATGGGTTGACGCTACCTCCGGCCAAGTGCCTCCTGGCGCTGTAGTAGGAGGACAGGATTGTTCTGGTGAACCTCTTTACGTGGCTAGAGCGCAGCATCAAGGAGCCGTCCTTCCTGGAAAACTTGTATCCTCTCACGGATGTGCTTATGTACCATGGGGCGGCCAAGAAAATGGAAAGAACGAGTATCAGGTATGGCGATATGTTTTGCTTTGACCGCTAAGCCATGCGTTGTATATCCAGCTGCGTCGAAATTCTTATATGCTTGTTGCAACTTATTTTTATTTTATTATGTGTTCAATTTTTTATGTTTTTAGGGTAATTATTTCTAATTGTAATGGACTATTGTAATATTATGCATAGAATATTAAATTTGAAAATGGGTAGTCATTGAGAATTATTACAGTTTATGTATTCAATTGAATTAATTTCCTATTTTAATGCAATTCCAGTGATAAAATGTCGTAACCACTGGAAAGTGTGTTTTTAGATAGAGGACAGATACAAAAAATGTACAAATTTAACCTATATCTAATTATTTTATTTTTTATTTTATTATCAAACTTTTATCTTTATAATTTGCTATTGGCACAGTGAGGCGGCGTCTGACTGCGCGACAACAATAGTCCATTATAATTACAAATAATTACTAAAACATATTTAAAAAACGTATAAAAATTTGAACTCATTATACAATAAAAATAAGTTGTAATGAAAAGGCAAGTTGTGGGTTCGATCACTACAGGGGTATGATTGTATTTAAATTATTTTTATCTTCTTGCAAGACAAAGCGCGGCGTTAAATTCTGCCACTCAACATACAATGTTTCGAATTTGGGCAGAAAATGGAAAAATGAGTATCTAGATTTACTAGGTTCGCGAGCAGGTGGAAAAAAATTATAATTATTAATTTGTTATCACATTTTAGGTTTTAGTCGGCGGACCAAACAATTGGGTACCGACCAATGGATCAAACATTCCTCCAGGCGCTTTCCCTGGCGGAGAGTCGGAGGACGGTGAGCCTCTTTTCATCGGCAGGGTTCAACATGAGGGCAGCCTCACTACAGGCAAAGTACAGCAATCGCACGGCGTTTGCTACATCGCTTTTGCTGGACAAGAACTCGGTTTCCCTGATTACGAAATTCTCGTGCAGTAAATTGTTGTAATTAAAAAACCGCTTAGTATGTAAAATTGTTTACATTTACCAGTATCATTTGTGAAAATCATAAGTATATTAATTTTCTATGTTATATAGTAAGAATAATAATAACAATAAATAAATAATATTACCTAAACTATTTTTTAAAAACGACTGATTGACAAAAGCTAACCTAACGTATTGTTGACAAATGAGACTGGTAAATAGCAAGCACTGTGTAGCGCTACTAATGTTTTGCCTCGGCTTCTTCTAATTGGACATAAAATAAATATGTATCAAGTTTATATTCACAATGTGCCTGGTAATCTCATAATTTTAAAGCACTACATGTTATACTTTATTAAATTATTTTTAAAAGTAATTGAGTTTTCTGTTACCTACCTAAGCTGTTACCCAACAAAACAATATAGCTCGAAAATAATTTTATGAATTACTGGAGGTAAGCGCGGAATCTCGTGCAGAAGACGTAGGTACGCGCAATTGCGTAAAAGTGCTTAACTAGTGTTACCGTCTAATGATTTTTTCTCACGTTTAGCAAATCACATTTAAATGGCATTTATTACAGTAAATTACTCAAGCCAGAAATTTTTTTAGATCCTCGAAATGTCGCAAAATAATGAAGTGTTGGAACACTATATATACGCAATATTTGTCAAGTAAATATGAGAGGAAAGCTTTTTCTTTTCGCAATTTCTTTCTGTTAACTTAGCAAAACAAAAATTGTTTGTAATGACAAACAGAATTCAATCAAGTGTAGAACCATGAATATTATATCTATGAACAACATAAACATTTATATGAATATTTTATCAAACTATACAAAAAAAAACACTCCACACTTCCTACTTCCTTCCTTACTTCCTCATGTCGCAGGGAAGTTTAGAGAGAAACTACTGTTAAGACAGTCCATAAGCCTTTTACAAAATAAAATGCCTCTCTTTGTCTTACCGGAGTAGAAAAATAAAAAAAAATTAAATAGTTTCCCCGAGTGGGGAAACTATAACTAATAACCAATTGCGTTTAGTCTAACGCTGTGCGATGTGTCCACCGCGACATGATTGCCTACAAATGATGATGATATAAAAGATAAAAATTAAGTTAATATGATCTAGTGGCATGTTAATATATTCTATACTTACATGCTAGCTGACAAAGAGAGAACCAATTTTACACTATATCTACTTAAACCGATAAAATTATTATAGTCCAAGATCTTGATTGAGATTGATTAATTACGTGATGAACGTTGTGATTTTGCAGCTGAATCTTAGACTATTTTTTTTTATATAAAAATATTTTCCCGATATGGCGTGCAGTCGGGTTTAACGGCAAATGGTAGGTATAAAAAGAATCAAAAAAACATGTTTAAATATAGAAAATATATATATA